>VUYV01000016.1:4461132-4704352 GCA_008711295.1 Anarhynchus alexandrinus | reverse complement strand
CGGGCGCGCACGGTGCCCCGCGGGCTGGCCCGCCGCGGCTCCCCGCCGCCGCGCAGGGCCGGGCCGGGCAGGCGGCGTCCCCAACACGCGTTGCCGAAGCCCTGCTGCCCGATCGATGCGCCCTGCGCGTTGCATAACCCCGCCGTGCCCCTGCCCCGCGTGGGGCTCGGCGAAGCGGGGAGGNGCCCGCCGCGGCTCCCCGCCGCCGCGCAGGGCAGGGCCGGGCAGGCGGCGTCCCCAACACGCGTTGCCGAAGCCCTGCTGCCCGATCGATGCGCCCTGCGCGTTGCATAACCCCGCCGTGCCCCTGCCCCGCGTGGGGCTCGGCGAGGGGAAGCGGGGAGGAGGTGGTGGTGGGGGAGCTACTCACATCGTCCCACTTGACGAATTTGATGCCTTTCTTCAGGGTGTCGGAGACGCAGACGGGCTTGAGCTGGAGAGCGTGCACCCCTGGCTGTGCCCCGGCCATTTGCACCGCATTGACGCGCTCTCCCCCGTAGCGGAGAAGCCGCGGGAGGCGGCCGCCTCAGCAGGGACGCCGGGGCGCCGGAAACAGCCCCAGGAGAGAGGCCGGCAGCCGCGCTCGGCTCGCCTGGAGCGGGCAGGGAAGCGGCTGCCCAGGCAGGGAGGGCGACAGGCTTCACTGGCGCCCGAGGAGGGACCTGCAGCGGCCGGGGCGAACCATGCAGCGGCACATCCTCTATATACAGCCGGCTCGCCACGCACGCACACGCCCGCCCGCTCCCTCACACACACACACACGCAGGGGCACGGAGCGAGCGGCGCTGCCCGCTCCGGCTCCCTTCCCCGCCCGCCCCTCCTCCCTCCACCGCCAGGCTCGGCCCCCGAGGTTCCCCCGCGCCGAGGTCAGCGCGCCGCGCCGGCGGCACTGCGGCGCCACCTGCCGGTGGCGGCTGGAGCAGCATTCGCTGCGGGGCCGGACCTCGGGCTCCTCTCGGAAAGGGGGAGGTCCCCGGCCGAGCTGCCCCCGCCGAGCAGAGCTCCCAGGCTCTCATCCCTTCCCCGAGCAGATAAAGCTTCAGATGAGACAGGACGTGAGATTTCTGTAGAGGTTTCCTTACGGTTTAGGGGCAGCGGGTAAAACTTCTACTATAGACGAAGCAAAAGATGTAGAAAGAACGCCTTTGAAGCAAAGTTTAGTTTCAGAGGAACAATGTTTCCAAAAATTACTAGGGAAAACCAGATACAATCTGAGTGGGGAGATGTTTTTTTTTAATTACGAAGCTACAAAACCAGCATATTGGACTCCCGATTTGCTCTGTTAGCTACAGAGTTATTAAAGCTCTTCCTCTGGGCCTCTTCCAGCTTCTTCCTCTGCGATAAGAAACTTGCTGAATCTGCTCCTTTATGATAGTCTGTGCAGGCAGTGTTCACGTTCCAAGGCCAATTAATCCGTTTCATCTGGTTTTTTTTATTCTTATCAACCTTCCATGCAAATGCAGGTGTCATATCAGTCAGGATGAAAGTCTGCTCTCTCTCTCTGCTGTGCTTTAATTTCCGTTCATTTGCCATGACTTAAAGAAACAACAAATTCTGGGTTTGACTGCACTGAAGTAAGTACAGGACTGCTCTATGATGGGGTAAGGGAGAGAGATTTTTCAATACCATTTTCCCAACTGCCTTTTCGTCCCAGTATATAGTATATAAGAGACCAAAAATGAAGTAATAATATTAAAATCCCCCAGAAAATAAATGCAAATAGCACTGAAGCTACAGTACTTATCCATGATCCCTTAAACACTTGTATTCACAGCAGTCTACCAAAATCAACTGTTTGGAAGGTGTAAAACTACCATGGATGGCAGCACCTCTGTGCCTTCTCAGCAAGTCCGCAATACATTTTCACTTGGCCTAGCCTTCTTTACAGCCTCTGTTAGGGAAAAACAATCACAATTCCTGATGATACCTCATGATTCCCGATGATACCATAGACTCCTGGTAATGCATTAGTCTGAACACGGAAAAGGCGATTGGGCTCTGGTACTGCTATCTGGGATTTCAGATATGAAGTATTGTTTGGAGCAATTTTGTGGCTTTTCAGACTTAAGTATTTTAATGCAATGGTATTTGGCTGAAGAGAAACATGCCTTTTATACGGCAGATACCTAATGGATTTTGCATCAAAAGGAGGAAGAAGCACAAAAGGAAATGGCACTATGACTGTGCCTTTTAAACAATGGTTCTGGAAAGTGCTTATGATTCAGCCTTTGCTGAAATCCTGGGCTCAGTGAAATCAGTGGGAATTTTAGTTTCAACCCAGATAGCTAGATTATGTGTTATCGCTATTGCTTAATTAGCATCTGCTCCAGCTAAGAATACATTTCTTGGTACATAGTACATATTGCATGTCTAAATTCAAGCTTTCTTTTCCACAAAGCATGGGATCAGTGACCTGGAAACCGGCTACGCTCAGCAGGATTGCTACACCCAGAGAGAGTACGAGTATCTTATCATTCGATGATTGGACCAAGTCTGGCAAAAGAAGAACCAGACACCTTTCTCCAAATGTGCAGATAGCGTCACTAAATATCTAAAGTATTATGCATATCTTCTATTTCTTCTTGACTCAGCCCCTTTTAGTTGGAAATTGAAGATGTACTGTTAGAAATAAACTTGGCAGTGGGCTTCTTCAGGTAGTTACTCAAAATTGCACATATCAGATACATGCTGGCCATATTGCTGCAGGAACTGATTTCTGGATGTTTTCGGTTTTGTAGGTTCAAAAATCTCAGCCTGGACAGCAAAATGATTGCCTTGTGTAAATAATACAAGCTATTTGAATTAATTTTTATATAACGTGCTTAGGTACCAATATTCCATTTCCAGGGGAATAAACAGAATATGCAGTATGTTTTAGATTCATATGTGGAAATATATGTAGACAAATAGGAGAAAGGAGCAAAAACTGGTTTAGATAACAGATGATGTTGATCAAAGTCAGGTCAAATGAAAATACGGCAAAAGCTATACTGAAAGACCATATCATGAGATGATATGAGAAATGCAGTAAAAATAAAATTCACTCTTTTAAATTTGATTTCAGAGAAGTATATATGAAATACCTCAGTGTCACTTGCTATTCTGAGTTTATTGGTGTAAGTTTACATTTTTAAAAGAAACAGTGGTCTCAGCCTTGAAAACGTTTCAGTGCAATGGTGCACCTAACATACTAAGAGTTAAATGTAAGGGGCAGTGTTTGCAGGATTTGGGATTGAAGATAAACTCAGCGTCACCAGAATTATATCATCCTAATTGCATTTTAAGTTGGGCCAAATTATACATTAATTATCAGCGGGAGCAGGATTATTAAGTTCTATGGAACAACTCTCCACAAAAGAAATATTGAAAATTTGACCCTACCTTTCTGATAAAAGCTCAGTCATTCTGAGAAAAGCACCTTTCAAATAATGAAGACAGTAGAACTCAAATCTTACCAATGAGAGATGACTGCTGCAAGGTGTAGTGAAACTGCCTTTTGTGTGACTGTTGTGTTAAGAAAAGAGACCTACTAAAGGCAGTAGTCCCAAGAGAGATCAACATTTTTTTTAGTCACTCATTTACTAAAAGAATTCACCTGTTAAATTAATACTTCCATAAACTCACGCCCAGTGGCCATTGGAATATGTTTATATTTCATTTGATCCCTTTACTAGATGTCATATGTAAATAACGTCAGCAGTCAGATATATCCTTTATCTTTATGAGTGAGACTGATAACTTATGTGGCACAGCCACTCAATCAGGTGACTCTTCAAGAGTGAATATAAAATTCTGGCACACAAAGCACCACCATAGCAACAAAGACAGCCTGGCAACAGCAGCTGCTGCACAAAAAGAAATTGGAAAGGGAGGGAGAATCTTATACAAAAGTCCATTTCCTGTCAAAATAATTTTTCTTTTCCCTTCATATCAGCGTCACAAATGTCTTTAAAACACTGGGAGAATAAAGATTAATGCACAATGTTTGAAATTACGACACTGATAGTGTCTTTGCATTTATGAAGTGACCTAGTCTCTGCCACACTCATAGGGGCTATATTTTACTCTGGATAGATTGACTTGATATGCAGCTGGCACCTATGGATCTCCATGCCGCAGGAAACAGCCCCCATTCCTCCATACAACGCCCTATATGAGGAAGAACAAACCCCTGATGGTTTGGACAGAAGATGCTGCTAAACAGAATTCCTTACCCACTGGCACCTGAGACCTCCACCATGACTCTCTTCATGTCATGGTAGGATTAATTCATTACTGTGGCAATTAGCAGAAACGTGCTTTTCACTGGGGCCATCAGTCCCTGCCCCAGGGATGTTCCAGGATGCCTGTCTCCATCTCCACCACAGCCCTTGCCAGCCATAAGCCCAATCCAAGCCTGACCTCAGCCCATCCCCATCGCCATGGCCCTAACATCCTGGGGCTGTGCCTGACCCTGCTTCCCCTCACTGGGCCTGATCCTGACCCCTACCCACAGGCTGACACCCTGCCCCAGCCCCATGGAGGTGCCTGATGCTCTGGGCTGGGGGCTGCCCCCTCGGCTGCCCTGCTTTTTCACAGGTAGGATGGGCCCTGGCTGGCAAGTTCCTTCCCTGCCACCCATCCATCCCATGGGACAACCCCTGTGGCCTCCAGCATCCTGGTCCCCAAGGAGCTGCTGGCCCTTGTGCTGGCCTGACACTCCCTACCTAACCTCTATGTTAAAAGAAACTATTACCAGAAGAACACTAAGTTAATGCAATACTTGCACAGTTAGAATCACAAGTCAAAAAGCCAATAGGTGGGTTTCCTAGAAAGTGTTAATTCACCCTTTTTTATGTAATATGACCTGTTCTTTCTTCCCTACTAAGTTTATAGCATAATACATTTTTTGCAGATTGCTAAAACCGGTCCATAAAACATACAACACATTAAAGAATGCTGAAGTTAACTGTGAAAGACTTCACTGTCCACTAGATTTGTTAAATCACAGCTGGTGTAAACTGTCAAAGGTCCACTGACTTCAAAGCTGTGCATTTGTTTATACCAGTGCAATGTCTGCACCTTTGCCTTCCTTTTTTCCTTCTAGATCTTAACTATTGTCCCAGCTGTATATGCAGATTAGAACAAACTGGAAAGCAGACCATCTCACCTGCTTTTATTTACATCCAAGTTTAGCTGTAAGTTGAACTAAAAGACAAAAAAAAATAAGTGGGTTGAAAAAATCCTCAACTCGTTTGGAAACCAAAAATTATGAGCTCTGGACTCTGTAGCTGCCAAATGTACAGGACCTCTGTGCTTCGTGCAAAGGGGAGACTGCCCAGTTTATGCTTTTCTTGCACTGCCTTAAAATTACAGGAATTGTCTTATGTATCTTTTGGAAGCATAATAAGAGAGTCAGTGAGCCCTTCCTATGGATTCCCCTCCGTAACTCCCATAAAACTATTACATGCATCACTATGACTGAGCAATATTCTGCTTCTAGGAAAAAGGAAAACAGCCCTCAGCTGTATTTCCCATTACCACAGTGGAGTCGCACCCCATGGAAGCTAATGAATTTAGGCCTAGGTCCCAAGCTTGGTACAATTCTAGAAAAATTAATATATTAAAGCTAAATTCTTTAGACTAAATTCTTTAGACAGAATGTGAGATTATAAGTCTGAAAAAGTGAATTATGTTCTCAGATCTGTCCCAGTCTTCTTTCCTTAAACTCAAATGAATTACTTCATCTTTCAGGTCCCTCTAAATGACTGTTGCCCATTTAGTTCCTAAAGGCAAGCAGCCCGGCATATATGTGCCCCGGATTTCTAGAGATCATCATAGCACAAGGGCTTGGTTTAAGTAGCTTAAAAATTACAGGTCTGTACACCAGCAGGTGTACTTTGCTTCCATTAAACGCTTATAGAAAGGGTTTTATAATTCTTTTAGATGATAAAAAGTTAAGGAAAAATTTTGTTGAGTTTGTTGCATTGGCAATTTGACATATTCCCAATTTTTTTTTAGATTTCCCAAATGCTGTTGTGTCTTCTGATACTCCTCACAAATTAAGTAGAAAAGATTTTGATGGCATACCTTACCTTGAAGTAAAGCAGCTCATTTAAAATTTTATGTCTTGCTAAATTCCACTAACATTTTTCTCTATTCTCTTTTCAGAAGTATTCTTATCATACACTATTCTGAATCATCACAGACTTCTCATTCCCAATTTGGCTATTTTACAGAACTTGCAGTTGTAAAGGGTGAAATTCCACAACTGTCAAAACATTAGTCACAAAGCAACAGAACCCCATTTATATAGTTGAAAACAGTTGCTCTAAACTATATTTCTAAGGCTTGGAGCAATTGTGTTGTGATGTAAATCTTGAGCCACCATATCTCTTAGAATGAATTGTAACTCTTAATGGCAAAAAAACAACTCCCAGTTACATTTCAGAGAAGATGATTCAAATTGAATCCAGTTCTTAACGTTGCTAATCTAAAAAAAAAGCTCTGGTCACTAATAACATATCTAATGGAAGAAAGGACTAGTTAGTCTCCTATGATCTACTGGCGGCCTAAGCACAACTTCCAAAGTCAGACTAACTAAGGACAACAATGTCCTCCATGACCATAAAGCTCAAGCTGAGCCAAATAAGCTGAAAGCTATTATGGCCTGTCCAAACTCTTATGC
Organism: Anarhynchus alexandrinus; assembly: GCA_008711295.1. Taxonomy (NCBI): domain Eukaryota; kingdom Metazoa; phylum Chordata; class Aves; order Charadriiformes; family Charadriidae; genus Anarhynchus; species Anarhynchus alexandrinus. The sequence goes on along the minus strand of VUYV01000016.1, from coordinate 4,697,685 downwards.
TGCCTAATCACTAACAATTTTAGAAGGGATTTTTCAAGATTTAGTGCATTCTCTTGGAAAAAAAATAGAGCGCCATTCACCAGGAACTAACAGTAGCTGCTGCAGTAGTCTAGGATTTAGGTAAAAGCTATGAAGCTAGAAATACAGGTTCAATAAATGGTTCTGTTGATGTCTTGTACTGTAACTCTGTGGCAAGGAAAAGCACTAACAGGTAAAGCACTTGGCTGTCTGGGAGGCAATCTGCTCTAACAGGATGCCTGCTGAGCAATCAGAAACAACATTTACCAACCTCCCAACAAGAAGACATTGTTAGAAGCATAAAGACATTGTCAGAGAAAGGTAGGAGGTTAAATGGAGAAGTTAAAATGCCTTTTTAAAGAAGACCACAGGCTACATCTTGGTATTTATGAGCAAAACATAGCTAGCAAGAAGAGGAAAGGAAAAAACAGCCAATGTCTGTCTATTCCATAGCAGTACAAGATCACCAACCCACAGTGCTGGTCACCTTACTCCCATTTTCTCTTGACTTTTTTTTTTTTTTATATTAAGATCCACAATACCCAAAGTCCACTTGTTCCAGAAAAAGAGAGATGAGGAGAACTAATAGGTCAAACTGAAGGGCCTGATCACATTTCGATTGAAGTCATTCCATCAGCTTTGATGGGAGTTCAAACAGGCCCTTTGAAAGCAAATAACATAAAGTATCTTGCAATTATCTTTTTATGAGATTATGCAACAGTTTTGATGAAACAGCTGATGATTAATTTAGGATTCAACATTCATTTTCCCAGTAGTCTTGTAAATATATAAAAGGTCATGACATATAATTTCAAATAAGGAAGAGGAATTATTGTAAAGAAATTTCAGGTTTCAGAGCAGCCAGCAGATACAGAACTGCGAGCAAAACAAAGCTAAAAGTGAACATCATGGGCTATAATAAGGAATACCTCTTGACTTCTCTAAACACAGAGATTTGCAGTAGCCATGGGGAATATCTGGCACGTGCACTGATTTGAATTAATATTCCCACCATCGGTGTTGCCAGTATTTCATAGGTCATCTGCAAGCAGACTGTGTGCTTACAAAATTAATCTGAATGTAAATGCCAATTAAAGAAACTATATTTTTTATTAATTCAACAGATCCACCAAGAACAATAGACATTATTTGCTTTTACAGTGCCAAGTATATGTTAACTTATTTATAATCTTGTAATACACCAAGAATTCAACCATGAGTATAGCCTCATTTTGCACATACACATTGTTAGCTATTTGAACAAGGACTGTTTATTACTATCTAAATCAGCGACACAGACAAAGAGAGGAAGTGTGCTCAGAGTGAGTATTATCACTCCCCTAAGAGACCACAATCTTACAAGAAGTCTTAGACAAGCTGAGAACTGAGTCCAGATTTCCAAGAAACCTAATCAAATACTGTTTCTCTGTTCTCCTACATGCCTCACAGCACTGATAAAAAAACACAGATGTTTTAGATATGATGCAATAGCAAGAACTAACAGAGCAGTATAGGGTGGGGGAAAGGATCTTGTGATTAACATTATATAAGCATCAATTGATGGTTAGCATTTAATATTATTTGGTACTGAGTTCATCAATAACATTCTAACCATTGATACTATTCAAAGCTAACATAATAGGAGTTATTCTTGAAGAAGTATTTGAATTAAAATATAGCTGACTTGCAGACTAGTTCAGGGAAAGTACATAAAAGAAAGGAGAAACATAGAAGTGTGACTTCAGCTTGGCATTTTAAACAAAGTGACCAAAAATTCGATAATGTGAGCTCATCACCACAAAGCCAGAGCAGTGTCAGTCCTGCTTCAAGAGACCTTCAAATCCAAATGCCTGATCATACACAGTACTAATCTTCCTTGGCATTTCACTAATTTCCATTGAGCTGTAAGTACTGATTTCTTCCTGGCATCAGTTCACAAAAGGTGATTTTCACAGACAGAAATGGGACGTGGATACTCAAGAGGCCCTTAGCAAGGGGGCTGCATCTATCTAAAAATCCAGAATTTTACATGCAGATTAATGATGGGCGTCTGTTTTTGACAGGAGATGCAGAATGCTAACATACAACTGTATTTGCACAAACGTAGGCTCTATATTCTGTGCAGGCATTTCAGAGTCAGATCTCCCTGCATCTTTCCTTTATCTACCACTGTTCATCAGTGAAAACCTCCTCTTATCTCAGATCAAAAAAAATGGCCGTGGGTATTACCTGATAAACATCTTGCAAGTTGTAATAAGTACCTAATTGCACCACAGAATGTTGCTAAATAAATGCTAGCTTTATTGTAAAAAAAATATAAAACACAGTAGGCAACAGAAAATGCAATGCAACCTGCAAAGACGACAAACTGTGAATCTCAAAATGGTATTGTGGTGATTGTAGAGGAAAGTTTATGGATAGATTCAGTATTTCTTTTTTGTAGTGTATCTTAACAACATGCATCTCAGATTGCTGTATAGAAAGGTTAGTTACATTAACAGGTAACACAAAACACGATCAGAGTTTGTTAATGCTGTGCCAATACACATGCAGAAGGGGAGGGGTTTCATTAAATGGAGGCAATAAAATGATAAAAGTCATGGCATGTGCTTAAAATCTGGAAAAAAAACAGAACAAAGATCTATAGAAACAGTTTCACAGAGCACCCTGAACATTTATGATTACTGAAAGACTAGCAAGTTCAAACCAAACTGCAAAGATACAAGAATGACTGATTTCTATATAGCCCCCAGCAGGATATTCCAAAAGTGCTCTAACATACTATCACTTACTGATAGGAAATGGCTGACTTCTGATATGCCATGGAGGTGCCATGGTCTTCTCGCTTTCATTCCTGAACTGCTTTGGAAGATAACAGATCTCCACAGACTTAGACAAAGTTGAAAAGGGTGATGGGCTTTGAAATCTTCCGTTCTTATTTGGTGGGTGAATCGTACCAGCCTGAGGTACTTCTTACTCACATTTCCTGCCAGATGGGATTTTGTCTCCCTGGGTGGGTAGGTGTTGCATTTGAGAAGCTTTAGTGAATGCCAGTTTGCAGGCACTGTGTACAGTGGCCAGGGAGGGCTGGGCAGCAAATTGCCACTGTGATCCCATGCTTGTTTCTGGCAAGACACTGCATCATGCACACATTCCTACTTATATCAAACCATAAAAATGTTATGCTTGGAAGATGGCATACAGGTTCTTCATGGAGAACTAGATCTGTTGCTGCAATTCTTTTTTTCTTAATTTTCTAAATCAAAGTATTTGAAACAAATTTTCAACAGAAGGAATACATAGTTTCCTCTATGCAACACTTAAATCCTTAAGCCCAATTACAGCTTCTTTTGCCAGCCTCTTAAAGCTCATTTCTGCCCTTAAAGAGCCAGCCTGTTAGACTGCAGCATGGATCAATAGATAAATCACAGCTGAGCAGTTTATGAGGCTGTTAGTTTAGGAAACCACTAGCCACTACTTCCCAAATGAAACAAAATCCATCAGTTCTTCATTTCCCTCCTGTCTTTAGGAGACAGCAACTAACCCTTGCCACGGCCACCTATTACCTGTGGCCTGCACCTATCACCCCTCAGGACCTAGTGGAAAAAATGGAATTTATATGTGGCCATGCTCTAGGCATAGAGGGGACGTGCTGGGATTAGTTGCCTTCTCACAGTGCAATAGTCTGTTGCACTCAGCTCTGTTCCGCTCCACTTCACCTGTGCTTGTGGCTAAAAAAAGCAATTGATCTGAAACCATGCATGCAGCAGGCTAAGACTATTCATATATGTCAAATATTAGCCTGGCGATCAGAAGGCACGGCTGGCTGAAGCACATGGCACATCTACAAGGGACAGAAGATGCAGCTTCTTCAGGATTCTAGATGCTGATGCCAAAGTGTGAATTTGGCCCCAAAATATAAGCAAGGTTTGGTGACAGGAGAAATGCATTGGTCTTGCCTTTTAGTACTTCAAGCTGAGAGATGGAGAACAAGGCTACTCTCAAAGTCACCAGGAGGTAGTGTTTTAATCTTACCAATGCACAACTGTTATAATTTCAAAATTTACACTGTATTCCCAAATAAAGGTTTTCTTGTTTGACAAATCAAGCTTAAGTTTGAGTGAGAGGATGCCTGTTAAGATAACTGGGGAATGTATTTGGAGATACTTGACATTTTGGCAAAAGGGGAAGATTCATACTTGGGTATGTCTCAAAGCTTAAAAAACAGATAGGAGTTAGACTTTTGCTTGAATATATAAAGTTGTGTACTCTAATGAAGAGTCTTAACCTCTGTGGAAGACTTCCTTCTTTCTAAGAGATACAGACAGCCACAGCCCACCTCTAATGGTAGTATTTCTATGGTCTGAGAAAAGGCTATTAGGAAGATACTGCCTTACAGTGCTATAAAAATGAGTTAAAAGCCATTTTGCTGCTAGGTATTTTATATCTACAGCTACTCAGAAAGAAACCTGTCGTCTCTGTTATAAATTTGAGAGAGAGAAACATGTACAACACAGCTTTATAGGTAGAAAATGAAAAAGGAAAGGTTCTTTTAGGTATAATATATAATACCACTGACAGTTTTCAGTATATGAAAATACTATTAAATATTTAAAGGGATATTATGTGTGTTCCTTAATACCAAATGATGCAAGGTCAGCTGTGCATGAAAAATAATGACATTATCAAAGTGAACTGTATCTACTGAAGATATTGAGTAACTGTAAATGACTTGCAGCACTTATGTCTTTGGAGATATTTTCATTTTAACTTCCTGATCTTGGGTGTTTAGTTGTCTGCAATGAACACCCTTTGGCATGATGTTTCTCTGCCTTTCATAAAGTTAGACTTTCAGAAATGGGCGTGCTACATGCATAGAGACTGTTTTGCTCTCTAGTGGATTTGTTATACTGTGTTGCTTCATCTGTGAAGGCTCCCTAGGGCTAACTAGGTTTGACACAGTGGCAAACAGGGGTGCTTTGTCCGTGCCATGGCATACAAATTAGTTTCCCCAGATACACTAAGAAATTGCTACATTGTGTTCGTGATCATTTCCCATGGCATTAGTATTCATTCTTGATTAGCTCTGCTTGCTTGACCTGTATCACACATTTGAGTCAAAAATTTGTTTCATATTTGAGGTAAGCAACTTCGGTGATAGATAAATATTAGTGAGGTGTCCACAAAATATACTTACACTCCCCCTCCATTTGTTATTTAAAAGGCAACCATTCTGGCACAGTTCCACATGGAACAAAAAGAGGCTACCAAGTAAAGTGCATATGAAGTCCCGCCAGAACCTCTAAAGGAAATTGTACAGTAGCTCTACACTTCCATCTCCCTGTCCCCACATCAGTAAGCAAGACAAAACTTTATAGTCTTCTGTGGCAACTGGTGTAACCCACCACAGTACATAGAAACTGGTTTAGGTACTCGCAGACAAAGGAGAGGTTGCATTTTGAGGCCCTTACCCTCTTACAAGCTAAGCCTAAGCTGCCCCAGAGGCCCTCTAAACCATCCTTGCTGGCTATGCCAAAACAGCTCTGGTGCACCCCTAAAATACATCCAGCTAACACTGCTGTATCAAAACCTAAAGAAATAGGTCTTAGAGATGTGCCTGATTTAGCAACATAGCCAAACACATGCTGAAGCATGGGAGTAGTCACCCAGTGAAGGCAATTCACAGGCTTACTAGTAAAGTGTTAAATAGCCCAGTGATTAAGGAACATAGTGATCTTCAAATCCTCATGCAATAAAACACCATAGTATTTGTTTAAATTCAGGAATTTGCTTGTTATAAATGTAGCTGCCATGGTTTGTGATCTGTTAGTGAACTATTATATATAAAACACCGTAATAGCTTTGTGAATTACACTCACTATTTAACACTCTTTTTAACAGCAGTATTTTGGCAGTGATTTGCTTGTTGTAAGTGTTCAGTAGAGAACAATTTTTTTTTCAGTCAGTAATTGCCACATCTCAAATAATTCTAGCCTTTTAGTATTGATTTTAGGAGAACTTTATGAGGAGTTACATATGAATATTCAAGAAGTATTGTATTAAAAATATAACTGGTGGAGTACAATATATCAGATTAAGAGAGAAAGATCCTTACTCATTACAGTATACTTCTAAATACAGCAATAATAATTCCTTTTATATTTTAGAAATAAGGCTCCTAGCACCGGCACTTGGATTTAAATCAAACTTATTCTCAAACAAACAAAGTCTTTGTAGTGTAATTCCAGCATATATTATTTTTAGTTTGCACTTATAATACACGTTTGCTTTACTTCAGGTTTAGCCTTGATTATTTTCATAAATCAGGTAGTCTTTCCGCTGAAAGCTTCCTTAATGACAATAAAATCAGAAGCGAATACAAGTCTTTTACATAGAACTGTGAAGTGTGAAACAAAAGACAGATAACCAGAGCTTACTTGCATTAACAGAACAAGCTTCTCAACTGTTTAATCAGGCTGTACCCCAAGTTTTGTGGCTTCAAATGACAAACTCCTGACAAACGTATTATTTTGAGAAGCATGTGAGAAGTGCAAAAATGGTGTTTGTAGAGCCAGAACTTGTGCAAAAGGACTAACTTCAGAATGGTAGCTTCCGTAGTTTGCAAGATTATGAGAAGATGGCAAGAGCAAAACCCCAATGGGACACTGAAAGAACTGACTATAAAACTGGATAGCAAAGCATGTTTAGTCAAGGCCTGCTGATAAGCATGTAGAGCCTTCAAAATTTCATACAGGGAAGAAAGTGAGAGATGAGAGTATGAGCATTTAGCACAAGTCTTCTCCCAGTAATATTTTAGATCTTTCTCCATTAAAATTAATTTGCCACTTAGAAGTAAACCAAGATCCTCAAGTGATACGAACTGGTACAAAGCAAGAGAGCAACACTAATTCATAACACCCAGAGATCCACAAAAAAATCTAGCTCATTTTAGTCAATAAAAGCTAATATTCTTACAGACAAACTGGTCCCAATTATTACACAAAACCAATTTCTGAGACAAAAAATGACAGTTAAAAAAAGACAGAACCTGAGACTTAACATTTATGGCAATAATTTAGAAAAATTATAAACAATTGGGATCAACATACGAATCATAAATAGAAACACCATCTGTTACTGGGACAAGGACAGTAGAAGGATCACAATGCTATTATGACAAGTTCTAGCTCATCTTTTACTCATTTATTACATTTGGAGGAACAACACACACTAAAGTGTATATAATTATCTAAGGGACAATTTGTATGACATCCTAAAGCTATAAACTTACACGTGAACAGAGAGAGAAGAAGATAGCTATATTGATAAACAATCTTATTTGGAAGAACATTGGTAACTGATACTGCTTTTTCAAAGACATGTCATAAAGATGACAAAAAAGCGCAGGATATGCCTCTCAAGGATCCATGCTTGCATGGAATATCAAGACATTAGTCAGTGGCTAATCCTATAAAATACTGTTTCTGTTTAATGCCATTTATCAGAACAATATGACCAACTGGCAAAGGAACATAAGCATGATTACAGATATTCCTGTTCTACTGTCAACTATTAAGAACACTAATTTAATTCCCTAATTTACATGTTTATGCTGACATGAATAAGGAATGCATTCTAATATACCAGTGATTTAACCTTTCTCCTTCTTAAGCAAATAATTTTGACATAATTACAAATAGACATTTAAAATGTGTTTAGAGTATAAAAAGCATTTAAATGTATAAATAAATTATTAAAATGTTTAATGTTTCTTTACATTAGATACTTTTGAACTTATCATATCACAAGAAGTAAAATACAATTCAAATTCCTAATCTATTTTAATGTTATTTAAGGAGACACAGAAAGTTTTCCTCTAAAATTTGTTCACATGGCATGATTTAAATAAGCACAAAACCTGCTTTAATTACTGTAAAACAGCTAAAAATAATGATCTGCCTGTGTGTAGCTAAGTGGCACTGGACCAGACCTGCACATGGTCTGTGCCTGTAATTGGACCAAGATTTTCACAAGATGTCTGATACCCAGTTAGGGATTTGCTAAGAGGTCCAGGTCCATGTCTTCACAACACTCAATGCCAAAATGTCCATAAGAAAACATGTCCAGGTATTAAACTACCTAGGACTGTATGGAGAAATTTGGCTCCAATTTGTATGCTGAGTTATTCTTTGAAAATCAAGCTCAATAAACTATTCAACATCTCCAGTTTAACATCCTACCCACCTCGAGGATGGGAGCAAGTAGGTATATTTCAACTTAAGTTTGCTTTAAAGCTCTTTGGGTTGTAGAATACTTTTCCTGACTTTCACATTCCAGTGGCAGCATTTTCATTAGCAACACAACAGAAAACCACAATACTCACACATGCACACGGCCCCCCAAGGCGGGGTCCCCTACTTGCTGCACTCTGTACTGACAATGCCCTACCTTGATGCAGGCCACTCCTGGTGTCCACCACAGAGGCTGCTCAGCCAGGCCCAGGTGGCGAGGTCTTGACGCCACAGGAAAACGTTTGGCAGTGCCAAACCCAGTTCTGGCAGCTACTGTTTCTGCTTCAAGGTCTCTTCCCCATTGTTGCAAGTTTTTGTGCTTTTTTAAATGCTACTTTTCAAGCTGATGCCTTCTTTATTTCAGAAGTTGCTTGGTAATTCTGACTGATGGTTGTCTTCCACTCATATGAGTTGTTTGGGACAAATGTGCTCACAGCCCTTTTGCGAAGCACAGTCACACACCCTGTTTACGCTGCTGCTCCTGCCTTGGCAGGTGATGTTATCCAGGCTGTTTGCCATGGGTGGGCTGAGCCAGCACACTGCATTCTTTTAGTTTTTGTGGATACAGACATTTACAAATAAACTCGAATTAGTTGAGTTGACTTTTGTTACAGACAAGAATGGGGGAAATCATTATAATTGATTAATTATTTTTTTTTTATAAAAAGCTACAGATTTTGCTCAGTGACCTTTCTGTGTAGCTCAGTGTTTTGAACTTCTAAGTACCACCATACTTAATATCAGGTTTATTACACCACAAAGTTATGATGCCTCCTGCATCCATGTGGTGTTTCCGTATTCAAGGATCTCTTATTGGTTCTAACAGCAGAACTGGAGCTTTTCTTTCTTTTCTATAGAATATCTCATGACCATTTTGAGGTTTGACAGTCTTTTTGTTCCACAGGTAGGCAAAGCTGAGAATCCAGGAAACTGTCTTCCCTTGCAGACATGCTTCAGTTCTTTACCCTCCGACCACCTTTATTTTATCTACTAAAATGAACGTACACCTTGTTCTCAGAACTCTTGCTCCTCACACAAAAGTGCATGAAAAATGATGGGAATGCTAAGTGGCATCTGAGATAATCTTTGAATAAGATTGAGCCTGAAAGCTCTTCAGAAGTTCAGACTCACTCTTATAGGAAAAGAATATGAAATATGTCAACCCCAGCTACTGTGACCACTCATTTATGCTAATGGACTTTGATGGGAACTTCTCTCATCAACAATTTTTAATGCCTCTTCAGAGTGTTTCAGATTCTTAATAGGCCTAATAGTGTGGGGAACTGAAAGACATCCACATCAATTATGCTTTCACAGTAACATTATAATGTCATTCTCTCATTGTTATAACTTTAAAACAGTACTTAGGGTTAGAGTGACCTCAAATGCACATAAGATCCTAAGCCATTTTGAGATCCATTTAGCTTTCATTATAACTTGGTTTATTCTGCAGACACAACTTATTCTAAAATCTAATCTGTAAGGAAACAGAATTGGACTTTAATGTGAATATGAATAGCCACAACAATGTTGACTAGAATAAAAAGCATTTATGAAAAGGCATTCATCCTTTAGAACAGCCAATGTCCTCCCTGGGTGAAGAAGAGACTGTCTCAATAAAATGTTGAAATAGATCCCAATATGGTTTACTTATGCTGCCCCGTACTTTCAGAAGAGAAAAACTACCCCTTTGTATGATTCTTAAAATGCACAAAGCAGCACACAGGTAAAGACAAAGTCAACAGATCTAAACTGCACTCTTGGCAAGGCCATGCTGGAGTCTGGCCGGAACTTTCAACTTACTCTGGGTCTCTGAGCAAGGGCCAAGCAACAGCTATACAGGGTTGTCTACGTCAACTTACCAAGGACCATACCAGGCCAGAGCAAACAAATTAGCAAGCTGAAGAAAGCACAATTTACCCACTTGGGCTAGTATTTCTGCCTTTCTGTATTGATTTTGTTTTTTATAGCAGAATTTGGGGATGAGATTTGTTCTGGTTTGGGTTTTCTTTTAGGTTTTTTGTTTAATTGTTTTTTGGGCCAGTTGGCTATGTTTTTTTTTGGTTTGTTTGTTTGGTTGGTTTTTTCTGCATCTTCCTCTGGAGTATCTGCCTGTTGCTTTGTATGGGGTATAAAAAGAAAGCATTCCAATTTTCTAAATATTCACAGAATTAAAAGCAAAATGCAGACTCTAAGAGAGACTTCCTGAAAAGGTCTTTTCTCACTCAATTTCATAGATTAAAAAGGAGGAGAAAAGTTCAGAGGAGCAGGCAGAAATTATATCATAACACTTACCAATGTTTACACATAAGTAGAGACCATGAGAGAAACCAAAAATGACATGCAAAGAATAGATGGATCCAAGATAGGTGCATATGTACAAATTTTGAAATGTACAAATGCTAAGAAAGGAACCTGCGATGGTTTGTGGCACACAGCAGCAGAACCCTACCACCTTGGCATTTGGCAACTAATTCATCTAAACACAGAGAGAATCACTACATGCTGATACACAAATGTTACAGATCAATACATGCTAATAGGGAGAAGATTTGAACCAAGAACATTAAGGAAAGAACCCCTTTTAATGCCCAGAGTTGCAAACCATGAAAAAATAACAACAAAACAGTATGCTTATCTATCACATACATACTAGCATATTGGAATTCTTCATAAGAAAGATGCAAAACCTAGCATTAAACAGTGTTCTAGCCTGATTAACAGACACCACAAAGTAACTCAGGTTGTATGTGTAATGCAGAGAACATAATTAAGGGCTAGATGCCACTTAATTTATTGTGTCTGGTGTTTCTTACTGGTTGGCCTAGTGCTTCACAGCAGCTTGGTAAACACTGGGATTTAGATATGGGTTAGATCAGACGGATCTGTGCCATCAGGTCTAATCACATTCATTCAGTTCTGCCTTACACTGAAAATACACCCTGCAACATTGAAATAGCAAATGAGAATATCAGTTGCAAGTGCAATCAGCCAGTGGAATCACGCAGGAAGAGGAAAAAGAAGTCAGAGATTTTTATACCCATGCCAGTTCAGAGCCTACAGCATGACATTTTTAAGAAATGCACTGTTTTTAATTAAAAAGCTTTAGAGGGTTTTCAAAAAGGACACCCTGCCCACCCCCTGAAAAAGACAGGTCTACTGGTGGCAAGCACAAAGAAAACAAAGCCATCTCAGATCTTCATCTAAAGCTGTTCTCGCTTCCGTAGTATAGGGCTACAAGTTTCTTCATTACAACCATAACTGTTTTTTTCCCAAGAAAGAGAAGAGAAGCTGGCTTTATAAGAAGTGCATTCCTACAGTCATAGGTAATTAGCAAACAGAAAACTGTCAGAAGACTTTGGCAAGCCTAGGCAATAATGACTCACAATAACAAATTTTTGAGCCAAGAAACTTTTTCTATACCTCTTCAGTCCCTCTTTTCTGTTATATTCAGTGTGGCTTTCAACTTTTCACTCGGTCACCTGCAATTGCTTGTCTCACATGTGTTTGAGGAGTACAAAAGTCAACCAAGTGGGGCAAACTTATAAAGAACAAATAAAACCCCACTCCCCTGGCAGTTGTCAGTCCTTGCTAAGCAACAGTAGGATGTTCTCAGTGTAAGACCTGATGACAGGATGCTTACGTTTGATATTTACTTGCTCGCTTCTGTCATCAAACTGTAATATCCAGGGAGTCAAGCCCTCAGATAAGCTAGAACACTCTTGGATTCTACTAACCCAGTCCTTATTTCAGCAAGTCTTTATTGGAGATCAAGGAAGTGACGTGGCTTATTCAATTGATCACAAGACAAATAGTAAGCAACTTGAGGTTTAATTCTGGCTTTGGTGTTAACTTTGCGAAATCACTTCACTTCTTGTAACTGTATTTCACGTCTGTGATAACAATTGTGCTCTGTAGATATGCAAGGGTTAATTAGTTATAATTCCCCTTAAAAAATGTAAAGTGCTACATAAGTGCTAAATACCATAAATTTTTCCAATAATAAATTGGCATAATTCCTAGACTTGATTACAACTTGTCCAAAAACCATGCATAATGCATATGTACACAAAAAGGTACATCATCCATTATATATGACCTTGAGCAGCCTAGAGAAACAATATTAGCCTAAGTAATCCACTAAGTATTTTGCTTTCTCTAAAATGATCCAGAATTAATAGATTGTAAAATATGCATCTTTATTCTCTCATATCTTTGCTTGCAGTTAGTATGGTAATAACAGTTGATTCTTTAATGTAGTATGAATTATGAAAGGTTCACATGCAACACAATTAAATTGGCATTCATTCAGTTCAGAAAAAATGCAAAAATAGTGAAGGAGTAATAATACTGTTATGATTATATAAGTAAGTTGTACTTAGATACTATATAGCAATACAGCTTGAGAGCCTTGTAAGAGTTAACAGATTACAACATCCCTATAAAAGTGTACCATCCCCAAAAGAAAAGGATGAAGTGAATTAAATTAATTGCCCAAGATGAAATATGGGCCAGACTGAGCTAGAAAACTTGGTCAGTCTCTTAAGTTGTTGGTTAGCAATCACACCTCCAGCTCTGTCTTATCAAAGGATTTCCTTTCTGATATACCTATTGTTTTATCTTGTTATTTATCAAGAATGAAAATCTCCAGAATGGTCACATGGAGATACATAACTCTGAAGGAAGTAGCTGCTAGTATTAAAAAAGCAGACAACATAGTAGAAGAGAGATAAAGGAGACAAAACACACCAGACTGAATTTGCAACAGAAACAAAAATGTTTGTGGGAAGAATTCCCTAACAGTAAGCTCCCTATATTGTCAAGACCAATCAAAAAAAGCAATTCTGGAAGAGAGGAAGGATAGTCTTGGAAGCCCTGATTTTATTTCACCTGCATAATAACACAAGAAAATGTAGCGCCTCAATCATGCACAGTAACTTGTGTGTTTATAATTGAAGACAATAAGGACTCTAGCTCTGGGAGGGACTCTTAGTTTCTAAGACCCTAAACATTTGTGGAGCCACACAGCAGGTATATTTCCTCAGCCAACTTAAATTTCTCTTCTTGGGTAGTTAGCACTGCTAGTAAATTTTGGGGGAGATTTTCCTGACTCAGCTTCAGCTCTAGGCTTGCTTCAATGAGTGATAATTCTTTAGAACTCTCACCCACGCTAGTTGTAACAAAGAGCCCAAGGTGACAGAAGGCTCTTGTCATCTTTCCCACTGCAACTCAACATATCATGAATTTCAGGAAGCAAGTAATTCCAACTCCCTGAAAAGGAAAAACAGGACATATGAATCCTCCTCCCAACCTTACGCTCTCATACTGCCATGCACACTACCTGAGCTCGTAATCATAAAAGAACAGCAAAAAGCTGTTTGCCCATTTGCTGTCCTGTTAGCAGAAATGGGTTGGAAATGAAACTGCATGCCTCCTACATTTTTCTGCTCATTAGTCCCCACCTCTGAGTTTGTTACTGTAATTAACAGCTGCTACATGCTCAGACTGAGGGTGTTAAACCTTAAGAGCAGGAAGTAACTGATTTAGGCATATGTGTCTCAGGCCCTTTCTAAGTTACATCTGGACTGATGCAACTTGCAAACTGTCCTCAGTCTGCAGCTCTTAAACCTTTGCCTGACTTGTCAATGCATTTGGCAAAGCAACCATCACTCCAACTCGACTCCTACGCTCAGAAGAGAACATTCATCCTGTTAGTGTCATGCCAACTGCCCAGAACACCTTCTACAGACAGGAACACAACCTTTCCCACCTTCTTCTGGCAATGCATTGCACCCTGACCTGCACATGGTTGCTTGCCATGAAGGCAATTAATCCTTCATGACTATTTGGTCCTTGGCCTCTCTGAGGATTCCCAAAAATGTCAGGTAATGGCAACTGCACAGCTCTTCTGATATATGTCACTTGCCAGCTAAGAGAATGGACTTGATTCTCACTATTTCCAGGAAAGACTATCAAATAATACTTTAATTTGCTTACAGCTTGCATCTCTGTTCAAACCAGAGCTAAGAGAAGGCATTGGAGAACTCTCCTTACTGTGTTAGCAGCTCTGAATCACTCAGATTGCTCTGAACTCTGCATCAGAATTACTTATAAAACCCAGCTTTATTAACATGCATCTGGTGAGAACTTGACAGACAACTTTGCCCAGTGGCAAAAAAAAAATAAATTATTTAATCCTTGGAACATTTGCAGTCTCCAGACAGCTGACCAAATGAATACTTAGCTGCTTTTCCTGAATATGCATTTGTTGGCGGTTTCCAAAGGGTTAAGGGCTAGATCTAATTGCTAATAAAGTTGAATCAAATATTCTCAATGGCATTAATGGAAATCGTTTCAGGCTCCAAATCAGTTAAAGCAGTTTTTAATTAAACAATATTTAATAAATAACATCTAAAACAACTGAGCTGCTATTTTAAGGCTTACTAAGGAAAAGCTGATTCTTAAATTATTTTTTTTTTTTGTAGACTCTCTGGCTGCAACATAGAGGAGGTTGGACTGAGCTTTTGTAGTAGAATAAAGCATTTATCTTACTGAGATCAACCTTGCTGTGATAACTTTGATTTCAATTGAGTTATGCCAGGATTGCAGCAGATTAGAATATTTGAATATTTTATAGTACTCTGAGCTGATCAAAACGTAACAATGAGAGAGGCTTTTCCTTACATACAGACATTCATATTAGTACATTTTCAAATCCAGCATGTTGAAGACTTTTAAGCTCTTGAAGCTGGGACTGTCTGTTCCGTGTTTGTGCAGTGCCTTGGAGAGTGCAGTTCCAATACTCAAATAGGGCTGATGGATATTCCAGTAATACAAACTATAAGTGATTTAGTTACATTTCTCATGTCTTCATGTCACAAAACAGATGCTTCTTCTGTCATGTGCAAAGGGTTGTATGTAATACACTTTGACTAAGCAAGTGTGAAAGGCATCAAAGACCTACCTGACAAACCATATGACAGATTTATTTATGAAGTAGTGTACTTTCAGAGGTACTGCCTGAGAACAGGCTTGTCAAACAATTGTGTGGTCTACAAACGCACAATAGTGTTAATACGGTGGGAAGCGTAGATAAAATGTATCCAGACTCCAGTACCCTTGCTGACTCCAGGTACCTTACTCCACCACAGTCCCACTGAAATTAGCTATTCAAACATACCCAGCAACTATACCACCAGCCGGTCTTTAAGTGTGCTAATTCCGTTATCACAGCATAAACCATCTTAATCCACTTGCCCTGGTCATACCCACCAGTATCAGTTATGAGTCACTGCCATTCTTAGCTCCACTCCGACTTCCCTAATTATGGCAATCCCTCAAGGAAATAGGATTGTTACCTTGGAAGCCAACCTGCTTCCCAGGCCATGTGAGCCAGCTATCAGCCCACACTGCACCCTGATATCCAGTATTTAACAACTGTATATCAACTTCTTTTAAGTACTAGGGAATACACATTTCTTAAATCTCTCAAAAAATAAGCTGAAAGCAAGAAAACTAAAAAGCACCCAATACAGACATGCTTAGTTTCCTAAGGGACAGGGGCACGTGTCTTTTTTTAATTGGTATTTTAAACTTCAAGACTGAATTAGTAACCCAATTACAACTCTTAGCATCTTAATACTTTCATCTGAAGAATTCAAAATTATTTCCTATTACTAAGAAAACTATGGAGGCTAGGATTTATTGTTTCCAGTTGAAACCTATTTTGATTTGCAGTCAAACCATAACTTCCATTCCATCAACCGTCCTAACTGTAGGCAGAAACAGTTATATTCTAGAAGAAATCATCTTTACATCAGCTTTAGTTGTGAGTGGCCAAGACACTCTAAAATAGCATGCTTTTCTTGGTGTGACAGGGTTACAGCAAAGGTTTCAGAATGGACAAGACATTAACGTGGCCATTTCTGCTTGCCTTCCTAACAGAAAAACAGTTACTCAAGGCATGTTCTGCATGAAAAAAAAAGTCAAGCAGTTCTTTACCTAATGCCAATAGTACTTTTTCTCCTGCCCACAGATTTAGACAGTTAGCTTGCGACCTTCTCAAATGATTTCTACACCTAGAAAGCATAGCAGACATTCAGATCTCTCCTATCACAGACTAGCTGGGAAAGCACAATAAAAAGGAAGGCTCAACAGTGAAGAGTATCACAGAAGCTGCAGGCTTTGTCAATAGTGTCTAAGGGACTGCCTATCACTGCTGGAACACACTTTAATTGACTTTGGAAACTGAAGTGCTTATTCCACATCTAAAATAGTCAATATCCTCATAGCCCTTCAGAGAACACTGGCTAGATTCCTATTTAAGCATTTGTTCTGTTCACACGTAGTGCAGGGCTAGATGACAACCACCTCACAACAGTCAGTGTAGCAATTTTCTCATAAGAGACCTGATTTTTCAAGTTTTTGCTTCCTAATAATATCTACACAATTGATGGCAGAGGCACCCATACCATAGACAGTGGACAAGCTATACGGAAACTGTTCCTTGAAGCCTCTATGCAGGCATTGTTTGAGTCGATGTTAGTGCCAGTCTTTGCCTATTACAGGCACTCACCTCATGACCCAGGTTATCACCTACCCAGCAGCACAGCCTGATCACTGGCAGCCACACATGTCCAAATGAAACATCTGCAGCCACCCACCAGTGTCTGAATGGTGACAGCTGCTAGACTGAAGGGAGTTGCTTCTCCATTTAGAGGGGTAACGAGGGCTAATTGCTGCAGCAATTGCTGAATGGTATATTGGATATTTTTATCAATGGCAATCCTGCCAAACTCAGTTTGGCAAGCCCTGTTTTATAGCACTGATGCTCTTTAAAACACAGAGGATATATCACTAAATCATATACAGGCATCTGAATAGGTAACCTGAACTTCAGTGAAAGTATGAAGTTTGATTCTAATGTAACATCCACTGAAGCTCGTGGAAAGATCTTCATGCGTTTCAACAGGTACTGAATCTACACTTCTGTCACCTCCACACTCAGTCTGTTAGAGACAGATCTGAACAAACACTGATGGGTGAGAGCTGTGCTGTGAAAGTCACCATGAATGCCAGAAGAGGCATTCCTCAGTTACTGGGCCTTCATCACACCACCCACACACAAGCCTGGGGACGTTCTGGGTGTAATACCTAAGCACTGGGTAAGGGACAACTAGTGCTGCTAGAAACAGGCCAAGATGACCCTAAGAGATTAACATAAACACTTTGAACTACATCAGGCAGCAATCATGGGTGTATGTACTGAAAAGTTTCTGAATCCGTGTGTAGAAGACATCACAGAAATTCAATAGTGACATGACAGAGAAATGAAAAAAATGGGCCACAACACAAGCAAAGACAGCAATATTTTTCAAGGCACCATTTGCACTAAAAGCTCATTAAAGGGAGAAAAAAAAAAAAGTTTGTCAGATCTAATGGTAATCTGGAAACACCTTCAGACTGGATATCTTTGAGAAAAAAAAGCATTAAAAATATTTGAGACAGTCCTCAGAGCATGCACCGGGAACTATTGAGATAACTCCATTTCAGAATTTTTGTTAGTTGTTAAATGCGCTACATCTTGGGAATTCTTTTGATTCCAAACGGGTGATGTTCAAATAAAATTTAGATAACCATTAATTCAAATACTCCAGATTCATGCTCCATAGTAGTCAATGAATAATCTTATGTTAGGATGGCTACATATACAATTTTCACAGAATATACTTCAAGTCGTTCTAGAACAAGCTTTCTCCCACTACAAAAAAGACTTATGGATGATAAGCAATTTTATAGAAAGTCCCTGAAGAGCAATCTTTTTTCTTTTCAAAGAATTTGAGATCTTAAATCAGATGAAAATTAATTGCATGCAAATGTGTGATGCAACTCCAAGATTCAGCCCAGCCTCCTTGTATACAGCTGCAGCTGATTTTTGTCACTTTTTAGGTAGTCAGGAAATCAGTTTGAAGCCTGCTGCTAATATATCCGTTGGGATCTTAGGATTTGAAGTTAGCAAGTGAATACGTCTTTGAGGCTTGATATATCAGGCAGGGGGCTTGAATCACTGAAGTGATTAACTTTGTCCATCAAAGCAGCCATAAAACTTCACACTGAGCTTTTAAACTTGTGGAATGGAGAATCAAATTATGATGAAATACTTAACGCATAGAAACAACTGGTAATATACTGATGGCACAAAACTTTGAGTCAACATACCTCTCCATAATTCACAATAGAAGTTTCTGGCTTTATTAGCTAGGTTAGTAAAGTCATGTCCTGAGAGTGAAGATTTATAGAAGCCATGCTAAAAAAATGCTGGTGCCAAGGAACAGGTATGCTAGAAAAGCTAGGCAAAGTGTCAGGGGTGTTGGTTTAGCTGACAGGACTGCACATTAGCAATTGCACTGTTGTTCATTGATTCTGAGCTTCTAAGAGGAAATTCTAAGGGGAGAGGGCCGCAAAGAGGATAAGGAGGATTAATTTAAAATGCACATTTTATCTTTTTACTCAGAAACCAATGTTCAAATAATAACATCTATGCTTAAAAGATAAAGGTAAAGCAGCAAAGAGCCAAAATCCATTAGTACAATGAGTACTTCCAATTTTAGTAGTAGCGAGCAAAGCCCGTTCATACAGAGCTTAGCTAAACAGTTATTTTAAGGACTCACTGTCCTTAGTAGAAAATTAATAGAGCAAGTGTCAAAAGCCTTTCATGATTTTAAAAATTAGAACAGTCTGTCTCCACTGGGTATCCGTCCTGCATAGAGAGCTTTCACCTACTGAAATGTAGAGTGTGAAGTTTATTCATATCCTAGAACTTAGCACAGCTGTCCTGAAATCATAGTATCTACATATCTCAATCATACATGGCATTTGATGAGTATACTGGCTACCTAAAGCACCACAATTCCTTTGCTCAAGTTATTTACGTCATTCACAGCAGTGGAAAATTTAAAATACAGTCACTTAGAAACAGAGAATCACAGCACATTTCAAAACCCTCCCTTTCTGGAGAGAACAAGGGTATAAGTAGTTATTAAAGCTGCAGAAGAAAACAGTGGAGGCAGGAGAGGGAACAAAGCATAAACATTGGCCAGATTTGAACTTCAAAGCAAAAATCTGAACCTAAAATTCTGCATTATGTCAGGCATTAAAAGTTTTCCTAATCATTTTGGGGGAATCACACAGGTGTATTTGAAGGTAGAACTAGGTTTGTAACATCCATGGCTCAGAGGATGACTTGATGCTTGCTTCTACACATCTCATTTGACTTTTGCAAGAAGCTGAACCCACTTGTCAATCAATCCCCTTGACCTGCAATAGCAGTTTTCACTTGCAGTTCAGCCCAGCATACAGAAATATATCTTCGGACTGCAGCTACCATCAACTCCCACTTATCTGTGGCTGGTTTGCCCAAGTTACAAACTAACAGTGCCACCTATTGCACATAGGTTCTGATGCAGACATGAAATTTGTCTCTGGGTAGGGCTAGCTCAGGTTCAGCATGATCCTTTAGTCCAGGTGCAGTGTTGTGCAAACCAAGTGCTTTTCTTCTAAAGCTGGCACGAGCTTTGAAGTAGAGTGCCAGTCATGGCCCAGACTTGAATCTAGCAGGGTTTGTTTACTCCAGTTTTAGCCAATTCCACTAGTCTTGCATGGGTTCTGGAAGAAGCCACTCATGTGCCTTTATACTGCTACCCCCAGCATGTTCTCTAGTGACAGATTCACCTACAACATTCTCCCCTTACATCAGACAACAGAGAAACACACTGCACACTCTTGCCAAGTTTCTGACACATAGCTTGCTTTTCCAGCAATCTATTAGAGATATGAGTTTACAGCTATGAGAGATAAAGGAATGTTGTCAATCTTCTGCATCATCTTCTGCCACAGGGCTTTGTCCATTATTGCAATGACAGAAAGGAAGGAAACAGCCCTTTCCTGGGCTGTGGCAGACTAAAAGTCCTGCTGTCTCCAGAACTGGCCCCTCACAGCTGTTGCCCCTGGGTCTGTCACACTTACTGACTGCTGTCTCACTAGGCACTGTCAACAGCCCAGGGAGCATAATCCCCCAAGCATAACATTATGCACAACAGCCAAACAGCAGACATTAACAGGGCCCTGTTGCTGGAAAGCCAAATAAAAAAACCCCCCAAGTTCTCTCCCTCATTTCAACCACTTTCTTTTACACTTTCTCTCCTTATACTCTTCTACCAGCTACTGTTGCATATCTTCTAGTAGTTCAGTTACTCTACCCAAAGAGTAAGCCTACTCACAATCACCGTTCAGTAGCAGTAGCACAAATACAACCATATGTTTAATTGATGCTGTGTATTTTTAAGCACTATATCTTGACCATTCCTACCCTGCACATCCTCATCCCACAACATTACAGGTAGCCTGCATGGACCTCTTGTCTTATTTCTACAACAGACTACAGATATTCTAGTCTATTATCCAGCTGCTCTCAGCTGTACTCTCACATACCATATTCCACCATTGACAAAAATGCAATAACAAGATTTATTTTTCAGGCCTACCCTGAGCACAGCTTTAACCCTCCCCAATCAGTGCGAGAGAAGGACAGAGACTGGGTCCCAAACAGTTCTGTTCCTTTCAGGTCTGGGCTCTGATGCATATGTACATGATGAGAATAGAGGAAAGGAGAAGAAAGGGTGAACTCTTGTGAAACTACTAACCTCAAAGGTTGCATCTACTATCCAATATTAAGCAGCTAATTTTAAAACAAACCTAATGGAATTGTGTTTTGGCTCTTAGTTAAGGTTCTCTGGCAGAATGAAAGGTATATTGAATCTTTCTCTTGCCTGTCCCTACCCCTCAGCCACTGACAGTAGTCAATATTGACTGGAGAATGAACTGGAATTGTTCATTTTAGTAAAAATTTAAGCTAATATCTTATTTTGACAAATCAATACTTGCCAAAGTTCTTTATAACAGGTTCCAAATTGCTTTTCAGACTCATGCATATATTCAGCTTTAATCAATATTTATAAGGAGAAACAGACAGGAATGTTATACGACAGTACATTCAACTTTGCCCTGGTGAACATGACTTTATAGGTAATCTGGTTATACAGATCAGCTAACAAGTGCAAGCAGATGAGTATGTGTTACCATTAAGTCTCTCTTTCTTGTTCCAGCATTCAGAAAAAAGCCCCCTTCTCTTTTAATCTGCTTGAATCAGCACATATCTGTCACCCAGCTTTTGGTAGTAAATAGTGCTTCATTTTCACCCCTGATCAGACATAAGGACAAGACTTTTTAGGCTTGATGTTCCTCGGTGAAGCTTTTATTTATTTTTGTGCATCATCTCCACAATAACCTTTAGTTTTGATATTCTAATAGCAAACTAATGTTGTTGGCATAACTGTAATTTAGCTGTAATGTTGTTGGTGAAAGTGCATTTCACAAGAAAGTAACTTTTCAGATATCATGACTATTTGAATATTCAAGTCCAAATGCCAATATTATACACACCTGCACTTCAAACCCATTTTGGTTTGATTACTCAAACAATTTAAACCTAAAACAACAAAATCAGCAAACCTCCTACTTTTTAAGAGTAAGCCTCAAGAATTCTGGCTGAAAGTTAGCCTTGAAAACAATTTAACAATTCATTTGGATTAGATTTCTATTTAGCAGCTAAAACAATTTCCCATAGATGATATTATGCCAAATGTGATGTCTACTGCCTTTGTGGTAGCAGAGAACTCATGACTATAAAATAAACGAGAGAATCATAGGCTGTAGTGTGCTGCAAAATGGATCCTGGGGGAAACTCATAACTTACTGAGAAGCTGGAAACTAGATTACTTTCCCCCCCCCCTCCTTTTTTCCCCCTGTAGAACAGCAGTAACTATGCATCCAGGGGATGCTCTGCACTTGTTACTTCTGCATTAAAAAAAACCCAAACAGGCTGGATGAGCACGTGATGAAATTGCTCAACACTAAAGAACAGCGCATGCATTCTTTGGGATCTTAAAATAATCTCCCAAGGGAACATTGTGGTTCTTCTTTGAGACTGAAGACTATATGAATGCCAAATAAAGTTTCCATGTACTGACTAATCCACTAGCTATCTGTCATTCTGCCGGCCTGTTTCCAGTTCTAATTCCCTTTGTCTTTTTCTTGGCCTGACTGAACCACTCATTGTCCTTTGCAGTTGCTACATACACACCAATGACAACAGGTTTTCCTCTTGGGGAATCCCCCATTAAAAGACATTCTTCAGTGGCCCCTCTTCTACCTTTAATGCACACATAACAGCCTGCCCCCAGTATTTTCAATTTGAGCTATTCTAGACATTTAGATCCAGTTCTGTACTGCATTTCTCAGTGCGTATCTGTGAGAAGATAACTTAAGTGAGGCGTATGAGGCTCTGGAAAAACACTTTCTAATTGTTAATCATACATATGGAATCAAATTTCTCCTATTTCTAGGTAAGACAAGTCCTTCAACTAGAACTAAAACTGCAGTGGCTTAAGTAGTTAAAGAAAACCCACACTGTATCATAAAAACATACAACGTTGAATAGTCTCACTATTCAGAAGGAATAGATCTGCTGTGACTCATGAGCTGGCAGAAAATTTATCAGAAGGTAAATTTTTCAAGGGAAAGCCAGATCTTTAAATAAAATCTTTCATGGAGACTTATTTTTGGCAGAAATGTCAGATTCTGAATAAACATTGAATGCCTGAAACATGGTAAATATTAGCCCAAAAGGAAAATACAAGAGAAAATTCCACAACACAGCTTCAATTATATAAACGACCAGGGAGACATGACTTTGAGGCACTTTGATGACAATTCATAGCTGAAATACGTCATTTAGGGATGAAATGTTTTTACCAAATCTCAACTTCCCTCGTGAAGATAGGCCTAATTTACTGACCTTCAAAGCACTAATTCAAATCATTATAGTTTTGGCCTCTACATTTTCTATGAAGTAGTTTTTAAACTTTAAAAAGTTCTTCATCATCTCTGCATGAACCAGAAAAAAACAATGAGAAACTCACTCCCCTAAGCCCCCCACAACTTTATATTAATTGCTAGAATCTTTTTTTTTTTTTTAGGTCTAATTGATTACAAGTTCAAAGCTTCAGAGCACAGTCTTAAATGCTAGATTTTAATAATTTCAGAGATTGTGAAAATTTAGGAGAACCATAATCTAAAACACTGGCAGTGCAGTGGCCAATTTAACTGTGCTGCAGCT
The DNA here is from genome assembly GCA_008711295.1 of Anarhynchus alexandrinus. Classification (NCBI taxonomy): domain Eukaryota; kingdom Metazoa; phylum Chordata; class Aves; order Charadriiformes; family Charadriidae; genus Anarhynchus; species Anarhynchus alexandrinus. Next base: position 4,674,141 of record VUYV01000016.1, on the reverse strand, counting down.
GTTGCCCACAGTTTCTGCCAGTGATATCCAAGATATTAAAATATTTGAAAACTCTTCTTATCCTAATGTAGCAATTGCTAAGAATTTAAACTGGTGTTTGTGGACACAAAATCAAAGAAGGCAGGAATAAAAGCAGCCAGAATATATTTCAGTTCTAAAAAAATACAATTCTGAACTTTCTGAATATTATCATGCATACAGTATTCATCCAATGTTCAGTCGATTAAATCAATTCCACTGGTTTCAATTGACTGAACTGGATCCCAAGCACCATCAACAGCAATGAATACTAAAAAAATAGGCAGAAGGCAGTAAGCAAAATGCTGTGTTAATCTGATTCTACTGTAGTCATTTGAATTCTGAGCTTGTGGCGAAGTACATGAAACAGCTTCCCAGTTAACACAATTTGGAAAAGAAAGACCCAGCTATCACCCCAGAGCACACTCCCCTTCTAGGAATGCAAAATGGGGGAATGAAGTAGTTTAGGTGGCTGAGTCCAAGGTCAGTTCCTTTGCTGATAAAAGCTTCTGTGGAGAAAGCTAGAAATCATAGAATAGTTTGGGTTGGAAGGGACCATTAAAGGTCATCTAGTCCAACCTCCCTGCAATAAGCAGGGACATCTTCAACTCGATCAGGTTACTCAGAGCCCCATCCAACCTGACCTTGAATGTTTCCAGGGATGGTGCATCTACCACTTCTCTGGGCAACTTGATCCAGTGTTTTACCACCCTCATTATAAAAAAAATTCTTCCTTATATCTAGTCTAAATCTTCTGTCTTTTAGTTTAAAATCATTACCCCTTGTCCTATTGCAACAGGCCCTGCTAAAAAGTTTGTCCCCATCTTTCTTTTAAACCCTCTTTGAGTACTGAAAGACTGCAATAAGGTCTCCCCGGAGCCTTGTCTTCAGACTGAACAACAACTCAGCCTTTCCTGGTTGGAGAGGTGCTCCAGCCCTCTGATCATTTTTGTGGCCCTCCTCTGGACCTGTTCCAACAGGTCCATGTCTTTCCCATGCTAAGGGCTCCAGCAAATGAGGGCCTGCCCCTCCGTTCCTTGGAAAGTGATTTTAAGCAGAGGCTTTACTGCTGGTCCCTGCCTCTGCTCCATCCCAGCTGGGCATCTGCATCCAGACTCATATCTCCATGACTCTGGCCAACACCCACTCGGCCCAGGTTTCTTTGCTTGGCCTCAGACCTGCCTCATCGCTGCCGATGGTTTACATCTGACCCTCATCCCTCCTGGTCACCCCTCCCCACCTGCATTATTATCATGGCTCCACTACTGGCTCCTCTTTCCCTGCAGAGCAGCCAATTCTTGCTGCTCCCTCACACCAGCTTGGAACCGGAGGCTTGTAACATGCTTAAACATTAACACTGACAAAAGTAGAAGCCATCTGTGATTTTTACACTCCTCGAATTTTCCTACTGCAAGTCTTAGGCCACTCTCAATGCCTACACATTACTAATGTATTCCCAATACACAAGAAATTGAAGATGCCTGCTGCAAAGAGGGAAAAAAAACCCCTCTAGTTTAAGTAGTAAAGCCTTGAAAGTCGAGTTGTAAATTTGCCCATGCTAGTGCACTGCAGACTGCATTAGCTCTCGAGTACATTTGTAAAACAAATTTTAAATTAATTCTTGTATTTCTACCTCTCAAATGCATTTCTCCCACCCAAACCTTCAAACATATCCAATATCCAAAGAATTAAAAAAACTGTATTACACATGTGCTCAGAGTTTTAACTTTTCCTATACGCTTTGAGTCCATTTCTGCTTTTCCTAAAATAAATGGCAGTCTTGCCAGATTAGGGTTGGAATCAAATCCTTTAATTAAAAACAAGCATTTATTCACTTAAGTTTGGCAACAATTAATACTTTCATATTCCCATTTGTATGGGCTAAATAATTGCTTTGCACACATAAATTAATACATTCAAAGTCAAAACAGTAACCTATGTTCCACTGCCCTTCTCCAAAGATAATGTGATCTATTAAAAAGAACTACTGTTTCTACAGAAAGACCTATGACACGACAGATTTTAATTTCTGGCTTTCATTTCTCTTTGGATGTTCAAAAGAAACACCTCTCTTCCCACCTCTTACTCATTTTTAAGTACCTCTCAACAGTTTGTAATGCAGGAACTTGTGTACATTGGCAAATCGAGTAGAACTGATAGTAATGAATGTGCAGAAAGTATACTAAAAGGAAAAGATTAGCATTTTTCAGTAGTCCTGTCATTTTAACATCTGCATACAACATTTCACTACAGTAGATATTTCTCTATTTTTCTACCATGAAACCAGCATTTTGCCATGACTATCAGTCCCAGATTGTTCATGTAAGAACATACCACTAAGGGAACTAGAGACTATCTGTCTTTATTTAATAACAATGAAAATTGGATAGCATGGAGCGATTGAGGAGAAATTGTACTATCCATTTCCAAGAGAGAAGCAGCAGTAACTCATTACTTTTTACAAGTAGTTCTAGTTTTCAGAAGATGAAGGGCCTAGCACACTGTCATTCAGTAAGTGCATTTTTACATTTATCCAAAAAGTTGTTCTCAGTTTTCAGAGAAAGCTGTTTTTAAGAAATTATGAATTTCTATAGGATGCTTTGAGCATTTGTATGAGACTGAAACAAAACAGGAATATATAGTTTTCTTAGTATTTAAATCAAGTTACTCCGTATTGAGGCTTTTGAAAATAATTTCTCATTAAGGCTTTTCAAGAACAATGAGAGTTAAATTAGGATGCTGTCCACAGACAATCACACTACTTAAAGAACATATTGTGTATCTGCCTTGAAATGCCAAGTGACCGTGTCATTACTAGTTAACTATACTCTTTCCTAAATGAAAAATACAAGATCCAAGTATGACAGCAGTAAAACCTTTGGGAGTATATAATCGTTCTGTTATGTATCTTTTACAGAGAGCTTTTTACCTGCGTTCTTCAGTCCATTTGCAGACAGGGAAGCAAATGCACTGGGAAGTAAAGTGAATTGTTCAGAATGGCAGAAGGGACCAGAACCCATTCTTCTTCACACAGCTGGTAGCTTGATCCCCCTTGCTACACACTCGAGATGATGCCAGTTCAAAGCAAGCATCTGTTCAAGTAATATCTTAGCAGAAATGGGCTAATTTTATCAATTCTCTTCTTTTAAAATATGTACATGTGTTCCATTGTATGATGCGACATTCAAAGCTGACTAAATTATACAGTGATCTTAAGATATTTTTAGTAACAGTCATTTTACAGCTGGAACATGCCTCACAAGTAGCCTGCAGAAGCTTTTCAGCTCAGACCTTACTGTAGTCCCCAATTTTTTTTTTTTTGGCTCCTTCTTACTGTTTTTGTCCTTGTGTAATATACTCAGTGTCAACCGTGTTTTACTTTAAAAAAAAAAATTAAGAATCCAAATTCACACAGGAAAATGCTTCATTTATAATGCTCAGACTAAGTACCTTTTAAACCTGGCAAACAGCCTAATTATCTTGGGTTTCAATAAGATGCAGGATACAAAGTGCTCGACATTCACTGAGCTTTTTAAAAACACAGATTATAGCCATAAGAGCTTCCTGGTTGCTCACCCACTCTTGGGTTAGAGGGTGAGAGAAGAATTTGAAGGTCTGCTATCACTATTATCTCCCTGCTCCTGTCTGGTCACCTCAAAGGAAAAGAATGCTTCCTACCGTGCTTCCAGGCATATAGTGGAAGAACCTGGTGGCAGAGAGAGAAGGGGGCATTTTCACTACTTCCAAGAATGTACAATAATTCAAGTCTCAATCTGTCACCATGCTTTGCACAGTTTTTATGTTCCTTTTTTAGCAACTTTTTTTCTTCTCCTTCAATTTATTGTAATGGAAGTAATGCATTAAGAAGCAACGTTTTGACAAGAAAAATCAAGAAAAGACTATAGAATGGTTCCTTTTAAAGTAATTACCAAAGTCCAAATTCATTTTAACAAGGAAATCTGAGCTTTAACCTTGTACTTAATGGAGATGATTCCAGAAAGAGGACTCATTTTTCATACAGTATAATGACAGACCTTGTTTTCCATCAGAAAAGTTGAGGCGGCTTGCGAGCATTCTGCTATGTTTCAGCCAACATAGACTGTTTAACACCAAGGACTCCAAGAAGTAATTTTATTTCCTATCTTTATGTGTAGCTGAATTTTCTCCAGGGCAGAGAATGTAGACTGACTGTCAGAAGCTAGGAGCTGCAAAATCCAGGCACAGTACATTTTGCCACATTCAATTTATCCCCCTTTTTTTTAAAAAAATAGGAGAAAATTTTGCTAAAGGTGCAGGTAGATAATTTGGTGTCTGTTATTTTATTAGTTTTACTTTTAATTAGGATTGTCATTTATAATGTGTATAAGGGCACAAGGTGAAACAAGTTCATTACTTAGTAGAGGCAGCAAAAGAATTTTCCAAATGTACATTGGAACAACAGCCATCAAGAGTCCAGTAATGAGCTCACATGTCCCAAGAAGAGAACAGCAGGTTGTTAACACACTATTTAGTTTTAGTAAGATTTTCTTACATCCATTCTTATGATTGAAGTCAAAGTTTAACTGCAGTGCAAGACCTATGTGGAACTGTCCCCTTCAGTTTCTGCTCTCCAGGACACACGAGGGGGTAAATAACTGGAAAAAAACCAAGAAAGTTTCCCATCTACATGAAAATTCAGGTCTAATGTATCTAATGATACTGACCCCATTGCTTTTTTTGCCATTAAAAAATGGAAATGTTAGAAACCAGTCCACTATAATTGGGACCCCTATCAAGGTAAAGTATCTCTGAACATGGAGTTATCAAGCACTCAGCATGCACGACAAAGACAACTCAAGTTCATACCTGTCCTATAGCAATTCTCCCTGGACTGGAGAAGTCCCATTAAAGTAAATTGCAGAAGTGATTTCTGCCATAAAGAACTGGGGAAGAGAGGGAGAAGAAGGGAGAAGACATCAGTAAAGTATTCAATAAAGATTTCCTTGGGTTGCATACTTCTAATGTGTGCAAGACTTGAAATGAGGTTCACCACCACATTTCTCTCACAAAAGCAGAGTCAAGACAGAAGATTTCAAAACATTGAAAAGCTCAAGTCAGATCTCTGAATGCTTAGAATGATATTGTATTTTCTGGAATCAATGGGTCTTGCAAGAGATTTAGAGCTGTATTAGAGGTTATTTTATCCCTGAAGGAGAGTACACTAGCACCTGTTCAATATGCTTTCATGTGGGCATACTGGTTTTACACTTCTAATTACTTCATGCTAAGCTTTCTAAATAAGTCTTAAAACATTGAATCAGAACATACAAACTATTAAAAATGAACTCTTAGCATATTTCCCTTCAAAATTCCTTCCAGCCTCTCTTCCTTATACTATTTCCTAACAAATGCAGGATGCAAATTGTACTTAGTAAGCCAGGTAAAGGAGATAAGCAGCATGAATAGTGGAAAAAAAAATAAATAATCACACAGATGATAACTCCTGCTTCTGCCCTCAGCCATGCAGATCAGATTTGTGTGCATATGCAGAGATGGAAGGATTGATGTGAAAAGGATCTCTAGGAACCTTGGCCTTGAGAGCCTGCCTGAACTCCAGCAGCATCTCCAAACCAGGATATGGGTTGCAGTGATGCTTACAGTTAACAAAGTTCAGCATCCTGCCTCCAACATATGATCCTTCTTTTTACAGTGCAGCATATGAGGAGAGTCTCCACGTGCAGCCTTCCAGCTGCCATCCCAATTCCATGCTTGAGAAAGTTTGCCCCCTCCCACCTCTACTCTGGCAACATAGAAGAGACAGAGCAGAAAGGCAGTGGTCTCATCTTCAGCCAACATGCTCAATTTATGCTAGTGACCTAACATTTCTAGACAAAGGAAGTTGAGAAAGCTGTCTTTACTTTGTACAACCAATCAGATAATGAAGTTCTGACAGGGAGTGACTAGCCTCCCAGGAAGCCTGGGAACTTATGCATACCTGGAAAAAGTAAGCATTAAATGCCACTTTTTCAATTTGGTAGGTTTTTTTTCCCCCACTCTACACTGATGGAAACATTGGCCATAGCATTAGTCCGTACAGCTCTCATCACCTTGCACTAAGTGCAGAAATGGAAATTTCAGGAGTGTTTATTACTGTTTATCCTTAAAGCACTCTGTGCATCTATTTGTCTCTTATAATAAATGAAGGAGATGCATAATCAATTGCTTATTACATGTACCTTGCAGAGAATTGAATCTGTAAGTATACACTCTAAAATGCTACAAATAAATAGAAGATGCTAGAACACAGTTGGGCCACATTGGAGCACAGACTGGAAAAAAAACAAACATCAGTTTAACATCAGAAAGAAGCTAAAGGAAAAATGTAAATTGTCTCTAGAAATATGGATATTTCTTAACAAAGATTTGGAAGCAAGCCTTCATAATGGAGGGAGAAAGAGCCAGTCATTCTATTTGCTGCTATAGACATGTCTCAGGTGTATCTTAAAGAGACAGCTGAACACCTGGGAGTAAAACCTTGTGCAGACAAGTAAAAGTACCCAAAAAACCTACAGTTCTGCTAAAGAGAGAGTACATATGCCATTCATGTATAAGCTAAGACTACAAGATGAAACCTCCCCAAGGATGTGGTGGAGTCACCATCGCTGGAGGTTTTCCAGATGCAACTGAACAGGGTGCTAGATAATCTCAGCTATGCTCTCTTTTCCATGAAACGCTACACCAGATGATCTTTTGAGATCCTTTCCAACCTGGGCTGTTCTATGATTCCATAATTAAAATAGCCCCTTCACCTTCTGTGAAGCCGAGCTTTTTTTCCACAGTCTTAGTGACTTAAGGCTTGATTTGTCACCAAGACATTTCAGGTCCAGTGTTAATTCCTTGTCATTGTGAAGGAAAATTGAGAAAACCTTCTGGAGTCTCAGAAACTGCAACAAAGTTGCTGTTCAGATTGAGGCTCTGCACAGCAAGAGAGGCTAGCAATACCAGCAAGGAAACCAAGCTCAGCCTGGAAACAGAATGTTATTATCAAGGTGCTGATACGTTAAGAGAAGCAAAATCTACTTAGCAGGAGGTGCTATCTTAATTTTGCTATCCTGTAATCAGCTGTTGACAAACTGTTAATTGACTGAGCAAAGCATCCACCAACACAAGCAAGTGTTGAGGCGGACATGGGTTGTCTAACTGGATGCTTTCCCAATCTGTCATCACATTTTCAAAAGATAAGTACACAACTGGTTCATCAGACAGAAATGGAAATCACACCTGCTCCAAGCTGTCATTAACATAATACAATGCCAAGTAACTGGGAGAGAGGTAGAAAATGCAAGTTGCATTTGCATCTAGAGCAGGCATTTGCTTTCACTTCATAAATCAGCAGCCCAGATTCCACCACAGCCAGTGGAGCAGCAATTGGTCTACAGAATGCTAAAAAGGAGAGGGAAGGAAACAGTTGTTATCTGCTTCTTACAGTACTAGATCTAAAAGGCAACTCATTGGTTATGAGGCCATAGGTTTTAAGCAAATAAAGGAACTATTTTTACAATACAAAGCATAATTAAGTTGTGGAACCTACTGCTAAAGGATGCAAGAACTACGAACAGGTTCAGAGAGGGGATAAGCAAATTCACAGAAGTCCATTGCTGACAATTAAAGGTAAATTAAATGGTCCAGAAACCCTTAGTAGTGCCAGGTGTTTCCAAGATAGAAAAGATGGTATGCACAGCCTGAGCTGGTACTCTTTCCCTAGGAATTTGTTGCTACCCAGCATTGAGACAGGACCCTTGGTTTGACAGAAATTTGTCCGATACAGCCTTGCAATTCTTATATTTAGGTTTAGTCAGATGAGAAAGAGGAGCCTGGTCTCAGAGCCCATAAACAGGTAACTAAGGGAAATTCCACAAATTCACTTAATTTTAGCAATGTTTTTTCTTTCAACTCCATAGATTCAGGAGAAGTTGTCATATGGTATTTGCTATAATTTCCAATTTGTAAGCAAGTACGGCAATAATATTAACATCCCTCACCAGGGCTTGTACTGATACACAAGTGGTTTTAAAGGCACTCACCTGTACAAAATGTTACTGATCTGTAAAGTATTAGTGACCAGTAGGAATGAAGGGGAAGTATTGGAAAAAACCCTTTACTCACTTTTAATATCATACAGCTTGTGAAGTACATCTGAACACAGAGGTAGAACACGCCCAAAAAAGCCAGTGTGTTTCAAACCAAACTCCTATATCTGTCAGGAAAATCTTTCCTGGGGACAAAATAAAAAATAAGCTGCAAAAATCCCATTAGCAAACACAACAATACAACATTTGTCCTTACATGAAGAATGGCTATTTGGAAATTGAAGAGCAGTAGGTATTTGTTTTGTCCAAATAAAGTACTAAGAAGACAGGCAGAAATTATGACTGAGTTGTTAGAACATCACAATGAAGGAAGCAAATTTAACTCTATTCTACTCAGATGAGCTTGGTGACCTTGGGCTACATCAGTCATTCTCTGTCTGCATCAGCTTCATTAACCTTAGTGAGATATTCAGGATAAAAATATATTTAGGGTGTGCACACAATATTATGTGTAAGAGGGCTTACACAGACCTTTTTAAGCCTCTTAAAAGCAGAAGCTACAAAGGAGACTGTTTGATTTGCCCCTTTATCTTCATTAGCATTAAATCTCTCACAATGCTACTCTCACCTGGATGCCTTGAGAAACAGACAACTGAACAGAGACTGTAAAGCAGCTCAAAGATAGCAAGACATACTGCAAACTGTTACAAAACAGCAAGATGTACTGTAAAATGTGCTGGCAGTGGAAGAGATAGTTGTTGCAAGTCAGAGAGGAAGGAAATTTTGATCTGAAGTGATGTTTTTACTGGGCAGTCATCCCTAAAAGGTAGAGAAGACTTAAACACTCCCATTATTTTCTCATCCTTCAGGAAAGCTCAGAAGTCTCAACATCACCTCTAACTTTTTCCTCATTCCAGCTTGTATTTTAACAAACAGTGTTTCCATTTCTTCAGAACAAAAGTAGGTTGACAGTTAAAGCTGTGAAAGCAGCATGGCAATCTTATTAAGAATGCCAGGTTTGCTATGCTACCCTGCAAAAAAATACTGAGTGATGCTAATTAGAATCCAACCATAAGTAGCTGGGTGAATCCAATTCAATAAGTACTGAAACTGCAGCACTTTCAAAAGCTTTAACTGCATCTGGCCTAGGTATAGCAGTATATGGACATTTCTTATCTGATTTCTCCAGGATCCTGCTGCTGGCCATTCATGGAAACTAGATACTCCACAAACAGGTGTTCAACCTGAATACGACACTCGCTTTCATACTTTCTGGTCAAGCATACATGATATACAAAAAGCTCTGGCTATAGACAGCATTAAACATATCACTTCTCAGCTCTCTTCTCTTGAGAAACTGTCAGTAATCTCTATTCCTCTCCAGGCTGAAAGTAAGTAGGTTCTTTCAGAAGATTAGTTTAGCATCCAGTAATCCATTTCTCTAAACAGCCTATTCTGAAGCACAGAAGCAAATCTTACTCTCTGTAATCCTTTCAGTTTCTTTGACAGGAGTCTGTGACAAGCATACATCCTATTGTAACAAAATACCATGCAACATTTACTATTTTAGAAATATTACTTTCTTCCCTTGCTCCTTAGGCCAACTAAACTAAAAAAAAAAATCTAATGAGAAAAACAGCAGATTGCCCATTTCTAGTTATTTTTAAACCAAGACTAGATGCTTCTCAGTGCTGCTACAGTCTCACAAAGCTCTTTAACTTTTTTAAAAGGCACTAATTTTTGCTCTTTGTAGTTTCATTCCAGACGTAGCCTACCCATCTTCCCACTTAGCACATCAGGTAGTAGCAAAACAAATGCAGCCCCATGAGTCAAGCTTGCCAGGACCTGAGGGAGACTCCCACACAACTAACCAAAACACCATCCTGCAGGATCAGAACATGACACACAGCGCCCATTACAGATAACAGGATCCATCAACAGCCCAACAGGCCATTCAGGCAGAAACAACAAGAGAGAAAACTACAATATAAGTACTGAAGACAGCCATAAGAAACAGCTAGAGACTAGACCTCCTACAGCACAGCTCAAACCAGCATATAGTGCCCAAGCTTGAGCTTAAATAGGGCCCAAGGCTTATGGGAAGTGGTGTGGATGAAGGTCCCAGCTGAGGTTGATCAGGGCCAACAGAGCTTATTAAGTGCCCTCAGGGCCTGACACAGCTGTTTGCAAGAGGAGGACTCTCTGGAGTAGCTAGTCATTGTGTAAGCTTGTAAGTACATAGACTAGAAAGGTCCTTTTTATCTGGGGATACAGTCTTCAGGCATGTAGGGAGCAGTTTAGGGTATAGTGGGCTGTAGTTCCTAACAGGTTCTTGATGTCTTTTGTTAAAATATAATTGAGGTTAGCTTTTTCACAGCTGCATTCACTATTGCATCTAGCAAACTTTTACCTATGTCAGTAGCTATGAACTCTTGCTAACAATCTCAGTTCTCGCTGTTGGTTGTATGAATGTGTAATTAACTTTATAGCTCTGAGCAGGAAAATGCTATTTTCTAATTGCCATGGTTCTTCACTGTATCTATTACAATGGCTTTTAACATTAGGATTTTTCTAGCTTGTCTGCATACAGCAGTGGTCTCTGCCTTTTTACGGAGCCTGGAATAGTAGATAATGCTCTATACATTTTGAGTCTGTATTTCTAAGATTCTCTACCTAGACAAACAGTCTTCAGGAAGCTAAAAGTAGTGGTTGGATTCATTTGTTCTTAAGCCCCTTCTGTAACATACTTTTTTCTATCTATAGAAGGTTCTAGTGGTTACTTTGCTGTTAAGCAAATAGAGCCTAAAATATGAGGACTGGCCCTTTAAAAGCCATCTGTGCTTCTGTCAGTGAGTCTTGGAAAGTAAGAACAGAATGTAAAAACAGCAGAAGATTGGTGGTGCAGTAACCTCAAGGGAGAGGCTACACCTTCTCTGCAGTCCCGAAGTATTATTGAGATTTGATATTTTGTTTGATGTTTATGTTAAGGGATAGTATTGAGCCCCAGAAGAAATTCTGGGCACAATCCTTCTTGGGCACAAGAAGCAACTAGTACCTGCTAGTAGCCAAAAAGTTGTTCTAATTGTCTGGCCTTTTGTTCACAGGACAGATGTTACTGGGAAATAACTGAACCAAAATTAGCAGCAAATGGTAGGCAGACAGTTAAGAGGACTTATAAAAATGTCTGTTGTATTTCCAAATAGCAGTCCTCTGTTTTAGAGAACAACAGTAGAGCTCATTTCTTAGGGTGTGGTGGGACTTTGGTGACACCCTGCACATTCTTATGGCTTTTCTTTCTGCCTTCTGCAACAGAAAACATATGGTTGCATTTAAGAAATTGCTTGGAGGGTTCTATCATTTAAAATAATTTTTACTGTTTTCTAAATGGCAATAAAGTATTTTTTCTTCTATCTCAATGAGGCATGTAATGCAGCTCCTTCACAAAGATGTGTGAAAGCAGGAAAAAGAGTGCTGTTGTGTTTGAAGTTGTGATTTAGCAGGACACATTCCATGCACACGGATCTGTATTTAGATCAAAATGAAACAAGTAATTTATAGCTATATTCTAACAGTTTGCCAAAAGTACAATTCTCTATGAAGCCAAATCAGAAAGTAATCTTCCTGTTACTACGGCCAAGGCTCTGTCAGTATTACAAGTGTAAGTGTCTGCTCAGCCATTTAACCTGGCTGTTTCAAGATACCTTTGGATTCAGTTGCTTTCAGGTTTACAGTCTTGGTGGTTTTCTTACTTTAATGCATCTCTAAGACAGAAGCAAAATGTCTGCCCATAAGGATTTTAGATATAAACAGAGCAGTCATATTAGAAGGTCATTACTGTCTTATGCTTTCCCATGTTTGCCAATTCATTTATCACGGAAAAATTCACAGAAATGGGAGAACAAATGTAAAATACCAGCTTACAGAATATCCATCACTTGTGTTACAGAAGCACTTGAATCAAAAGCTGTTCTGCTGGGCGAGGCACAGAAATATGAATTCCACCCTTTCTGTGTTTTGAGCAGTGGGACGGTTACTTTCCCACTGGGTAAGAAAGTTGCGACATGAGCTATAATTAGAGTCAAGTATGCCAAATGGTATACTTGCTTGAGGAACAGGCTGAAGGAGTGACCAAAGAGTCGCAGGACTGGAATGTAAGACTTGAATCTACAGTTTCCTTGCCAGAGACAGGAGGGTCTAACACCAAAGCGGACTTGCTTTGGCTGTTGCTGCTTAGCAGATCTCTGCTTTGCAAACTACCTCTTTGTCTGTGCTTAAGTGTATGCTAACAGCAGTTTATTATAAGGTTAGGTCTGTGTCCCTGAAAATTGCTCTTCAGTAACTTTGATATAATAAACTACATGCTATTTGCAAAGCAAGATAACTTGCTTCTTACTCAATCAGCTGATATGGACAGAAAAAAGACAGAAAAAAGAGGATATGTAAACCTTCATAAGTGCACAACATATTTCAGGGTTCTCTCAAGAGGAAAAGGCATCCAGGAAAGTCAGGCTTAAGAGTTTATTGATGAAGCTGAAAGACCAGAAACACTTTTCATTAAATAGTTGCTACACAGAAAGCTGCACCATGGCTAGGAATACTTCAGCGATAAAAATTAATTTCAGTACAGGGCTCTTCTGGAATGAGCCATTTAAGACAACATGTTTATATCCTTAAAGCATCCTTTGGATTGTTACCATACATAATCCATGTATTGATCATATCTCTTTTTCATTGTCTACTTGTGGACCTGAACAGTACTTAACAGGAAAAGGCTGGCAAATAAGGCTCTGAGCACTTAACAACTTCAACATTCATATTCTGTACAAAACCATGCTATTTCTAGATATCTGCTAATGCACTCTTTGGCAAAAAGGTAGTTCTGAAAGAAAGTTTTAAATAAGCCCTATCATCAGCCCACACTTCAGATAAATGTGCACCCCCTACGATTTTTCTTCTTTCTTTGAAAAGAAAAATATTATCTTGACTTTGTGCCTGACACCCTTGTATTCCAGGGCTGGATCACACAAGTGTTCTGCACAGGACAACCCCCCCACCCCAAGAAAAATCAATAATTTCCTTTACACTGTTTACGTTCATTATCAAATCACGTTTGATAAAAACTTTGTAAAACTTCTTTACGGTGAGGGTGACAGAGCACTGGAACAGGCTGCCTAGGGAGGTTGTGGAGTCCCCTTCTCTGGAGATTTTCAAGACTTGCCTGGATGCAGTCCTGAGTAATGTGCTCTAGGCAATCCTGCTTTGGCAGGGGAGTTGGACTAGATGATCTCTAGAGGTCCCTTCCAACTCTGAAAATTCCGTGATTCCGTGAAAGTTGCAATAGGCTTAAATATTTATGGACAATTTGGAAGCTGCATTTAATCACAGGATGATAACTGGTTGCTGATTGTCTTTGTATATTTGAATATTTCCCTTTCCCCTTTACATAATACACAGGACAGTGGGAAAAGAACATGAGAAACATGCCCAGTGTTGTAGGTAATCACTGCTTAAACAGGAGGTCCAGGATCAGGATTTTATACCTGTTTTGTAGTACTGAAGGAGAGATATGAACATTATTAAAACTTGACAATTATTAGAGAAGACTATCCCCACAGAAGCCTCAGAAATACTGACGTACATATTAATTGTTCAGATGGGGGCCAGAAATATTATTTTTCCCTGCATTTAGATGAAGACATATTTTCTTACTGTGGGAGACAATGACTACAAACTCTGAAAAGGCAGTGAAGAGACAGCAATACATTGGAAAATATTTCTTTATTGTGTCATGTTTATCCTGCTGCTTTCATCAGAAGTTGCTTATCTCAGCCCTAAATTCAGATTATATAAAGATATTCACGAAGGTTGGAATTTGTGGAAGCTTGGCTTGAAAATTACGTGCAATGGCATCTGGATTTGTGGCTCTGCCACAATGTCTTTCAGATGCTTATCCAAAAAATGACTACAGGCAAGAACTTAGCTTACGATATGACAGTTTTCTTTTTCTCAAACCTGCCATCTTTTCAGGTGAGCTTTTATTCTTTTCACATGAAGTCTTGAAGTATTGCGACCTTTAAAAAATATTACAGCATATATTTTGTATGTTATAGAGTGCATAGTAGATACTCTGCCATGGAACATCTGTGATCTTAGCCTGTGTTTACATCTGTGCCTTTGGGCAGACTGCTTCACTGCTAAGCTCCTGCAGCATTCGGAGCAGGTTTAAAATGAGTATGACAAACTGTGAAGAGAGCTGCCTACTGTTAGTGAAACTATCACTCTGCCTGGAATGGAAAAAGCACCTTGCTGTGTTTGCAGCACCCAGCGCGGCTTTCAGATGCCCAATTCTTGTGGAGTCCCTGCTGAAGTCAATAGATCTCCATGTCTACCTGACTTCAACACAGTTTGATTCACTTTAACACAACATGCAGCTGCCAGAAAGGAGCTGAAAAAGGGTTATTTTTGAAACAAGAAGTCATTAATGGTAAAAAGCCACGTATAAATAAATATCCGTGCCATATCTAACAAATCTTAGTCTTGTGATAAAGGCCTGAATTTTGGATTTGCGTATTGTGTAAGGAAGAATAACTTCTTTGCCTTTAATAGCATTATTTCTGATTTAATTTGGGAGCACAATCAGAATTATTCAATGTCAATGACTGTTTACGTTGTAAATCATGTCCTGTGTACACCCGTGCCCTTCTCACAAATGACAGAAGGGAACCAGTATCACAGTAGAGAGTAATACTGACTGCAGTCAAACAGCAACATGTGTGAGAGCAGAATTTGGCCAGAGATGTTTCCACTAGATTTACTGTCTGATGAGCCTAGCCAGCTTGAGCTTGCATCATAATCTAATAAAAACCTAATAATACCTTTTCATCTAACTCACTCAGCCACATATATCAGGCTTTGGAGGTGTCAGGTCTAAAAAGAGAATTATACTTCTGCCTTGGAGATACTTTTGTTGCTGAGGAAAAATATATTGCAAGAAACAGCTCCTTACACAGCTGGATAATTCCAGTTTGGAAAAATAAAAAAGAGAAAAAAGTCAGGCAATAAAAATTCACATTTCTTATCAGATCTGTCCTGATCTGATGCACTCAAAACTTGAAAGCTTCTTCGATGTCTTGCAACTTCTTTCTTTAAAATTCTGAAGGGGCTTGACAAGCAGAACATGAACAGATGCACATTAGAGGTGGGAGATGATCTTGTAGGAGGTCTATGCTTGAGTTATGCGAAGATAAGGATGCGGAGGCACGCCTGCATGGTGGAGCGCTGTGTGGGTAGAGGAATTCCCCAGCATGCACCTCTTTACAGGACTGGATATTACATAAGGCTTGCAACTGACTTCCTGTCCCTCCATTTTGTACCATGGAAGATATGTAACAATACCAATACAGAGATATTTCACCAGAAACAGGGTGCCCTTTGGGTTCCAAATCTCATTCTTTCTGTCCCAGTTTCCCTGCTGAGCAGTCATCTTTTCAAAGCCAGCAAGCAAGCTGTTCCTCTAGCTCCCACGCAGGCATCATTCGTCCCGAACCAGGTTCTCTGGCATCTCTGCTCCCTGGAGGTTATGGATGCCTCTGGCTGTGGGAAGTACACTGAGCACTGTTGTGTTCTGGTGTACTACTGTTCCAGTCTTTGTATGACAAACTTCATCTCAGTAGCCAAGTGTTTTCTGTAGTTGGACATGCAGGCAAGATAAAAAAGAATATTTTTATATTATTTAATATTACAAGATCAAGAGCAGCCATTCAGGAAGGTAGGGCAGAACTGTTAGTGCACACTAATGTGACTATAGTGACGCATATCAACTTACCTGTAGAAGAAGCATAAACAACAAATAAGCAGTGAGGTTTTTTGATAATACAATACATTTTTCAATGCTGGATACCTTTGATAACTTATCTTCAGATTGGAGTGCTTAACAGGACAACTCCAGTTCTTCACATTTACGCAGGACAGCAAAACTCAAAGTTAGTCAGAGATGTTCTTGAAAACTACATTTAATTAGAAGTATTATGGGTACAGTACCCTCAGTGGCTTTCTTTATGAAGGTGCAAAATATTATTTCCTCTTGTCATTATATATCTACCTTTTGGTGGGTAGTCATTAGATTCATATGAACTTGATTCATATCAACAAGAAGGCTCTTTATACACTTCCTTTCATATTCCAATGAATTTTATACTCTTATATGAAGGAGAGATAGGAACATTCCTTTTCAAAAGTCAAACTCTTGTATAAAATTTTTTGTTAATTTTAAATAGATATCAAAGACAGAGCCATGGTGAGTTGCCAACAGTCAGTTAGTACTGTGTATTTACTGATCTATCTATTTTAAACTAAACCATTCTCTTTAAATATAAAAAGCTTTAAAGTTAACAAATACATGCTAGAACATGCATGCAATACTTATTTCTGACCAGTTTATTCTCTATTGCATTATTTGTCTTAGATTACAAACAAAGTTGCAAATTCTTTTACCATTCATACAGTGAAAAATATATCACAACTATTATTTTGTAAGGCTTATGTACAGATCAAATGAAAATTGGAAATATCAAAATCACTGTTGTCTGTGTGATAACCTCTTATTTTTGAGTTTTACAAACAATCCATCAAAAACAAATTCCAAAAGTTTAGGAGGACAGTTCTGGAAATCCCGTACAGAACTGAAAAAATTACATAGTTGGTGAAATTAGGCATATTTTAGGAAAATGAGTGTTACAATAACTTATTCTGCTCTAGGTCCCCCACATGCCCAGTAGCCAATTTGGCCTAAACCACGACACAGTGTCATGAATCTATCCTGGCACACTGTGAAAGAAAACACATCAAGAATGCTGGAATATCTTTCTTTACCATGAGATACCTACGCAAACTAGTAATAGGACAACATTCAATAAAGTAGAAAATAAACATAACAGAAACAAACTTACAGAAAGAGTTTTCTAACTATAGCCTCTATACCATACCCCTAAAATCAATGAGTTTTTAATTCCCTTCTTTTTCTAGTGGAAAGCCACACTATCACTGAGGGCTAGATTTTAATTCACTGAACACAAGAGACTCAGTACAGGGAAAATACTTACGGAACACAAAGCAGTCTTCCTCATGTCCTTCAAGAGAAACACTGAAATTACTGCTAGGGAAGTCTAGGAAACAATGTATTCTGGTGGTGTCCTCTGTGCAGAGCAGGGACTGGTCACCAAGGTGAAGAAGAATTCCAGTACAGAAATATTTGTGACATGAGTGCCTGCAGTATCACAGAACAGGAGAAAGATATGTTGGTGGCGTGTTTCCCTTCATTCAGGTCTGCTGCACTTACTTGTTCTTTCCATACTATAGTTGAACTTTCCATTTTATAATCAAGATTAAAACAAACAGCTAGAGAAGTTAACTCAAATCTTTTTTTTCCAAGTTCTGTCCAAAACTTATCTGTGGTTAATGGACACACTTCCATCAACAGTTATTGAAACCTAAACAGACAGCTTGATTCCTAAATCTTTTCTGTAACAGCAGTGGGAAGTATGGAAGTTGGAAAATTATAACTCTCAAGATCTATGCAAAGCCAGCAGAGCAGCACACACATGTAGAGTATAAGTTAAAGATCTACAGGTCTAACAGAAGCCCAATGAAGCTAAAAGAGAGTAAGTTTTGTAAGGGACAGAGTAATTGAACTAATCACAAAAGCAATACTGTCTGGCTCGGAGAGTTGTTTTCTCTAACTGCCCCCCCTTGTTTTCTCTTTTTATCCATTTCTTGTTTCATGCTCCTAATCAGGTTCAAATGAGGTGTATCTTCTCCATCTTTGCAAGCCTGACCTACTTCAGAGGGATTAGCAGCGCTGTGACATGTCTACCCTGTTTTAGGAACACTCTGTTCTGTTTTAGGAATGAAAGTAACTCTGCCTTGTTCCTGAACAGACTTTGCCTGAACTACAAACCTCCTGTGTTGAATGTGGCTAGAAATTACTTATAAATTACTTATAAAGTAAGTCTTTTGCTCCTTTCATCCTCAAATCTTTCTTTCCTGGTCTTATTGAATTCACAGGAACACTCCCATATATTTGGAGCCATCATTTTACATGTTCCTTCTTAGCTACTTCACGGAGATCTGTTTTGCCACCCCCTTCATTTGCATGTTCTTTAAGGACAAAAATATAATTATTTGGCACCTTGTAGCACACAACAAAATGATCCTCAGCCTTCGCTTTTGCCCATCAGGTCTTTGTCACATAAATTCTCCTAATTTGGCTCCACCAGATCTCAAACCTCCCTTGGTTTGGCCAATCACCCCCCACCTCCCTCACCCCAAAATAATCTATAGAAAAATTACCATGTTTCCCTCAGGTTTCCCAGGTTGTTACTGAGCAGCAGAAAAAAGTCCTTTCTGTACTACCTCCTCACAAGGGAACTTCAGCCAAGTGTGTGTCTTTTCAAATAATTTCTACCACTGTATTCCTTTCTCTTCACTACATATCTCAGGTTTAAACATTGCTAAAATACCACATCCAATTTTCAAACATTCAGGAAGTGCACTGATAAATTAGAGAAAGATTATTTTTTTTTCTTTTACAAACCACAAGAATAGCTAAAGGATCAGAAAAATGGTAATACGGAGACTTTGAGTTCAGTCTATGTGTATCAAATGGAAGATCTTAGAAGATATGTGAGACTCTTACTTACTTAATCCTCAACTGGCATTAATTGTGGTGGCAAGGAGCTTACAGCTCAGAAACGCAGGAATCTCTACAATGCTGAGAAGCTGTCGACAAAAATCTTCTTTGGTAATGGCAGGTACAATTTGAATGCCTAGTGAGGAGAGAATATCACTGAGTCATTGGAAGAGGTGACCTACCCTTGAGAAGTAGCAAATGAAGAAAATTGCTGTCACTTTCATTTCTGCATGGTATGAGTGGAACTATGGGCAGGTCTGTCTCCCTGCTTGCTCGGCATTGGAGGAACAGTGGAAGCCCCTGGCTGCTGCTAAACTTCTGACTAGGAGCAATCTTTTGCTTCTGTCCCCAGATGCTAATGCTGAGTCCACTTCAGTGGGAATAAATAAAGGCCAGACCTATACTCAGGCATTAAGGAATGGTTTGATCAAAGCCCAGATTCCTATGGAGAAATATGGGAGTAATGTAAAGGTGCCTCGTAAGACAAACTGACAAAATGTGAAAAAATCCAGAGGTGTTTCATCGGGGGGGGGGGGGGGGGGGCGGAGGCAGAGAGAGGAGGGAAGTGTAAATGTTTTAACAACAGGGCTTATCAACTTTTGGGAGTTAGAAAATTCTTCATCACAAGTGTTATGGTTTGAGAGACCCATAACAATTTATTGTCATTTAGACAATCATTGTACCACCCGATGACCCCTCCCCACCCAGGAAAGGGAATTGGGAAAAACAAGGAAACCCGGGAGTTGAAGTACAAACAGATTTAATAGAATAAGATTAGATAATCAACATTAATAGCACTAAAGAACCAATATTGATCCCGATACCAATACAGAATATGCAAAGATTATACTCAGCCAACTAAATCAGTAGGAAGCTGTGCAATCCCAGCAGTGGACAGCAAATGTCGGACACTGTGAGTGCCACGGCTTCAGGAGGAAGGGAAGGCCTCAGGGGTCTGGCACCAGGGCATGAAGCTCTCAGGATGGCAGCCATCAAGGGAGAGAGAGAACTTCGCAGCAAACTTTCTAATTTATAGTGGATGTGACATTGATGGTATGAAATAACCCTGTTGGCTAGCTTGGGTCAAGTGCCCGGGTCTTGCTCCTCCTCATCCCTGCACGTGGCAAGCTCGAAAACACTGAGACCTTGAGACCCACACACCATAGCTGGCTGTAAAGTAAATATTTTCACAAATTCAGACACTAGAGTCTTCTAAAAGTGCAGTCTTTCCAAGTATTAGAAGAGAAATTAGTCCTGTGTTGCTCAAACAAGGACAACAAGTTCCTTCGAAGCCAAGATAGTCTCCAGCCAAACAGGAACTAATTTCCTTATCAGGCAGGAAGGCAGCTTAGACCTGTACAGTGATCTCGTCTTATTTTTTCTGGTCAACTCACCAGAACTAACCGGCTAACTAAGGAAGTTAACTGTCTTAATTACCATTAATTGAGAGTGCAGTCATTCCACTCAAGGGCAGCAGGGCTGCTGTTCAGAGGCACCTGGGCAAGCCAAAGGAGCGGGGCCGACAGGAATCTCATTGAAGTCAAGGGAAAACACGAAGTCCTGTGACTGGGATGGGCTAAACAATACACCGGGACAGACAGGCTGCCGGTCATCGGGCTTGAGACTTCCTCCGGGCCTGTGACGACGGGGCCTTTCGCCATGAGGAGACGGAAAGCCGCCCGCGGCACAGCCCGCCTCAGGAGGTGCCCAACGGCTGCTGCCCAACGGCCGCGCCGCGCGCTCCCCGCGCAGGCCCCGCCCCCGCGGCGGCCGCTCGCGCCCTCACTTCCTGGGGCGGGCGGGTTGAACATGGCGGCGGGCGGCTGGAGGTTCCTCTGCGCCGCGACCGCTCTACTCCTCTCAGCGCTGCTGTGTCCCGCCGCCTCCGCCTCCTCCTCCCGGGCGGGCAGCCCCGGCGAGCCGCGGAGCCGGGTGCAAGTGCTGGGCGGCTCCAACTGGAGCCTGGTGTTGCAGGGCCAGTGGATGTTGGAGTTGTGAGTAACGGCCGCTTTCCCGCCCGCCTCAGAGGCACCGTGCTGGGGACGGGGATGGGGGGGCGGGGGTAGTTCCCTGTTAGGGCGGCCGACCTCAGCTCCCCGGCCTCCGGGGAGCCGGCATGGCCGGTAAGCGGTGGGGGGAGAGAGGGGCCGGGCGGTGCCGACCTTCCCGCCCCGCGAAGGGACGTGGGGGAGCAGCCGCACACCTTCCCCCGCCCCTGCAGTGGCCGGCCCGGGGCCGGGGGGCGTCCATGCAGGGACACCTAATGCCACTGAAGCCCCTCTGCCACCAACCGTTGTCGGCCCTGAGCCTGCAGGCACACGCTCACCTTATCTGAGGTGGTCGGGTAAAGGTAACTCCTTCAGGTTCTGGTCTTGTGTGGGCACAGAGCGCCGGAGGGCCCCAAGGTTAAACCGGGCATGTCTCCGTAAGCCGTGGTGTCATTGATTACATTTCAGCGGTGTTATTCAAGACAACTGCCTGCTGGGGAATAGTGTCAGGCACTGCACCTTGCACTGCTTACCCATTTGGGGACTTCCACTGAATCCTGTGCAAGCTAGGAAGGCTGAATTTGGTAGGTAATATTTAGCAGGAGTAGGTTTCCAAAGTGGTAAGTGTTGCATAATATCCCGGAACGCCCTCATATCCAGCTGCGTTGCTCTAGAGTTCGTGTTCGAAGGAGATGCGTCAGATTTCATTAACTTTTCAGTGCAGCTGTTGTTTTATCCTGATGACAGCTAGAGAAGTTTGCCTATTGTGGGCTAGAGTTTTAAGTACTTCTGTTAGTTAGAAGTGGTGTCATGGCTTCACTTGTGACATGATACTGTTCTTGAAGTGCATGTGACATTTTGTACTTGGAGGTTAGCTCACCTGCTTGTATTCAGAAGGGGGAGAAGGAACTTGAAGGTTTTTTTAAGACAGCAGTTAAAAACAAAAAGTAGTTTAAGTAGGCTGTATGCGCACATGATATCTGTGTGCTGTACAGCTACAAAATAGGATTTTATTGTGGTGTGTGTGCTACTCCTCTATGGAAGTGTTTGAGTTGAACAGTTTGAAGCAGACCGGGTTGCCCATCATCATCTGAACTCATGCTCCCTCATAAATAACTACCCACCTGCTTTTAAGCTTTATTTTAGTATTGAAGTTGAGTTATCTGCAGTCTCTTATTAGGTGGAGGGGCTATCATTTCCTCTAGGGCTTTAATGCTCAGGATCCTACTGGACACGTGGTATTAATCAGGGAATAGATGGGAACAATCCTGAAATATCTGATTGAGATACCCAGGGATGCCCACTGTTGTGGCTAAGGATTTGGGTTTGATTTTGAGTCTCTTTTTTCCCCTTATCATTTATAGTGTTCTAAAAAGTGGGGGAAGAGATAATCTTGGAGTAGGAGAAAATAATTTTTTTTTTTAAGTTGAAATTTTTTCACTTCTGACATCCTAGTCCTATGTGGAAGCTATTGTATGAAAGTTATTGATTCATACATGAGTTCGTGAATCTTAAGGAGGAAAAAGGTCATTTATGGTGACTCAGAGTTTCTTATTTCTGAGATAAAATATTTAAATAATTAGTGTTGCGTGCCCCTGAGGAACAAATAAGAGAGGAACTGTCTGAAATCAGAAGTGGCTAGGATAGCGAACAGTTAAAATCCTTTGTGAGTGTTTACTCCACTTGAAACTTTGCACTCTGGTTTGGAGTGACAGGTAGCTGACAATTGCAATGGTGGCAAAGTTAGCTTTAGTGCTAGCTGTATATGGTACATGTTGCTACAGTGCTTAAATTAGACTTTATTTTATGTACAGTGTTTGCGTGAAAGATCCTTGGTTCTCCATGCCACTTTCTGTGGTACATTCTAGTGCTTTCTGCTTTTCTCTTAAGTGAGAAAGAACCTTTGTCTTTCTTGCAAACTCAATGCTGCTGTTCTTGAATTAGTGAGAGTTTGAGATTCCCAATTGTGGCTAAACAGGAGTTTGAGATCTAGTATTGATTTCTTATGATTCTTGCAGCTATTTTCATGCTAATGGATTTTTGCTTCTACTGATTTTTATCTGGTTTAGAGCTGGTGATCTGGACAGGGCTCCTGCATTGTCAGTTCATTGATTCTTTCCATGCTGTGTGACAGGTCTGTTGGAAAGAGTGCAATATAGTTCATCAAAACCTTATTTGCTGGAAGAACCTTGTGTTAGTTTATAAGACCGTTGTTTTCCAAGCAGGTGGTGTTTTTTTTTTAATGTAAATGTTATTATAGGATCTCTGGAAAAAAAAATTTGTTTTGGTCACCTGCTCTATATTACTGGTTTGAAGCCTTCTGCCCTGGTAGGAACCAGTATTGCTATTTCTGTTTAATGTCAGTTTTTCTATTTGTGAAAGTAGTGTAGGTGAATTACTGTATGCTACTGCTTTTTTGTTCTCGGGTGCACAAATAGAGAAACTTAAGTCAGAAATTACTTGTGTGCAGGATTTGTAGTGGAAATAGGATTTTTCTTCATTCATCCCTCCTAGCTAAAGTGTGTGTATTTGGCTGTCTTTTTGTAAATATTCACTTACTCATAGCCGGCAAAATTGCAGGCACTGGAAGCACTGCTGCATTTCATTGATAAAAATGTTCTGGGTAACTTAGTGGCTCTGAAAGATGTTGCAACACTTTTTACTTACTGTTACTATCTCAGCACACAGATCCTCGCTGAAGTGCTTGTGAGTGTGATGCTGGCATGAACTGTTATAAAAGGTTTCCTTATTGACTTATTTCTAGTCTGTAGCTGCAAGATAATGATTTGTTAATATGAGGAATTTTCTTTTTGTCCTTATTTTTAATATTGTGTCTATTAGGAATAGGAAAAAAAAATCTGGTCTGTTTATTTAAAAGTGCATTTTGCATTTGTAAACATAGCTTGTTCCAAGCTTGTATGATCTTAATTTAACATCCTCTTCTTTTTGAAGTAGATTAAAACAAACACACAACCCCCCCCCCAATAATAAACTTTATGCATCTAGTTACAAATGAAGCTATTTAATATTCCCCTGTTGTACCTGCAGTACTTCAGGTACTTGCCCATCGGAAAATCTCTAGTTTAGTTCCCACACAGGGTGTTAAATGTTTTGGTTCCCATTACTTTCAGCACAGACTTAGTGCTGTGTGTACCTAAAACAGAATGTCTTGATGTTCTATTTTAATTCTAGCCAGGTGAAAATCAGGAGGATAGTGTAAATAGTAGTCATGTTTTCAAGGCTAGCTTATCATACCTATAGCATAGGCTCATACTTTATTTTCTCATTATCACTTACTGTTAAACATTGCCCTACTATCTGGTAGGCCACATTATCACAAGGGTTCAGTCCTCCCACTAGCACTTTTTTCTGTAGTTTCAAGGGAGTGTGCTAAAAATCTAGCTGAATGTTTTGGTATTTACATGGTTTAATGCTTTTAAAGAGATGATTGTAACAGATTTAAAGTTCAATAAAATTGGGAATTTTCTGTCGCTTATGGGAGTATAGTCTCTTACTTCCTCTTGATTTGTTAGTATCCAGGCTTTTCTTTGTCTTATTCTTAAAAAAACCAAACACACACACAAACAAAAAAAAAACCACCTCAAAAAGCAGGGGGGAGTGAAAATCAAGTTACCAAAACTCTTTTGATTCTGAAGCTTCTGCAGCCCTGCTGACTGAGTTCAGAGGAAGTGACCAAATTATCTATGGACTCTTTATTAAATAACTGAATGTGTGGCTGGTTACTGTGCCATGCATTGGCTCAACAGAAACTGATAAAACGTGAAACTGAAATATCCTTGGCAGCAGATGCTTTACTATTATAGAAGGGGACAAAAACATCTAGAATGATGGAAGTTAAATCTGCACAAGTTCTAGAAGATTTCACATAATTTTTAAGGGATTCATTTGCTTTACATTTTAAAAATCGGTTCTCCATCTTAAAAAAACCAAATTGCTTGTGAATGGAAAGTTGTTGGGGTCTTTTTTGTAATTGCAGACAGCGCTCTTATCCTTTTCTTGTTTTTTAAAATAGAGAGCTAAATAATTACTATATGCCCTGCTTTGCTTCTCATCTTATTCTTGGAAGTTTGAAATGCATTTCCTTACTGAGCTGTAGAAAAGTGGAAAGTGGCACTTGAAATGTTACCCAAGAGAGTACAATTTGCTTGGCTTCTAGTGCATCACAATGGTATGTATTACTTTTCCCTTTTATTCAGGTATTATTGGAAAAGACATGCATGTCAGATTGCTGAAGTAGATACAGCAGAATGGGAATTCATAAGGTTGAGCTTGCATGCTGAAACATCTTGCCCAGGGCAGTGCCTTGGTGTATTGTCACTTCAGCAAGCCCATCTGTGATTTAAGGCATTTAAGTGAAGATCAGGAGAAGAATCCAGGGAAGAAACCTCCTTTGTTTTCTCTTTGAGATAGCTAGGGCTTCAGCAGTTTGTAAAAAAACAAACAAACAAAAAAACCAAAAAAAAACCCAAACAAACTTGTTTAACTGTTGTGGAGCACGCATTTTTGGGTTGGGAGGTCTTGTCTGTTTTGCAGGGGTTTTGGCACACTGGAGGAAACCTCTTGTCAGCTTCCAGAGCCTGTACTATTGTGATGCAGGTATTGGTAGACTAACCTAACTAAGGGACTAACTTTTGTGTCTTTGGCTGCTCAGATGAAAAATAGACTATAACCATATAATTGACTTTCTGAAGCTTGTCTTTTGTTGAAATTGTGACAATGCCTATTCTGCCTCAAGAGCTATCCAAATTTGGGAACAAGAACAGATCAAATGATAGTCTTAAGATAACACCCAAAGACATCAGCTACTGTCTTTTTTTTTTTTGGTATGTCTAGGAACTCTGTAGCAATAAGGCAAAACTACGTAAAAGAATAAAAGTTATTTCATTCCAGTACTATTTTTGCCATTCTATTAGGTACTGTCTCAACATTTGCATGTCTGATTTTAATATTGCCCCAAATATGAAATCCAGCAAACAGCTTGGTTTACTGTAAGCAGTACCTTTTATAAAAGTTGCGTGTCTTGAATTGAGGAAAAACTGGACTAAACAGGGAAAATTTCTTCTCGCCTATTTTGCTGTTTTCTCTTCAGCAAATCCTCTCATGCCTATGTATGTAAGGTGCTTTTCTTTTGTTCCTAGATTCTTGCAGCTTTGTGAAATTACCATCAGAGCAAAATGTGGAATGGTATTTGAGGTTACACCTGTTCAACACTGATAGTTAATGGTAATGGTAGTGAAAAAGCAGACAAGAGTCAGTTTCATTCATTTGAAAATGAGTGAATTAGTGAATTGGTGAATTCCTTAGCTAAGCAGTTACAGGAAGAGAGACTAGTGGCTTGGAGTTCTGTGTTTACTGATCAACTCTGTAGTGATATGACTGAATGGCATGTTCAACTGGTTTTAACTTAAGGGTTTTTTTGTTTTTTTTTATTATTATTATTTTTATTGATTGCAGCCATCAGTGAAGTTGCTGGTATTTGAAAGCCAAAGCTTGGTCTTTTATGCTTTAGATCAGAGAGAGACGTAGACTTTGCTTTTGACTTTTTAACAGCTTAAAATTTTGCTTTTGGATTGCTATCTTCATGCCCTCTGAAAAAGCTTCAGGTATTGTAATGGATTGGAACAGGAACTGGAGAACACCTGGCTACTTTGAAGTAGTGATTTAAGTTAATTGTTCTTGCGATGGATCTGACCAGTAGATAGATGTTAGTTGTCTCATTTATGGAGGGTAAACAGTGCATGAGGATATTTCAGTTGTAAAACTTTGTGCTATGTAAGAAGTCTGGTAATGCCACAAATGAGGTGTATGTTGAGACACGTGCCTGCTTGCAGTGAATAACTTGGCAATGTATAAATAGTAAGTATGTGGTGTTTTCAATCTGATTTCTAAATGGTGGAGATCAGTAAATTGTCTTTTAATGTCTAAGAGGCTACTAAAACCTTTCTTTCCTTAACCAAGTGCCCAGCTCTTGATTTAAATTCCTGTTGACTTTGATTTTAAATTGGAAAGACCAGAATTCTGTTTTCTTGGCACGCTTGTAGGGCATAGGGCACGGTGCAAACAAGAAGTTAACAGCTAAAGGTACCCCCTGGTGCAAAGGGAGAAGCTAGAGAAGTAACAGCCCTAAATTTGGTGGTGTTGACGAGGTGCTAATTATATCCAGCTCTGTCTGTGGAGTATGGTAGAAGACATTTGGTTACATCTGCTTTTGTAAGTGACCTGGTCATGCATCTTGTGACTCGATGAGGAGTACTGAAGATTGGTTTCACAGTACACACATGTTTTCCTGTTCCTACACTTTTTTTTTTTCCTGGGGAAGAGAAGAATGGTAGTTGTACCGTGACTCTTGCAGGAATACAAAGCGGCCACAGTTCTAAAGGATTCATTAGAAGCCTACATTGAAATAAAGTACCTCCTTAAGCTTCAGTTCTTCAGGGTGCAGAAAGTTTTTTGAAACTTTTGATAGAGGTGATGTAAGTGTGAAGTATTTTACTCTTCTGTATCTTACTGAAAGACAAAGTGTAAGGGGCGGTATTTTAAGACTGTGAGGGAGACACAATAAAGCTTTGGCCATAGCATGTTTTTGTTTATTCAGGAGGCGCTCCTGAATTCTTAGTGCTTCAAATGCTGCATAAGAAATGTCGTCATTAAAGCTTCAGGACAGTGAGGATGTTGAAGCAAACAGCAGCGATAACTCTGCAAAAATCTGATGTATATTGCAAATTCTTTCTTGTATATGTAGGACAGGGTGTTTTCTGGCTGGCAAAACATTGAACATGTAATTTCAGGAGTGAAAAGCAAATATTTTAAGCCTGATTGTCTGTGCCAATGTTCAGCTGAAGTAGCTGGATCTTGTAGCATAGTATGCGACTGTTGCCATCCCATACCCAAAATTGGTAATAAAAACTAGGAAGCCAACAACTAAGGCTTTTTATGAGGTTAATTTTTATGTTCTGTCACTACCAAAGTGTGATATGGATTTTAATGCTGCTTTAAGCTAAAGAAAATATTTGTGATCATATGAATATTAGCCATGTATATTGAATATTCCACTTAATTGCATTTAGAAGAAACATTTATGAATGTCAAATGTAAACATAAACGCTGATAGGGCCCAAATTTCTGTTTCAAGATCAGATAGTACCTTAAACAGGATAAAGGGTGTATTGATCTTGAATATCTCATGGTGAGTTTGAGTATCTCATCACGAGTTTGATTCATCTAGAGAAGCTGGATTTAGAAAACATTTCAGCTTCTGTCTTTAATTTTAGAGCAACATGAGCAGCATTATCTGATGGATGTAGGCAGTTTCTTACTTATCAGTCAAGCTACTGTAATAAAATAATACTGTTTATAAAGTACAGTATCTGTCAAACTATTATTAAAAGCTCTCCGTAGGCCAGCAGCACAATGGAAAACAGTTCTGCATGTGAGACTTGTTTCCAGCATGTTCTTAAAAGATACTGAGGGGCTGTTTCTTGGCAGGGTAGGTTTTATGTACATTTTTCAGATACTCTCACACAGAATTATGTTGATTCCAAAAAACAAGGTATTGACTTTCATACTTAGAATCATAAATTTCTAATACAGTTAAATACAACATGTATTTTAAAATTGTATCCTTTTAACTTCAAATTATAAGATTTCCTTTTTTAAATACTTATGTTTTGCCGTAAGCACTCAGAGTAAACTTGATTCTACCTCTTCTGTGAGAAATTATCTGGTTTAGGTTCAGTCTTGCTAACATGAAACATTTGTGGGTGACTGGGAAGATCTCTATCTGCAGCCACTAAGAAAGTAACCATTCCTGATTAGAAGATGGTCAGACAATAGGAATTGCCACTCTTTAAGTCAGATAGCAGTACTGGCAGACAAAAGGAGTAAGGGAGTTCCTTGTAGAGGTTCCTAGAGTCTAGTGGCAATGTGGGCTGTTAAGGATATTGGACTCTGCCCAACATTCTATTGTTGACAATGGATGAGGAGCACGGTAGCATTATCTGGAGGAGTTTGCCTCTAGACCCACTACTTTTGCTGTATTTCACTTTAAAATATCAGAAATCTGCATATATACATTCCTACTTTCACTCCCTCACCCTACCTTCCCCCCAATAAATCAGGCTAAACCATGTAAAGATTTTTTTTTTCATTTGTAAAAGTTTAAGTCTGTGTATGGGTAATTGCCATGGCTCAGTTATATGGTATACTTAGCTGTTCTGTGTTACCTTAGATACGTATATGGCAGACCATTGCAAGCTCCACAAGTTTGACACAGGCTTTGTGAAACAAGTTAGGGTAAAATACATAAAGATGGCAAATGGGGTTTTATCAGCGTTTAAGCATTATCTGATATTATCCTTTCGTATTAGCTGTTCTGTTTCCTTGTTGATATTATCGATAGCACCTGCAGACTTGATTATTCCAATTGGTAGTATAGAAAACTCAGCTCTTGAAACTGGCTTTCTTACTTTTTTTAAATTAATTCTGATAAAAAACAGGACTTGAGAAAGACAATCAGTATGAGCAGTAGGAATTTGATGTGCACTCTTTTTAAATCTCTAAAGAGTGCTATCCAAAAGGGCATGCTTAGATATATTGAGTAGTAGACTAAGGCAAATGTAATTTCTAGAAGTTCTGAGGTGTGGGAAATCAATACAAAATGTTATGTTGAAGGCTACTGCATCACAGGGCAGCCTGGCTTCAATAATTCTGATAGCTGCCATGGAAATGGACTTATTGCATATGTAAATAGAATAAATCACAAGTGGAGAGGGGTTTTGATATGAATTTCTCAAATCTGTGGAGATTTGGGTTTGTTTTAATAACATGAGGAGGAACATAGGGATTGATACAAAACTACTGATTATCATAGAATACCAGGTTGGAAGGGACCCCAAGGATCATCTGGTCCAACCTTTCTTGGCAAAAGCATGGTCTAGACAAGATGGCCCAGCTCCCTGACCAGCTGAATCTTAAAAGTGTCCAACATTGGGGAAAACAGTAGACGTGATTAAGAAAAACTGTAGTTTTTTTTTTCCTGTGTGATTGATGCATTTGTATTTTCTCTGTACAGTAAATCAATTTCTATGTCTGTAAGTGTAAGAATATTAAAATATTTAACCTGTCTTCCCCCTTTAGCTATGCTCCTTGGTGTGCAGCTTGTCAACAGATTGAATTGACATGGGAGAGTTTTGCAAAGGAAAGTGAACATCTGGGTATCGCTGTGGGAAAGGTGGATGTCACTCAAGAACCAGGTATAATATGAAATAGACTGTTTTAATAAAAGGAACTGTTCAATATAAGTACCACTTAGTATCTGGGAGTGTGCTTTGTTTCACTGGAGTACTTGGGATACCAGCCAAGTCAGGTTTCTAAATCAAAATAACATTATCCACATTTTGCTTCTCCATATAGTTCATATCTGTGAGCCTAAGTTTATGAACTCAATTTGAAGGATTAAAGAATTGGGGAGTGATCTGGCTTAATACTGTATTAAAAGGGACTTACTCTCTATTTTAATCTACTTCACTGAAAGCTCTTGCCTGTCTCATTCCTCTCTCCTCCAAACTGTCTGCAGAAGAATCCAGTTCTGTAGCCTCCAGTTACTGAGAGGGTGTGGTAACATTACCACAGTGTGAGCCTGCTTTAATAAGTTCTTAACTGTTTCCATGATGGTGCTGGTTTATTGTAGTAGTGCTTTAAATTACAGACGTTATTGTTGTTTTCTGTTGGTGTTGTACATATGTAAGTGTGTTTACAAAAAGAGTTTCCTAACTATCTGCAGAAGCATGAACACAATCTTATTTATTATTTTAGTGACTCCCTTCAAAGTTTTAAATGTGTGTTTGTGTAAGCGGTACCAATATTGTTTAAACCTCTGCATCTCTTGGGAATACTTCGTGCTTGTTTTGGTTTTGAGGGGATAAAAGATTTTGTCAGCAGTATGAAAAGACTGACAGAGTTAGGAAGAGAAATTATTAGAATAGAAAGGCTAAGATTCACTAATTTTTTTAAATAACTTTTTTAATGCCTTATAAAGTGTGTGGAAAATATGTCCATTTTATTATTTGAAAACATGCCAAACAAGTTAGCTTTATCAAGTTAGCAGAAGGGAAATGACTTAAACTCTGGTCTCAGAGCAATTTAAGTTCACAAGAAAATACCAGCTATCCTAGTCATTGTGTTTTGTTAGAAGTGTACAAAAACTCTGATGCCAAAAAGCTGTTGATGTGGGGCTCTCCTCTAGTCCATATACTAATCATTAACAGTTTAATAAACAGATGAGTTTGAATATTACAAATTTTTGCATAGATATAAATTTAGTCAGCTTCTCTGCATGTTAACAAAGTAGTGGTTACTCTGGAGTTAAAGCTGCAAATGGGTATTCATTATAATCCTGACTTGTTATTTTCTCCCAATTAGACAGGGATTCTTTTGTTTATGCAGTATTCAAATAGAAGGATTTCAGTCTTGATTGTGGCATAAAAACAAAATACTTGATCTCGAAGGAATTATTCTTCCTGGTAAAAAAACTTGAATGGCAGTGTTGGGACCTGAAGGGATCAGGTACTTGATACTTTCTTTTGGTCTAAATT
Organism: Anarhynchus alexandrinus; assembly: GCA_008711295.1. Taxonomy (NCBI): domain Eukaryota; kingdom Metazoa; phylum Chordata; class Aves; order Charadriiformes; family Charadriidae; genus Anarhynchus; species Anarhynchus alexandrinus. Next base: position 4,642,766 of record VUYV01000016.1, on the reverse strand, counting down.
TTTCTGACTGCTGAGTGATGCCAGATTCTTAAGACCTTAGATGTAACTTTTAACCAGAAGTTCCTGAAATATTTGAATTTCTAATGTTGCTGGGAGTCTTGACCTCTGAGGATGTTTGACCTTCTGCAAGTCAAAGGACTGACTGCAAATGATGAATTTGTACCTGGGCATGCGTAATATACCTACAATATCCAGTTCAGCACAAAGCATGAAAACTGTAGCCACTTCTAAAACTAATGAATACTCAAAACTGGAAAACAAAGATTTATTCCATATTTTACCTTTGGTGCTGATGTAATTTTGAAGGTATATGAGTTCCTTTGGAATCTTTCCCAAGTTATTGAGGTATTTTTACTATAGGCTTATGCTGCAGCCTTTTGGATGGGGTGCTTAAGCGCTCTATCTCTTGTTCTTCCTTGCACAATAGTACCTTAATTAGCTTTGGTTATGTAACCCCTTCATCAAATTGGAAGTAGTCAAAATGCGTTAAATTAGGAGAAAACCACTAGATGAGTGAAGAGTTGCGTAAAATTGCATTTCCAAAATCTGCAGGAGAAAGTAGCCATTCATGGTACTTAATTACAGCAGATGCCCAAAGAATAAATCCACCAGAACCTTAATGGATTTCCAGCATATTTCAGTCACTTGATGTACTAGTCTTCAAGTGCTTATTCTTTCCTCATCTTTTCTATTGAAACATTCAGTATTTCAAGAGCAAGTAAAGGAGATGCTTCTTAGTCTCAAAGTTCTGTGTATTTGTAGTGCCTTTCTTAAGCTCCCAATCACATTTACCTTTGATTTAAAATGAGACTTCTTGGACCTTCTGTAATCTTTGAGTAGTCATTTGATGAAAGTAGCTGTATTTTTAGATGGCGTCTATATTCTCTGTATTTTGGGAGGTGTGCAAATACTGAAGGTTTTTTCCTATTCTTGATTAGCTGTTGACTTCATAATGGGTGTATGTCTGTTTTTAATTTGCAAACAGAGATGCTTAACTGTATTTCAAGTTAAACTATTAACCAGTTCAAGTTTGTATTATATGTGCACCAAAACAATTTATTGTCTGTTCTTAGCTCTTTCTATCTGGCTCACATCTGCTTTTATTGTTCTAAGGAGGTGCCTTAGATAAGCAACAAACCTCCAACTAAAGTTTTGGGGATGCTTAGATGCATTTTGGCAACACATTTTATATTTTATAATTTACAGATTTCATTGTTCATTCTGAGACCATTGGTACTTGCTCTTAGATAGGCTACTGGTGAGAGAGATTTAAGCTAGCTATTTTGTTTTCTGTTTGCCTGACTAGCATTTGTAAGAACTTCAGAGAATCTTTAATTGTTCCTGTGACTTTCTCTGCTCTTAAGCTTATTATGTTCTTTATGGCTCTCCACCTAGTTTTTCTTGTGCAGCTGTGCTTTCTGCTTGATGAATTCTACTGTTACACTTGTGTTTTTGTTTACTTTGTATCTGCCTGTGCTGGCACAGCTTTTGGCTGTTTTATGAAGCTTTCCACAACCCTGCCTCTCATAGCAATAAAGGCAGAAAGCTGAAAAGTTGGAATGAAGACGACTTCCTTTTTGGAACTTTAAAGATGCTCGCATTTGGTTTGATTTAAACATCTTCCAAAAAAACCCACCCCAAAACCCAAACAACAAACAACCTCACAACCCTTTTTTGCCTATTCCATAGGGGAATTCACACTAGAAAAAACATTATTACTGAAACTTTAAAAATACCTGGCTAGTTCAGTCTGGCTCATCTTTGTCTCTAAAGGCAGAATACTCTTTTGCTACAATACTTTTCCATGGCTAACTTCCTGGTGCCAGAAGATGTTTGCTTTACTGGAAGCCAAATAAGGACTTAGTTTCCCAGAATATTTTCACAGAACTTTATAAAAGGAAAAGTTAAATAACTGATTTGTACTCTTTACATTGGTACTTTATATGAATGGCAATTGCTGGCTAGAGGAATTTAGCCCTTACTAATGGAGTTAGGCTGCATGTCTAGGGGTTGATAATCTCTGAAGTCTGATGTATTTTTTTTCCAGAATATACTGCATTAGTAGCACATTTTTCATTTCTGCAGTCTTTAAGTTTGATGTGTTGAATAATAAATAATATTACTAAGCACTAAGGTGAGTTCTTCCTCTCACTTGCACATTTTGTAATTGTCAGGAGGTGTCAAGTAGCCCTGACTTTTTTCAGGTTTGGAAGCAGAGGAGAGTGATGTCTTCCCCTGACAGCTTAGCTAGTTGAGTTGTACAGACAGCCTGCTTATGAGGTGTTTGGGACCTTTCTGCTTCACAGCTGACTCTCTGTACCTTGGGAGATCTTCATTGGTGTACCTAATGCAGCAGTGTGGCTGGAAGCACTTGAATCTATTACTCTGTAGTAGTGCAAGACCAGAGAACTTCAAGCACCTTCTGCCTCAGAAGCTGCTTTTTGATGATGTGATGCTAGTTTCTCTGTGCTATGAGTTGCATTGTCTAGGGAGATACTTGTAAAAAGATTATTATCTGTTTGCTAGTCAGTGAAACACCCACTTTCACTGTGGGGATCAATTCCAGTCAGCTTCTTGAAGTCCTACTTCAATGTTTTTTTGTCCTTTCTGCTGTCTTATGTCTGCTGCTCAAAATGCTGATGTGACCGACCATTCTGGACGGTGTGAAAAATGGTTAAATGATTCTCATGGCTTAAATGTGCAGTATTTTACAGAACGGAATGCTGAGGCATCCCAAGCTTTATTACCAATCTGTTGGAATACCAGTTGTATTTACATAGAGAGGAATGATGTATGGGAAGGGAAGGCTAAGAACCTAGAAACATCCAAAACATTGTCTTGCTACAGTCATGTTTATGAGAGACTGAGCCTTCCTACAGGATATAAGAACAGACTGGTTGTGCAGTGTACATGGATTATTTGGAAGAGGTAAAATGTGTGGCTCTTAAATAATTTGAAATCAGTTAGTGGATGAATTAAAATCAGGGGCCAGAGTTTGTAAGACATTGTTGTCATTGCTGTTGTTAGTGGCCCAACTTTCTAGATGAAACAAAGGTCATCTGGATAAGACTATGCACAGACACAAGCACACAGCATCCTGAAATATGGGTACGTTTGCGTCTCTTGGTTGGAGCGGCACACTGCTGGTCTTATCAAAAACTTCAGCTGTACGCAAATATTGGTTGGAGAAATCCATGTCGAAAAATGACCTTGCAGTAAACATTCAATGTCAGCATTTTTCCTTAATTTGTCAACAGTATTTAGTATCTGTTGCTGTTTGTAGCATTTCTGAAGGCAAACTGTTTACCTGTATTTACAAAACAGTGGTTAAAGCTATGTAGTCTGCTGCTTTCTAGTATACAAATACAAATCTGTAGATATGTATAGATAAGTCAGAATGCTGAGAAATTTCAGTTTTACTTAAGTGTTTGATGTGGCTTTTTCTTCCCTTTCTAGGTTTGAGTGGTCGTTTCTTTGTCACAACACTTCCTACGATTTACCAGTAAGTGTGTCATACTAGAAAGAGTTGTCTGTTTCAGCACATATTCTTTTTTCCTGTCCTATTTGAACAGCAGCATGGAAGATATAATGGACAACTGGCTTATTTCACTTTTGTCAATCTCTAAAATACTTCTCAGGAGTGCAATGCGCTAAATGAACATAAAGTATGTGTGGAAGGTTCCCCTACAAACAGTTTTGTACCTAGATAAAAGTGATGTTTTTTTCAGTCTGGAGACAACATTTAATGGCATTTGTAAAAGTTGGTGCAAGTTTGCAGTATTGTCTTCTAGAAACCTGACCATATGTGAGCAGACATACTTGACCTTATATAAGTGTTGCTAGAATTTATCATTTGAATAATTGACTGCATAGGTCGAATGTAAAACAGTACATAAATTTTCCACTGTTTGTTGTACTGCTTCTCTTACTGCTAGAATTCTTCATCTGTTGACTTACCAATACGTAGCTGTTGACTCCTGCTTGTCACTTGTTTTAAACTGTAACTCTGAAATGCAGGTAAAAATGAAGGAATATTGACTTGATTTCAGTTCAGGTTATTGTTTAGAGCTTTGATTGTATTGATATAGTCCTCATCTGAGGCTTTTCCTTAGTTTAAATGACTTTAGTAAGTTCCCCTACTATCAATACTGTTAAAAACAAATCAGGAAAGACATTTGCTGTATCTCTTCTCCAATAAAAAGATGTCATCCTTTAAATATTGAACCCTTTATTAAGTCATGGTATTGTGAGTCATGCATATATATGTACATACACATATTTATAAGCACACTTTTAATTCTGAGTTGTGTCTAAAAATGGTTTGGTTGTTAACCTTGTGTGCTTTGTATTTGCTTTAGTGTGAGTATTTAACAAAAATAGCTGTTTTAATAAATGGCAAAAGCTCTTGCTATTTAAAAACTGAGACCTTCCGTCATGGATTACAGTTTTGAAACATATTGAAAATGGTTACGTGTTCAACTTTCTGAGCAAGTCAAATCTATAATGTATATGGGGTTTTTTGTGTTTTGTTTTGTGTTTTGTGTTTTTTTTACCATAGATACAGTTTAACACCCATCTGTGTTAATGTGTGTTTCTGTGTTTTAGTGCAAACGATGGAGTATTTCGCAGATACCGAGGCTCACGGACATTGGAAGATCTTCAAGGTTATGTTTTAGAGAGAAAATGGAAAGCTGTGGAGCCTGTAGCAGGATGGAGGTCTCCATCTTCTATAATGTAATGCTTTGTTTTTATTAACAAGAAACATGTTTTATAGCTCATTATTCATTAAGGGTGCTATGTTGACAGCTTAAAGACAAAAGGGCCTTTATTCCCTAGACGTCTAGGCTTTGCAAAAGCAATCTGTATTGACAGCCTGCTTTCCAGTTTCTCACCTTTAAAAGCAGTTTATATTCTGCATTCATTTTTGTTTGTGCCTGCTAAGGCTTGCTTACATCATCTTTGAAAGTATATAAAGAAAAAAGTACAGCCACTAAGAATTGTGTAAGTGTCAGTTTCAGTATCTGTTGAGTACTGGAATCAAATGCATGTTTATGTAGATTATTACTCCTTGACTTCTGGCTACTTGAGGCAGGCAGCCTTTAGCATTAAGGATTTCTTGTTTATTTGTTTACAAGGAAGTCTGGAGTCTTCCCTTGGAATAGGAAACAGTGTAGTGCTTATACAGTATATCAGAATTTGTTTTCAGAGCGTTGAACTGGCTTTGAAATAGCGTAAATGCTTGCACGATGTAAAGGATGAACCAAAGATGTGAATGGACTGCACCTCATTCTGGTTAAAGCTGTTATGTGTAAATTCATGCAAAGATCCAGTGGATGTCCTTATCTTTCATGTGAGAATGTGGAAGAGATATAGGATGTTTAGTAATGGGGAGAGTAGCTACAGGGCTGCATGCTGCTGTGAGTGGGGAAAAGGCAGTCACAGCTGCATCAGATTTAAGCTGTGAAATTGCTTTTTCTTGATTATGCTCAAATGTCATCTTTCAAGTCACTGTTTCAATGCTTTGCATTGAGCTGGCTTAAGTGAACATAATACAGAGCAAATGTATTTATTTGCAGTAGCCTCCTTCTGACAATTACTAAGGGCTGAATGGCATTGAAAGTTTATAGATAGAATCTTTTTCTGGTTTCTGGGCAGTTTTCTGTGTATCTCAGCTCTTAGAACCTGTTCCTTCCTTATTTTTGTTTTCTAGGATGCATGCTATGGCAGGGCTATTTCACCTCTCTGGATGGATCAGGGTAAGTAACTGTGGTAGTGTTTTCCATTCCCCTCCATACTTAGAGTAATATTCTGTTTAGAAGTCAAAACCTAACTGAATATTTTTATTATCTTTTATGAGTTAAATTTTCCTTACGTTTCCTGTACATTGGATATATGGTATCTTTGCACCATAAATTTTGCAGTACTAATAGTCTATGCCAAAAATGGCAGTTTACTTGTAAAGATTATCATCAATACTGAAAATACTTACTGCTCTTATTATCTTGGTATAGTTAAAATGTTCTCTCAGTGTGCTAGCATGATAAAGTATTTTTTTTTTTGAGAGCTGCTGCAAAAATTGTAAACAGCAGGAATTCATTTAGCATCCCAGGTTCTCTCACTTAATACTATTCTTAAAGATTATATCCAGGTTCATTTTCAGAGTTGTAAATCACGCTCTTCTGCAGTTCATTTGCATCTAGTGTATTGTACAGGAGAAGAAAGGGTAATGGTTTTATTCTTTAGTAAGAGTTTCTGCATCTGGATTTCAAACTGTAAACACCATTTGCATAGGAACACAACAAATTTGGACAGTAGAGTAATTGTCAGAAGTAAAGGAGAAATACTTAGCGTACACAGAAGCATGCTTTGAGCTTAAAAGTATTCCAAGACACTTTCATTTGGGAGCTATCAAAGTTTTTCCCGTAGCATGCAGATGCTGAGAATTTTCAGACCTCTCCCGTTTTCTTCAAATCTTCAGGTGTAGCCAAGATTGAGAAACTGTATTTGACTGTTGCAAAAGGTCTTAATATTGTAACATGTGCTACAAAAAATAAATATAGTAGAGAGTTTGAACAGAGTTCCTGTCACTTCCAGTAAACATCTAACTAACCCAGAATCAAACAAAACTTTCAGTTATTAGGTTTCCTGTGCAAGCTATCTTTGACTCTTTATTACACTGGATAGTATTAAGCTTTTATAGCCTTCTGGCATTTCTCTTCCATGGTTGCTGTGTAACAATGTTGTCTCTGTCTAGTTTCCTTCCTGAAAGATTAAATGCTCTGGGAAGAAACCTTCTCTAATTTGCTTTCCCTTTGATGAATATTTCAGCTGTACATTTCCTCACTCTTTTTGCTGTGCTGTCCTTGCATATGCTTTAATAAATGTGGGAAGCTGTTCTGACAAAAAAAAAAAAAAAGACCCTGGAATTGCAATATTTAAACTTTTGTAAATGTTGATTGTGGTTTGTTTTCTAATGGATATACTCTTGGAAGAGATGTAATGTCATGATTGACTTCCTACCAGACTATTTGACTCGATGTGATGTTTGGTTCAGTCAATTGAATTTGTAGGTTCAAATAACAGACTTTAGTTTCAAAGAAATCTTTATATTGTATTAGGATTACTCGCTTCAAATTTATAAGTGAAATCACTTAGTGTCTACTTAGAATGGGTGGCTCCTTTTGAGAACTAAAGAGCTTGAGTAAGAACTAAATGGGTCAATTTTTAGTTAATGAACGAATTCCCAAATTTAAGTATGTATTTTGATCTTGTGTATTTTTTTAAGTATCTACCACTCTGCTTTCCAGATGTAATTATGGGGATAAAGCTCTGCATGAGGTTTCATTTTTTTCACTTGGTGGTGTGCTTGTGAAGTGGGTATAAAAGGACATTTGCTTTTAACCTGACTTGGTTGCTTTTTTTGGTTCTAAATTACCTTTTTAAAATAACCAGCTTCACAGACTTCTGTTGGTGCTGTGACTGTCATTATCGAAGATGCTTACTGTGTGGTCTCCTTCCTACAACAGAGGCCATAAGAACAAATGTACAGGTTCATGCCGTGGGTTCATCTGTCCCAGTAGCCTGTCTCTGACAGTTGCCACTTTCTTACAGAATATAAGGATCAAGAATGTTGTGATATTTTCCTGTAAGCCCTGAGCCTTCCTCATACATTTATCCGCCGTAAGATTACATATGGCATCTCTAATGCCGACTGCCTTAGGAAGAAATAATTGTGCACCCTTTGCTTAAAAAGCCTTTTAATACGAACAACTTAGTAAAGAAAAACAAGATTTAATGGTATCAAAAGAAATACAGTATAACATTTAAGGATGACTAGGGCTTGAGAGGGAAGACTAGTATAAATACTGTTAAATGAAATGTCTTAATTAGATATCAATTTATGTAATGGTGACAGCAGTATAAATCATAAGTGGTGTTAGGTGTGAAGTTATTAAGTACCTTCTTCTCATTTACAGCAAATTCATAGCTACCTCACTGGCACTCTTGGAATTCATGTTTGGATTTCTTATGCAATCTTCTTCTTAGCTACCTTATTGATTGGCCTGTTCCTGGGTTTGGTAAGAAAACACATTACTTTCCCCACCCCACCCCTCCCACTCCCCAGTTACTTAGAGCTTTGCATTACCTTGTGGAAAAAAAGAACAAACTTCACTCATAAGTTATCAAAATAAGGCACTTCAGTATGATGTATCTCTTGTCCTTAATATCTAGTGATAGGATGTGTGGGAATGGTTCAGAGCTGCCTCAGGGCAGGTTTGTACTGGACATTAGGAAGCGTTTCTTTACTGAGAGGGTAGTCAGACACTAGAACAGGCTGCCTAGAGAGGTGGTCGATGCCCCAAGCCTGTTAGTGTTTAAGAGGCGTTTGGACAATGCCCTTAATAGCATGCTTTAACTTGTGGTCAGCCCTGAATTGGTCAGGCAGTTGGACTAGACGATCGTTGTAGGTCCCTTCCAACTGAAATAGTCTATTCTATTGAAATTTGTAAGTATTCAGTACTGCGGATGCCCTCTCTAGTGTTGTTACCTACTTCTGGTAAAGGTTAAGACTGGTTCACTCTAAGTTAACCTTTTTATGAAATTCATGCTTTAATTTAGATTTCTTTAGTACATCCACTAAATAAGTGATTTTTATATTGGCCTTTTCTAAGACTTTTGTACATAGGGATTGAATGTGTGTGGTCAGAATTGTGTAAAAACTCCAACTTTCTAAAAACACAGGCTTTGTGGAGAGATTTTTATTGGCTGGAGTGGGACTGTACTTGTGAGAGTTAGCAATGTAGGTATGCTGCTGCACTGTTACTCAGAATGAAAGGATGCAAATAGTTTTTGAAAGGCTTTGAAGATTTGGGGGGTTAATTGATTTACTCTATTCCAGGGCATAGCTTTGTAGTTATGGCTTGGTTTTAATAAAATCTTACTTCACTTCTTTCTCCCCTATGATCTTTTGGTTTGAGTTCTCTTTAGTAGTTGAAAAATCTGACCTCTTTTGTTACTAACCCGAACTGGTGCATTCATATATCAATCTCCAAAACATCAGGAAGGTTATTCAAACCAACCTGTTAGCTGTGTATGTGAATGTTAAGGACCATATCCTGAGCCCTAAGTTGTTTTGTCAGTGGAAACAGTTCAAAGTTGCTTTACCTGTGGAGCTGGGATTATTTCCTCTCAGAATATTTGAATTATGTGGCTCTGTGACCTATCCAATATCAAAGTTAAATGAGAAACTGAGCTGGAAAGGAGATATAGATGGGAATAAAAGTTGTTACAGACTAGTTGCTTGGTCCACAAACATGTCTATAACTGCAAAGATAGTTTAAAACAGTTGTGCTGATAACTGGTCTAACTAGCTGCTGAATCACTATTCCACGTAGGAAGTGTAAAGGTTGTTTCTGGCACTTGGTGCTCTGCCCTTCAGCCCAAATATTAGTGTTAGTGAAATAAAGAAAAATTGCCTGAGTATGTTTCTCAGTAGTACAGGGAAGTGATTTCAAAGCAGTGTGTGTGTACTTAGGCAAAACCACATTTTTATGCATAATATGTGTACAGAACTGGTGTAGATGAGCAAATGTCTTTCATTATACAACTTAGACAGCTGCATTTTTCTAGATGGTAGATTTTCATCACCAAATGAGTGCAAATCAAGTTAGTGTAACTAGGAGCAAATGAATATCATGATTTAAAAAAAAATTCCTTCTTGCTCCTTCACCAAAAAAAAAAAAACAAACCTGAAAAAATGTAAAGTTAATCTCTCAGCTTTTTCTAAAAAGCTTTTCAGTGATTGAAATGTATTTCTTGAACATGGTATCATCTGTCTCTTTTCTTTCCTTTGCATTATTCTTAGCACATGACAATGAGACACAAATATCTTCCCTGCATTTTGATTGTGTGCATTCCACACTGGGCTACTTTTAAATAACAACAACAACAAAAAAAAGACAAAATCAAGCACAAAACGTGGAAGTAAACATTGTGTGTTGGGGAGTCAGGGGTAGGAATTGAATAAGATCCCAAAATATAGAAAATCTTGACCAAGAAGGTTTCATAAGTTTTAAATAATAATTCCTCAACTGTGTTCTGGGCCTCTCTTCTTAAGATGCAAGCCGTTTCAATACTGAATAAATTTAGGGAAGTAGGAGGCAGAAAATTTGGAGTAGAAAGCAGAGAATGTTAGTTAGTATACATTGAGAACACACTTTTCAGTGCTTTTATTTAGCTCCTTAGGACAGCTCTTATCTCCAAGCAAGAGAATATAATTTTCTAAATTTTATTATATGTCTATCTAAAAAGGATGGGTAGTAAAATACTTAATAGCTCAGGGGCTGCTGGGATGGTTTGCTAATAAATGCCTTTTTTTCCTTTACACAGATACTGGTTTTGATTTCAGACTGCCTTTGCCCATCCAAGTCAAGATACAGAGCTGAAACATCTGGTAAGAATTTTTAAGTGGGTGAGACACTGTAGGTTTAAATGTGCACTTGTAGGAGGGAGAACTTAGTTGTGAACCAATGTCAAGAAGTTCTTAGATGTCAAGAAGTTAGATGTGAACCAATAATCCAGGTATTCATTTAGTCACACTGGCAAGGATTGATGTGTTGGGCTCTACAATGTCAATGTCAAAGCATCCACCTGGAGGATAGCAAAGCAGACCAAAAAAACCAAAACCACCCAAACCCAAAACCTCAACCCAACAGTAATCTGTTCCAGTTTCCACAACTGTGAAGAGGCTGACTGCATTCAAAATGAGGAAGTCTTGAAGAAAGATACTGGGGTTTGTGTATTTTATGCAAGTGCATATTCACTAGACCTGTTGCTTAAATATAGAGAGGAATGTGCTTTGGCAGCACAGTTCCAAATCCTAATATACATTCTGTATATTGCATTAGGAGATGCAACATTCTGAACCTGAAAATTTCTCTACTTAATTTGTGGTTGGGAAAAGGAGATAGAGGGAATCAAATGAATCTAGAGACTGCAGGTGTGGGGATGGGGAAAGGTGGTGTATCTCCTTCCAATAAAAGAAGAAAACATGCATCTCTCTCATCCTTGGTGAAAAGGCTTCTGAATAGTATTCCTCTCCCTATGAATTATGGGAGGCAAAAACTTGCACATGAAATAGTCTCTTGTCAGCACCAGATGTGTGTTAAGCTCCAGAACACCATTTGGTATGTTTGTGCTATTAAGTGGTATCAAAACTTAACTGTAATTAAATATTTATTTTTAATTGTGTACATTTGTGTGTATTGGTTTACTATTGAAGATGAAGATGCATCTGTGACACTTGCCAATAAGACTTCAGCCAAATCTAGAATTCCTAAGTGTGCAAAATTACCATCTTCAAAATCTTAGATGGTAATCACTATCAAAAGAAAAATGCACCTGTGCATACTTGTGCAGTATGCTATCCAGTTGGCTGCTTGACTCAACAGCAGATGTTACCTGACAGAGCTTACCACTATCTTATCACTTTCCCACTGATTTGTTTGATAATTAAACCTCTTCAAGGAGCCAAGTAAAATTGATCTGTCTTTAGTTTGTAACTTGGTGGAACAAAATGAAAGCTACCTATGCCTGAGATGCAAGAAGAACAAATGAAAATGGAGGAGAAATACTACTGAAGATTTAATTGATATAATTGAAATATAAGGAAAACATAGTCCCGTACAAGTTTTCAATAATAATTTTCATGAATATTTCAGAATACATACATGGTGATGTAACTTTAAAAGCCATTGTTCTGAGATTCAGTCTAACTTCAGTATTTGAAACTCATCTTTTGTTTAGAAGAAGCAATTACAAAGGATAATGTGGAGAATGCAGCATTAGAAGAACCGGAGGAGGCTGCAGAGCTTTCCGCAGATGAGGCGGAAGAGACTGCAGATGTAAAAGATCTCTCAGATGGAGAAGATGCAGCAAATTCAAGTGCTGATGACTCAGAGGAGGATTTAGCGCTTGGAAAAGAATCAGGGGAAGAAGAAATGGAAGACTTAAGTGAACAGCCTTTAGCTGATTCAGAGACTGAAACCTCAGTAAGACAGCGTAAAAGTCAGGTGGCTGATAATGGACTATAGCTGTTTTGGTGGTGTATTTTGTACACTTGGACCAAAGAAGTATCAGACCCTGCGTCTGAAGCTGAATCTTACACTTGATTTGTCATTTGTGTTTACGCAAAACCTCTGCTCTGTCAGCAGGCTTCTCTTTTTTAAGCTAATACTTGCTCATTGGGTTTGTTTTATAAGCACATATGCTGTGTATTGTGTAACGTTAGCCATGACAATCAAAATAAGTATATCTTATCTGTTTGAAGTCTTCTAAGAGAAAAGAGGTGTTACAGAGTCTCAGTTCACCAGCTATAAAATGGTCATCTATGCTTGCGTTCCTTTGTAAGTATTGACCTAAGCAAGATCAGGACTTTTAACTCCTTACAGCAGCTTGGCAGGACTGTGACTTTTCCGTCTCAATGTTTATTGTTTTCAAATGCCACAGAAGCACCAGATAAGTGATATAGTAGTGAAAGAAGGCACCTTATTAGTCTTCTATTAAAAATGTTGTGTATGATGGGTTTATTTTTATCACTTTCAACTGAAGCACCTTTCTCTTTTTATTAATGTTTGTTTTTAAAGTTTATCATACAGTATGCTGTGTGCCTCCAGATTTTTCAGTTTTTGGTAATTTGGAGGAATGTTGCACGGCTCAAGCTTGTCAGCTGAGGTTTTTTTAACCCAAGTTGTTGAGTAATTGAAAACCTCAGGCTGAGAAAGAGTGGCAGCTAAATGTTTAAAATGTTTGAACTTTTAAAAGGTTTATAGGAAATTTTTTTGGTTGGGAGGGAATTTTTGCCAAAGCATGACTTTTATTTTTCTTTTCCCCTTCAAGAGATTGTAGCAAGAAGTATTCACTTTGCAGTAAGCTGTGTATTTCTTGCCAATACAAGCTTGTCATATGCAGTGCAGTTCTGCCATTTCCAACTCGGAATGCTTTTGGCACAACTCAGACTGCTTTAGTAATATTAACTGAAGAGGCACTTAAGGTTTTACCTCTGCTTGCTTTTGTACTTTGTTACTGGGATCGGCACATCAGGAAAAGAGAGGGGCAGGGGTGGGTAGTAGGGAGAAGCTTTTGGGTTTGCTACTTTTATCAAGATAAATGTGTATCTATTGAACTATGTAATGTGAAAATGGCTTGCTAGGTAGACAGCATCAGGTGTGGTTAGAAGACTTAAGTCACTAAAGATATCAGTATTTCCCTCCTTTGACTTGATTAATATATAAGGCGTTTTTTGGTAAGGAATACCTACAGTGAGATCCTGTATGTTCCTATTTTGTTGACGTGTGCTCATGTGCATAAGATGTGTTTTAATCTTGGTATTTTTTTAATGTATATATTGCATAAGCCTTGCTAACATGCATGAATTTCATCTTGTTCTTCAAGAATAAAGAGTAATCAGAGATGAAATCATCTCATTAGAAGAGACAAGTTGCAAGTGCAAAATGCTGGTTTCCTTTGAGACTGAGATTAATAGGGCCAATTTGTGTTGAAAGTTGTTTTTTTCTTTAATGCTCAGAAAGAGCATATTTACTAAGAAAGCTTAACTTTTCCTGTCTGTGTCCTGTTGCATATTGCGTCTTGGAACTACATGGTAGAAACTTTGCATTTGTCTATTACAGCTGTTTAAAGAACAAAATTACACTGCATATATTGAATATGAATTTTTTTTAAGGAACCTTCTCAGTCTGGAGCTTGAATTTCATGTAGTGGATACATGTAAATATGCTTTCACATATGTGAAAACATACACTTGAGAATATATATACATTGCACTATAATGAGAACAGTTTGTCTTGTGTGTTATTTGGGCATTGTCCTGTGTAGCTTAGCAATTGTAGAAGCTTGCAGACAGTGGAACTCAGTAGCAGTTGAGGTACATAGCAGCTTTAAAAAAAAAAAAAAAAAAAAAAAAAAAAAAAAAAAAAAAAAAACAAAAAAAAAAAAAAAAAAAAAAAAAAAAAAAAAAACCCACACAAAAAAACCCAACCAACCAAACAAAAACCCCCAACCAAACTCAAGCTAAGTTTTTATTTTCAAAAATTAAGAAAACTTTGTGGCTGCTGTAGTCTGGAGGGAAGAACTGTGCACCTAAAAGCTTGGACTACAGATTTGTTGTTTCCATGATGGTGTATTTTCATTTTTCATTATCTGTGCTCGTAAAAGTCTAAAATAAAAACAAGACTTTAACCGTATTTCATGAGATGAGCAGGAGTCGCTGTGTATATTCAGTTACATGAACTNTAAAATAACCCCCCCCCCCCCCCCCCCCCCCCGCCTCAGTCATGGATTTAAAACTACCAGACACTAAAAATATGAGGGACTGTATCCAGCACAGATTGAGGGCAATGATGACTTTGGTTGTGTACCAAAGAGAATATTTTATACTACATAAGGTCTTGTGATAGTGTGTAGGAGAGAGCATGTCAGTATTAAATTTTGATTCAGTTTCTCTTCACTTTTGTAATAACATGGAGCCAGTCATCTAAAATCATGTTTAGCTGTTTAAAGAGGTTTTAACTTTAAAAGATACAGAACATCCTTATACCTCCCAGTGGCTTTGTTGTACGCCATTGGGAATATGAGGTATTAAAAAAAAAGTATTGAAAAGTCAAATTATCTCTTTCCAGTGCTCAAGGTGAGGTATTTGGGGTTTTTGAATGTTTAGATAAACAAGACATTCTCATGAGAGCTAGATTTCATTAAGGTGTCTCTGAATTTAAAACACAAACAAAAAGACAAACCACAAGTGACACTTAATCCTACAAGATACAGGGTTTATAAGATGCTGTGAGAAAGCTCCTGTGTGTGGTGATTCTCTGAAGTATCTGCTTACATTTCCTCTGTTTCTGCGTGTCACTCTTAAGTTTGGATTATTTAAAATGATGATATGAAGTATTTTCCATTGTAATAGACCTAACTGTAAGATAACTCTCTGATGAGCAAGGATTAAGTAAGCAGTGGTTCATCCCTTCTTGTGAATCTGGAAATGAGCTATACTAGGCTTCTAAGGTTTCTTGAACATAATATGTATGTCATTGCTCCTGTGTTTTCATTAAAAAGTAGGGAATATTAATGCTAACTTGGGTTTGACTGTGTTTGTGTATTGGAATATCTTATTACAAAGATCACTAAAAAATTGTGATTAAGAGTTTAGAAAAACAGGTGCTATGCAACCATTGATATCTCCAACTTAGTTTTACATTTGTAGGAAAAATATTGTAGCATGATACTCTGAATACTTAATTTTGACTAATGTTTATCCAGCAAACAACAAGTAGCAAACACTGTAAGGGCTAAATTTGTGTTTAACAGAAAGGCCACTAGCTATGTAGTAAAAGTGTAATGTTAATATACCTTCCAGAATCAGGTTTTTTTCCACTAAAACACATTTTAATTGAATCATGCAAGGATATTATTAAACTTGGCGTGTTCCCATAAAAAAGTCAGTATCAACCTTTTGTGCAATCTGAGTGTTCTGTTGTTTCTGTCCTCTGTTATGACTAATTTTAAAAAATGGAACTTGTTCTTGCAGTCTCAGTATAGCCAAAATGTCTTTGGAGAAGCTGCTGCTAACACTGTTCAAAATGTTTTGATTAAGAATAGGGCTGTAAGGCTCAAACTAGAGCTGTATGTCAAAAATGACTTCAGATTTTTAAGAACCAATTTAAATTTCAAGCGGGATGTGTGCCGCTCTGAAAACCAGTCCCTTATGGATCTGAATGTGAATGCTTAAAAGCAAGTAATTAAAAGAAAAAAAAAATAATCCAATGGGTTACTTTTTAAAGAGGCTAGAAATACATATAGCCTTTCAAAGCTCCTGGCCTCGAGATTTGTGTGACACTTGTATGTGAGTCTTGGAATACTCTGTATACACTGCACCTGTGCTGGGCAATGCTTGTGATAGGGGCTTTCTTTGTGGAAATGTTATGCGGGGTTGTCTTTTATATGAAAGTTTGCAAATTTACACTATGGGTATTTTTACTGGAATTCCATATAAATTTTGTATTTATCATCATCTTGTAGTTAGTTTTCATTTTCTCAGTGTGTAGATGGCTCATCTGTGTAATTAAAAAAGGCTATTTTTTTTTTAATACTGGTCTTCCAGTTGATAATACAGGTTGTGACTTGTGAAGATTCCTTAAACTCTTTAAAACAAACCTGTACACTAATGAATTGCTTCCTTGCTACATGAGTAAAAAAATGCTTGGAAGCACACCTACACTGAGGTTTTCATTGTAGTAACTGTGGGCTGAGCAGTACGCTCTCAAAGGTATAAAATGCAGCTGGGACTCAAATGGAGGCTGCTGGGCAAAATGGTGCAACTCTGAGCTGTTGTGTTAGGTCAGTTTTTCCCCCTCTTGAGAAATCCACTGTCCTACTCTGCAAATGGTGTGCTAACTTGCTAGGATTTGGAGGACAACAGTACATTTCTCCCTACCGACACGGTCGGGAAGTATGCAGATGTAAATGGCACATCTTCTGAGTGTAGTTCACAGCACGCAGTCATTGCTAAAGAAACGGGCCTTAGGGCCAGGTGTGCTGGAGGGAGAAGTGACTGCCAGGAACCATCGCTGCAACGTATTTGGAAGATGTGAACAACTACTGGATCCAGTACACAGATTCGGTCTCTCCAGGTGAGTTTCCTGACCTGCCTTTCTCGGAACAGAGCTGCTGCACGGGTTGGGTGATTTCCCATTCACTTTGGTTTTCTTCTTTTCCATCGCATTGATTTCTTGATGGAAAGTTGAACAGGGAACGCTATCAAATGAAGCCCTCGTGAGCATTTTGTTGTTTGACTGTTTAATCGGCTGCTTCTTGTTCTGTCTCATGATGTGAGAATATGAAATTTTCCCCATGAAAATGGGCAGGCTGAGTACTACAGGCAAAATCCAATCAGGTTTGGGAAGTTACTTTGTTTAAGCAATCAGACAAACATAAGCTCTGTTTTTATAAAGGAAATATGAAGAGAACTCTGATGGCTGTACTGGAGTGGTAGAAAAGCTTGAGTTTCCACCTTGGAATTTTGAACTGGGCCAGTGGTAAATCCCAGCTCTGGCAACAGGGCTGCCAAGTAGTGTGTGCCGCCTCCCCGGGGCTGATCACGCACTGAAAATGAAAAGCTGCATGGCTGCTGCGGGCATCTTTGCAGGAGGTCTTTTGGCTGCAGTATGGTGTGGGGGGGAAATGGATCCACTCCCTTTCCCTTTTCTGAGTGTTACCCCCCCCGCCATGCGCACACAGAGAAAACACCGAAATGCTTGGCTGTGAAGGGCTGCCTGGGAGGAAATGGTGCATGTCCCTTGCGATGCTTTTGCAGCTCTCCCAGGAGCTGGCTGCCTTTTCCCCAATTTTCTGCTTATCTTTCTGCTCCTGAACCATCACGCACCAGCGGTTCACTTGTAAGCTGGCTTGCCAGCAAGCCAAGCCTGCTCATACCTTGCTTTCATTCCCTTCCCTACAGGGGAACGAAAAGTGTTGTGTTTTACTTTTATGAAGACTGTAGTGACGACTTCTTTTAACCAAACATCTTCATTTCTTTCCCAGTAGAAAACCACTTTAAAAACTCTGTGGACTTTACTTTCACTTTGTCTTTCCTGAGGAGAAAGGAAGGCTCCGTATTTAAGCGTACAGGGAACAAATGGGGATTTAGTAATCAAATATTGTCACTCGAATTTCCATTTCATATGGAAAAGCCATTTTTCTTGGCTCATTAGAATTTCGCAGAGCCTGCTAGTACTTTATACTTTTACATCTGTTAATCTGAATTCCAGCAGGGTGTGAGAGCTGAACATAGGCACTGCCGATTGTCTTGGCACAGGCTGTGCCGGTAGCTCTCAGGCTTGCAGAGGATGCAGAAATGATGGTGGTCATTCAAAGCGTTTGACCTTCAGTCCCACATCAGGGAAGTGAAAGATCATGCTTGATAAAGGCAGGGGTTTTTTGGTCTGGTTATCACTGTGCAGTTGGGGGGCTTTTTGTAGTTCTCCCCTGGATTGTTTTCATTCTACTCAAAGTCATCCAGATCCTCCCAGGAGAGCTGGTCATCTGTTCGATGCTCAGGTCTCCCTCCACCCCAGCAGTACCCAGACTTCCCAACTGACTTGACAAAACAGATGCTCCTTGGGGCTTGTTAGGGCCATGTGCTCACTGTCCATGCTGAATGGCCAAGGAACTGTCCTCATCCCTGCAACAGGTCCATTGTTTTTGACTCAATCTCATGCTGAAGTTACAGATATTTTCTGCTGATTCCTCTGACTTGGAGGGGCTGAAGTAAATTGGCTCAGCTGTGATTGATGTGAGCTACTCACTGAAAAAAACTTCACCTTATAGTGTTCACAGTCTGTAAATAGGTATTTTCTGACTTTATTTGGAGAAATTAACGAATGCTCATGGGGAATTTGGAAGTCAAAACAGCCACTTAAGTAAGGAAACGTACTTGATAAAACAGCTTTGCACAACAGTCTTGAGAAATAGGTAATCGCTGGGGCACTGAAATATTTTAATTATATACTGCAGTTAACTTTTCCAGTTAATCTTTACTGCAGTTAACTGAAGTGAGAAAAACCCCAGCTGACTCATCCTTCACCTATGGAGGTTTTTGCGTGTTGACAGGAGACCATCAATATTGTCTCCCTGATCCTGCAGTAGGACACAGCAATTTGGATTAAAATGCTGTGTAGCGAACTCCCTCTCCATCAAATAACATATGTAAGGACAAGCATGGTGTGATATTTCTTAGGCCACATTTTTGGCTTTTGATTGGAGTGCTTCCTAAGCCAGAAGTTGTATGTCTGTATTTTATAGCCCTCTGTGGGGTTTTTCTTCTGGAATTTGCAGTACCCCATTTTGAACTAAAGTGCAAAGTTTCCTTTGCAGAGCCTGGTTCAGCCCAGCTCCAGTTATGTGACACCATTCTCTGTTGGTAATTCCCCAGTGACCTGCCAAGGGAACAAGCGAGAAGCCGTAGATATGGGAGAGGATGTTAATGCTACCCTGATTGCCTTCTGGGTTTGTTGTGTTTTTTTCCCCTCTGCCCTAATCGCATCTGAACGTTTCAATTGAATCTTGCATTGACCTATCAGCGAGGTTTGCTGTGGCTGCTTGGGCAAACTCTTTGCTGTTGAGTCAGATGCTGTTCTTTTGCTTCAAGGTTAAAGTTCAGACAGCTGATGTTTCATTAAGCAGCTGGAGGAAACCTCTTATCCAGAGAGATTCGTTAAAATGAGGAACCAATTACTTGTCAGAGCCGGTCTGTGTGTCGGTGTCAGATGTGCTGGGGAGATGTTTGCTGTGCCCTCCTGGGGCTTACACCTGTAAGAGGTCAAGTAGTCCCAGTTCAGCAGCAGATTAAACTTCTTGTTTTTCTTCCTTTGTGCTGATATTGGCACCTTCCACCACAGCCCAGCTCATAAACTGACCAGCAGTGGTGGGGGGGATGTACTGCTGCAGCAGAGGAGTCCCCAGCTCCTGGTGGACTCCTGAGGTCTGTGGAGCTTCCATGGGCCCATGAGCTGGGTGGCAGCAAGAAGTCAGTGACCCCAGTTGGGCTTTGGTGTGTGGTTGGTGCATTGGGGGGGATCTGCAAAGGGTGGCGTGTGAGCAACTTCGTGATAGGGGAGGGAAGAGGAACTTCAGCCTGAGTGGCACTTTGTAAGCGAATATAGACATAAAAGTGTGTGGGGAGATCAGTAATGAAACAGAATCATTACCTTCGGCAATTTTTGTGCAACTTTCCAACACTGAAAGCTTTTGAATTCATTAAGGTTGAATTCAGCTGCGCAAATTAAAATGTTTAGCTATGGTGCAATGCTTACTGTCTCATGCTCTAGGATAAATACCTGTTTTTAGCACAGGCAATGCAAACTTTAAATGAATGAAAGCAGATGTGTCCCCAGTTTTGCGCTGGGAGCATAGAGAAATGTCAATGTTAAGCCAGTTTGCATTGAAATTGTATCTGACTGATGTGTGATAAATGCCTCATGGTGTAATTGTATGTATATTGATATTCATTGCCAGTAATTCCTGCCATGAATATTCTGACCCCCTGCGCACCCTGTACAACTTAATCTGAGATGCCCTCATCTGGGAAAGCAGTTGGAGAAATAGCTGCAAATCTTAGTGCCGCTGTTCTCTTTAAATGGTGCCTGAACGTACAGCTGGCACCATCCTTCCTGCCTCAGCTCCTGAGAGATTCATCCAAAGATGTTTGACAATCTCCGTTGAATCTTAAGCGTTTTTTCTCGCTTTTTGCAGAATATTGTGTTCCTAGTTGTTATTCATAAACCAGCAGCAAGGAAGACGGCTGTGGTTTACACAGAGGTGTATATATATATTTAACTTGCTGTTATCTAAATTCTTCACCCTTGCTGAAGAATGAAAAAATCGAGTCCCTTAAAGCCCAAAATCACTGGAGGGAGTGAGGCACAGCCAAGTTTCTGTTGCGTTGTATTTCTTCCCCTCGGTGCACTACAAATAACAAAGAGTGAGCAAAACACGGGCTCTCTGGTTTGCTTGCACCAGAGAGGTGTGCGGTGAGCGTGGTGCACGCGGCTTTGCTGCCGTGCGTGCTACAAAGTCTGCCGCGTCTTGCACTATGCTTTGGGAGATTTGTTTCCAGTTAAGGTATTGATTTCTCCCTTCTTCCCCAAATCTGGTTTTAATAAAATGGCATTAATGATTGAAATGTGCACAGCCAGAAAACTGAATTATATACACACATGATGTAAGTTTTCCCTGTCAAACAAATACTGTGTACCTGTTGCAAACAATGTATATTGGTTAATTTTTAGATCAAGATTGAAACAAGAAATCTTAACTGAGTCTGTTATGCTTTGGATGAGCATCATGTCTTTGATAAGCTAATTTTATTTCCAACTGGTGATTGCATCTGACTTTGTAACATGTTAAGAATAAGTAGCTCGCTGTGGGTTGTGGAGGTGGTATTATCTTAAAAAGCAGGAGCCATTTGCCTGAGGGTGTATTAGATGCCCGTGCTGCCTGGCAGCTGGGCCACTGCAACTTGAATCAGTATCCAGGATTTTAATGGAAATAACTGGAAATGCCCTTGTGTTCGGTACTGTCCTAAATGCCAGTCCAGGCTGGGACCCGCTTTTATAAATCATCTAAATCAGGATTTTGGTTTCGTGGTATAAACAGTATCTTTCTTTTTTCAGTCTCCTGGATGGTTTGGATGATAAAGGCATACAGGGGGAGGGTACATTCCTGTTATTGCAGATTTAAGCAACGCGTGATGCACCTATCTATTTCTTTCCTTGCTGATTCATTTTCTTTCTTTTTGCCATGTTTTATTCCATTATGTCCTAGGTTGGCCTTGACCACACAAAATAAAGTGCGGTGCTGAAGTCCAGTATGACACAAGAAGCTGGTGTATTTTTTTTGGTATGTAAGTCGAATCCTGATGAGGTCCTGTATTAATGATTTACAGACAAAAATACAGAGCTTAAAAGAGAGGGAAGTAGGAATAAACTAACCTTGAGAGATCTGCAAACATGTCTGGAAAACCAGTTTGCATTGCTGATTTTGAAGAGTATGCTAAAAAATTTCTCCCCAAATCAATATATGATTATTACCGATCCGGAGCAGATGACCAGGAAACATTAGCAGATAACGTAGCAGCGTTTTCACGGTAGGAGAAGGATTTAAGGCTGGGGCGGGAGGTGGGGGGTGTGAATTCTGCTTTATTAGTAGATGTGGTGCAATATTAGATTTTTCTGTGTGAACAAAATTCTTTTTTTCTGAAACTTTTTTGATTTTTTTAATCAAAATGACTCTCAAGTAATTCATTTTCAGAACAACTGGGTCTCCCCTTTCACTCCTCCACCTAATACTTTCTGTCAAAAAGCAGTCCCTAAAATCCATTAGCATCTTTTTAGCTTTACCTGCATTTTATTTCTTTTGTTAACATAAATCCTCTAAATAGTCCTTCGGCTCTGATATTTAGTCAGCTGATGAAACTGTAATTTCTACATGTTGGGCTCTAATGCAGGCAAGGGATTCTTGTGGTGGGGTTGTACCTTTTAGCTCCTGAGTGTGTTTTACCTTTTGGCTTGTTCCTCCTAAACTGAATGAGTTACGCAGCCCGCCCTGGTGAGCGCTTGTGCAGCATCGCTAGATGAGAGCTGCATAGCCCAGCAAAAAGGAGTTGTGTACCCTCGCGTGAGCGAGCCATGAAAGCCAAGCCGTGCTCAAGGGGTCTGCAGCAGAAGTTCGGCACTTCCCTGGGAAATATTGTAAATGATGGGAACTATTATAAGCCAGTTTTGACTTAGGCTGGCTCCCTGAATTGTTGTCAAAACTTGAAATCAGGACACCCTGAGGTACAAGGTCAACACCATGTAAGGCAGCGTTAGCTGTCAGATTCAGTGGAAGAGTGTCAAAACTTAGGTCAGATCAGTTGGTTCCTAATGCCCTGAATCTCCGCTGCCGCTCTGCCCCCAGAGCGTCAGCCCAAGCGCTGCAGAGGAAGGGCGGCAGCTGGAGGCTGATCGCCTCAGCCCGGCTGATTTTTGAGGAACTGCTCAAACAGCTGTTCCACTGTTCGCTTCTCTTCCCTTCGGGTGCTGTGTTGGTGCAGACATTTAACCCCTCTGCACTTGTCTTTGCTAATCTCTAAAGGCTTTGTCTTAAATCCCTCTTAGTCTAACAAACCAAAACATGATTCTTCCTATTTGTCTTTAGCCTTTCTCCCTCCCTGTTTTGCTTTTCTGCTGTAGAGCAGCAACCCTACTCACTGCTCCGGTTGCCTTTCCATAGGCTATGAGCAATTCAGCTGGAAATCCCTTGCAGCTTTAGTAAGGCTCTAGGAAACTCAGTACTAATTAATTTAACGGGATCTCAGTAACCAGATCTCAGAAGTCAAGTCAGAACCCCAATTTTAGGGACACATATGGGAAAACTTTATAATGTCAGGAGAAAAAGAAAACTAACCTCCACTGTGACCGCTTATTCCAGACCTCTTAGTTCTATGTGGAATCTGACATCACAGACTGGAAACCCCCTTGTGCTTGGTGCTGTTCAAACACAAGCGAAAGGACTGTTCCAGCTCCAAGCAGTAAATGGGAGCAGTAGGGGATGGAGTAGTGCACACTGGTTTTTTGTTTGTTTGTTTTGTTTTTTGGTTTTGTTTTTTTTTGGTAATGCTTCCAGATGCTATGATGTTATTTGCCCTCATAAAACCAAAATGAGATGTTAAGGAAAGAAGGAAAGGACACTCAAAGGAAGTGCTCAGAGGCAATGAACTGTAGAAGTAGTGAACTTTTTACTACTAACCGCTAGAGCTCATCATGGTTAAACAAAGGCTGGATCTAATCTGCCCAGAGACAGGCTAACAAAAAGCTGGATATATCCCCTGGCTGTTTTGGTATTAGCGGAGTGAGCTGTGAATTGTGAGATAAGAGCAGCTCTGCTCTGAAGTTGTCTCCCACTGCAGGGGTAGATTCCTCTGATGATAAGACCTCCTCACATCGGGATGGTTATCTGTGGGGTTCGGGCTCATCTCCTCTTTCCTGGCATCTTCTATCATCTCTTCAATAAGAGCCTCCAGTTTAAGGCATTTAAACTGCAGAGCTTGCAGGCAGCCTGGAACTGAAGATATTAATTAGTAGTGCCTTGAACAGCCCGAGACATTAAAAAAAAAAAAAAAAGTAAATGAAATTTGCCAGGCCCTGGTGTGGCTAAAAGGCCCTCGACACTGGTTTTCGGCTCCTCAGCAGTGAAGGTATGAAGGGGATGGAAGCTGTGTTTCTGTCTTTGCTCCCTCTCCCTTTGTATATTTGTCTTAAAGAAAACAAGATTTAATTTCCACAGTAGCTTTAGGCCATTTAAACATCTTCCAAAAGGGCAGTAAATAAAATCTAAAAGACCTGACAAATGGAGTTTATTAAATCATCAAACAAAAAAGAACTTGACAACCAGAGAGAGAGGTCATGGGGCAGAAATGCTGAAGTCAAAGCTTTGCTTGTTACGTTTCCATCACTCTGCATCTACGTCTCTTTCTGGGTGACCACCAAAGCACTGAAAAGGGCGGTGATGTGCTGACAGTCACCCAGCAGATCGAGAGAGCTGGAGTTGGGGCCTGAACCCCTCCTCCCCTGCTGAGGCATGCGGTCCCCTCTGTTCTGGCCACTGCAGTGCCAGCACAGCTTGTCCTGCAAGGATGGATGTCACAGCTGATGCTGTCTGCTGGGGCTTACCACCTTCACCTGTATGAAGTGGAAAGGATTCAAGGCTGGAGCATGGATAGAGTGATTTACAGCTTTGTGGACAAATGTGCTTTTACCTGTTCATAACGAGAGGCAGATAGTAGTAAAGGTGGTCAGGGTTAAAAATAGCCCTTATGTAGCACTGAAAAACCAAAGTTAAATCTTTCTTAACATTTCCAGTGCCTTCCTGTACCTGTCTATTTGCAAACTGAAATATTTCAATTAAGCAGTGTGTGCTTGCTGCCTGCAGCCAGATGGACCTTCCTCTCCGCAAGGGTGACCCCCTTTAATGGGCCGTTGAAGATTTGTGGGGTCACATTGAGCACGGGGCTCCATCTCAATAGCTACATTAGGTCCCACTTGTTGCTGCTGAGGGACAATACGTGGTAGTGGATTCTTATTTTCTTAGCACATGGGATGCTGCCATTAACAGTTTGTTAGGCCGCGTTTGCAATGGCTTCCTAGCAACACATAGCAACAAAAAGGTAGAAACCTGCTACAAAGACTTCACAGTTTTTTTGGTTTATAAGATCTGTTTGACACAAGCAACCTTAAAAAAAAAATCTTTTCTTTTTTTTCTTTGATGCTGTTGGGAGAAGGATGGCCTAATCGCAAAAGGCGCAGGACTGCACCTCGCTCTGACTCTCACGCACTCCTTGTGTGTCTCTGAGCATGTTACTGGTTTTTATCCCTGTTCCTAAGCCCAGCTTGTGGGTAAATATAAAATAAGATGGACTTTACACCCTCGAGCCACAAAGATCACAAAGTCGTATGACTTTGTGAGAGAAACGAGTACGTTCAGCTTCATTTCCCACAGCCAGAGAACTCCCATTGGGTTCTGCTTTCCAAAGCTTTGCTGTGTGCTGTTTTGGGACACAGGATTCAGCCTGATTAAAAACCTTTATAGTTTATTCAAATATTTATAGATATATGTATAAATGTTTATGTTTAAATGGAAAAGGAGAAAGTATGGAACTGAACCAGAAGCATAAATTGTTAGCCCATACCTTTGTGGTGCAAGATTATTGGGGTGAGGGAGACTGCTAGGATGGTTTGTATTTGGAGAAAAATCAGTGTTGGGCTTGTTTGTGAACTTTTTGGTTTTTTTGGCAGCTGAATGGTTGCATTTATGGAGAAATAAATAATTATTTAGAACTGACCTAGCAAATGAATGGTACTTTCAATAGAGGCTGGAATACCTTCGGAATGACCTGTGCCATTTTTGGAGCAGTGCAATCCATACCCATTAGATCATAAACTGAATGTCCTGGCCTTTAGATGGCACAGAAAGCTTGAATCGGATACCAGAATATAAAATATCTCCAAAAGGCCAGTGTTTAGGATGAGGTTAACACCAGGTACATACAGTAAGTTTCTTCTAGTTTCCAGTTCTTCTGGGATTGAGGGAAGAACCAGAGCTCACATATCAAGATCAGTGTGTTCCTGCTAAGGCCAGATAATTATTTTTTACTCATAGTTTTCAAATGGCATGGAGATGGCACTGGTGTAAGTGAGGCATCAAGCCAGAGAAGATGATTTGGGATGTCAGAGCATACGTTACTCCCTATGGCGTCTGACTGCGTTCACCTTGCATTTGCTCCGCATCCTGAAACACCGTGTGTCCTTCCAGCACTGGGCCATCTCCCGACTAAATTCACTCTCAAGTTGTCAGGGAACCAAGGGGCCTGAATGGAAAAATAGATTTTATGACAAAGTCAGGACGCCTTTAGCGTGATGGCATTCAAAAAATCAATCTGAAATCTCCCCTTTTGGCATTTTAATGAAGGAGGATGTCTGTGTGTGTAGGAACGCGTTTCTGCTAATCCACGGTGACACATTCTGCCACTGACTCCCCAACGGCCTCTGCAGAAGATACATTTTGTTGTCGTGTACAAGGAACAGCAGTCGCTTGTTTATCAGTGACAGCATCGATGCGTATTTTTCTGCAGATGTGTCGTTGTCTTGTAGCTAGGTATTAAGGGTGTTAAAATGACCAGGCACATAAATAATTTAAATATTGGTTAAAAAAAGCAAGGCTGAGAATGTGATTGGGGTCAAACAAGCATGCGAAGTTGTAGGAGGGAGAAAAGGAAAGGAATGCTTGCAATAATAAGTTGGTTATGTTTCTGTGATGTCTTTCACCTCAGATTCGCAGAGTGCTGCGAAAAGAGTTGCTGTGTGGATGGCAAGACACCCTGGGAGGGAAAATCAATTTTCCTCAAGCGAAAGCAGCTGTTGCTTAGCGTCGCACAGCACCAGCACCTGCCCCTTGGGATGGGAAGTGGAGCTGTAGGGAAGATTAAGGCAACAAAGTGGGTTGGGGTTGGGATGGAGACTGCCTGAACAGTGTGTCCTTGCCCAAGTGCACTGCTTGCGATGCAGCGCAGGGGGGTTATTTAGCATGAACTTAGAAGGGAAACAAGAAGAGCTGCTTCAAAATGTGTCGCAGTTTGAAAATTTCAGTGTTTCTCACAGCTGAAAATGAGTGGGGAAAGCAGCGAGTGCTTCCCTCCTACCCAACTGCAAGATAATTGACATTGTGGAATTTTTGAACATAGAGGGAAAAGGAAAAAAAACAAAAAAGGTGCTAATACCCCCTCCTTTCCTTTCATGCTTCTTTCAAAACAGCATTTAGCTGNATCTTCTTCTACAGTGGGCGGTTCTCCATTTTCCCAATCCTGGCTTTTGCATTCTGCATCACGGGCAGTGTGGCTGCAGTCCTTGCCAGTGAAGACTGAGGCAAAAAAGTCATTGAGTACCTCAGCCCTGTCTCTATCCCGGGTAACCAGTTCTTGTGTTTCCTTCCGGAGAGGGCCCACAGTTTCCCTAGTTACATACTTACATTACTTACTTACATACAGTAAGTTTCTTCTAGTTTCCAGTTCTTCTGGGATTGAGGGAAGAACCAGAGCTCACATATCAAGATCAGTGTGTTCCTGCTAAGGCCAGATAATTATTTTTTACTCATAGTTTTCAAATGGCATGGAGATGGCACTGGTGTAAGTGAGGCATCAAGCCAGAGAAGATGATTTGGGATGTCAGAGCATACGTTACTCCCTATGGCGTCTGACTGCGTTCACCTTGCATCTGCTCCGCATCCCGAAACACCGTGTGTCCTTCCAGCACTGGGCCGTCTCCCGACTAAATTCACTCTCAAGTTGTCAGGGAACCAAGGGGCCTGAATGGAAAAATAGATTTTATGACAAAGTCAGGACGCCTTTAGCGTGATGGCATTCAAAAAATCAATCTGAAATCTCCCCTTTTGGCATTTTAATGAAGGAGGATGTCTGTGTGTGTAGGAACGCGTTTCTGCTAATCCACGGTGACACATTCTGCCACTGACTCCCCAACGGCCTCTGCAGAAGATACATTTTGTTGTCGTGTACAAGGAACAGCAGTCGCTTGTTTATCAGTGACAGCATCGATGCGTATTTTTCTGCAGATGTGTCGTTGTCTTGTAGCTAGGTATTAAGGGTGTTAAAATGACCAGGCACATAAATAATTTAAATATTGGTTAAAAAAAGCAAGGCTGAGAATGTGATTGGGGTCAAACAAGCATGCGAAGTTGTAGGAGGGAGAAAAGGAAAGGAATGCTTGCAATAATAAGTTGGTTATGTTTCTGTGATGTCTTTCACCTCAGATTCGCAGAGTGCTGCGAAAAGAGTTGCTGTGTGGATGGCAAGACACCCTGGGAGGGAAAATCAATTTTCCTCAAGCGAAAGCAGCTGTTGCTTAGCGTCGCACAGCACCAGCACCTGCCCCTTGGGATGGGAAGTGGAGCTGTAGGGAAGATTAAGGCAACAAAGTGGGTTGGGGTTGGGATGGAGACTGCCTGAACAGTGTGTCCTTGCCCAAGTGCACTGCTTGCGATGCAGCGCAGGGGGGTTATTTAGCATGAACTTAGAAGGGAAACAAGAAGAGCTGCTTCAAAATGTGTCGCAGTTTGAAAATTTCAGTGTTTCTCACAGCTGAAAATGAGTGGGGAAAGCAGCGAGTGCTTCCCTCCTACCCAACTGCAAGATAATTGACATTGTGGAATTTTTGAACATAGAGGGAAAAGGAAAAAAAACAAAAAAGGTGCTAATACCCCCTCCTTTCCTTTCATGCTTCTTTCAAAACAGCATTTAGCTGAAGTTGCCTAAATTGGGAGTGCTTGCTGCCTGTCCCACTGCTGCATCTCTCCACTTCCAGCTGGGAAGAAAGGTGCACTCACTTGCAATTGCTGATTGCAGCATGTGAGTATGGACTTGCCTGGAAAAAAATGTGGCTGATGAGGAGAAGATGAATGAAAAAAACCCCCACCAAACACAAGGTTTTCACAAAACATCCAGGAAATCTTTTCACTGAAAGACTTGGAGGAAGCAGGTGGTGTGTGGCAGCCTAATGAAAGCACACTCTGGTTAGAGGGAAATCTGCTCTTGGGTTTTGCTTGTTGTTGTTAAGGGTTTGTCCAGAAAATGCCTCGCTTCAAGCATCCGGCAAACTCACAGCTGAAATCACCCATGTTTCCAAAGCAAGGTCAGGTTTTATTTAGAGAGTACAATAATAAGGTAGTGATCCCTTCTGGTGTTCTTTGTGGCACCCAGTAAATATTCAGTTATAAGTATTGACTTGATGTTAGTCTAGAGGGTGCAACCTGATAAGGTGTGAGGGGGGAGAAGCCACAGAAGACACTGGAAGAGACATTTACATTTCAAGTCTTGGGCTAATGAGCCTGAGGACCCCAAAAAGCTCATAGATGGAGAAATTTGATGGTACATAAAGGTGAGTGGGAAGGAGGCTGTTTGAAACAGCATCTTTTTTCTTCCATACACTGCTGGGAGGATTTTAGTTGTTTCTGTTTCTTTTCCCAGCTAAAAGCACTACAGAAATGTTTGTACTTCTGGACTGACCCTCCAGCATGTGCTTTGACATGGCAGTGGGTGGCACCAGGTAAAAATCTGACAGGTCTGGGACAGTAGAGAAACTGGTAGGCTGGGAAAGAGGGAGATACTTCACATCCTTATGCTTTTGAGTTTGACCATAAAAATGAGCAAGGTTATTAGAGGATTTTTGTTTTCTTTGTATTTGCTGGGAAAAGATGTCTCAGAGCTGGGAGAAAGCCTTTGGAATGAGGATTAGGAAGAAAGGGGGAGAAAAAAGTCATGTTTTCTTTGTCCCACCCTCAGCCTATCCTCCCCTGAAAAATAACAAACTGATACAATAGCCTGAAAACAAGTCTGAGGAGACATACTTGCAGTGTGTGTCTTGGCATCGAACAATACAGCTGACTCCCACAATTACATGTCTCTTTCCAAGCATCATAACCATCTTTCTCCTCCCTGGGGAGTGCTTCCTGGAGAGCTGGCACAGCCCCGTGCTCCGCTGTGCTCTCAGGCTTCAGAAATTTGGGTGTTATCCTGGCTGTATCCCAGGCTTCTTATGGAAATGTCTCTTGATCTTTCTATAAAATGAAGAGATTGTGTCTTTTCTTTTTTTTTTTTTCCCCCTAACTTGTCAGATCAGTATGCAAGCTCAAGCTGACCACTACTCACTGTTGGAGCATAGTCTGAGGGTAACAGTGGCTCTGGTTGCCATCTCCTTGCCAGTAATAATAGTATCAGTCTCAGGCTTTCTAGTGCTGAGCGGGTAGTTCGGGTTCAGCAGTGCTAGAGCTTAAGCTTTTAATTATTTTCTGTAATTAAAAGTCAATAGCCATAATTTAAAAGTGCAGAGTCCTTTCAGAGGGAGGGATGCCTTAGTGAGAGGTGGATGTGTACCCTGGTACCGCCTGGCCCAGCGCACATCTGTGTGGCGGGGTAGCCCCTGCTATTGCACACCCTCTTGTGGCTTGTCCTAACAGTGGCTGCGCTGCAACATCCCCTGGATGGTGAGAAAAAGTCCAATTTCACAGGTACCCTCAGGAATGCAACCCTACTAAGATAAGTTTGGATACTGAGGTGTTGTCTAGTTGACCCCATCATAAAGAGGGATTGCGATACTATTGTGCTGCTGTTTGGGGGGGGGAAGGGGAAGATAAATTTCTACGTGTGCAAGCGTGTGATGTTCAGCCTGACTACAATAAATTGTAATTTCAGATTAAGTGTGTTTTAGTTTGCTCTGTTTTGGAGCCAGCTTCCATTTGTACCTAAACTGAAGACTCCAGTGGAGAACAAAGCCCAGCTCTGGGTTGATGTGGTTTCTGGCAGACACGTTTAAGGCAAAGCAAGGTCGGGAATGGTTGAGCAGATGCTGGGCCACATCATTCGAGGACTAGATCATAATTTGCCCTATTGGGAAAGCAGCTGTGCTACTCAGTCTTTTCCTGCACCAAATTACAGTGGCTGCGCTTGGTCTTTTCCTGGACGTCTGGGGTCCCTGCGGCACGGTGGGCTGTCCCTGCGGCTGTGATCCCCGGGACTACATGTTGCACATCAGCTGGTGACTGCTGGGGACGGGACCTCTCCAAGCAAAGCAAGTCAGTCTCTGTGCCAGCAGAGATGTGGAGCAGTGGATTTCCACCGTCCCTGAGCTGAGGAAAGCCCGGGTAGCCATCCTGCCCACCCACTTCCCACGGCAAGAAGTGTGGCAGCTCGTTTCTGTGCAGTCTCATTTCAGAGACCTATAGCATGGGGACGGGGAGGGCCGAGCATGTTGGTCAGGCTAGTTTTATCCCCTTTGGCTCCCTAGTCCATAGGAGAATTAAGTAAGGGGGCGGGGGGAGGGGGGGCTGATGGCTTCTACTGTTCCTACATGCCCTCTGTCATCCAGTTCTGCCCCGATGCTTTTGGGGAGGCTGAGACTCACCATGAACCTTATTATTTTGCGGCTCCCGTCTTTTCTTTCAAACGATACCAGCCAATAACGTTCAAAGGCTCTTTGCCTCTTTCACCATCCATGGACTTCGGTCCCTCCTTGCCTGCTCCCTCCTGGCTCTGTGCGTTTCGTGGGTCCTGTTGCAGCTCTGGGTCACGCAATGAGGTTTTGCTCCAGCCCCAATGCAGCTTTCACCATGTTTCTCCTGACAGCAGGAAAATATGCTCTTGCCCCTTAGGAACTGTAAATAACCCAGATGATGCAGGCTTTTTATTCTCTTTATTTGCGTGTCAGATGGAAGCTGTACCCCCGGGTGCTCAGGGACGTGTCAGTAATGGACCTGTCAACTTCAGTCTTGGGGCAGAAAATCAGCATGCCGGTCTGTGTTGGAGCGACCGCTATGCAGCGCATGGCTCACGCTGATGGAGAGACGGCTACTGCTAAAGGTAAACCATACAAATTCCCCCCCACAGTGAGTTAGAGAGGAACAGAGTAATACTGTGCCTGCTGGTTGTGAAGCCCGGCTTGGTCTCTTGCTCCAGATGCTGTGGCCAGGAAGGGTTTGGGCTGCTGCTCAGAGTAATCGGGTTTATTTTTTTGTTTTGTTTTTTACTGATTTCCTTGCCTGTTTTGTATGGGGGTTCTCACTTGCCATGAAACAGGGATGAGAAATGCAGTATGTGAGAGGGGAATCATTTGTAACAAATACAAAATTGAACGTCTATCTATACATTTTTCTGTACACTCTATAAATATAACTATATAGATATTGTCATGGCAATATCCTTCCTGTTACAGAACTGTTTCTAGAAACTCAGGAGCTTTTGCTTGTCTGTGAAAAATACTTTGAAGAGAGCTACTTGAGAGCATCCCAGGGAGCCAGCGAGATAAGAGCCCCTCTGGGATAGATGCTGCACAACGATGTTGCCAGCACGGAGGCTGCAGCCTAAAATGCCGCAAGAAATGAGACGTTAGCCAGAATTCAGATGTGAAATGGTTTCTTACTCCTTTAACCTGAGCTGCAGGATGACACAAAATCAGAGAAAGGTGCCTGTTGCATACAAGCAGCATTGTGCTGTGTGTTTCAGTGCTTTAGCACGAAATGAAAAATGACACGAAACCTAAATAGGCAATACTTAAAAAAAAAAAAAATGATCCTGCACATGATTGAGCTATTCTTCTAACAGTGTTTCCATGACCAAGGCAGCAAATGCTAGTGTGAAGTGAATCTAATTATTTGCCCTGCAGTGGGAGCTGCTCTCAAGTCTCGTTAAAAAGCCACATCACTGCGATGTGCACTGTCATGGGCTGCAGCACTACTCCAGCAGCTATCTCTTGTAAAAGCAGCTTTCTCTGCTTTTATAGTATGTTTGGGGATACATTTTTCTCCTTCCCAAGAGATTCATTAGGAAGCCAAAGATTTTATGCCTATTGTATGTGCCGGCGCGTTCCACACGATGGAGCTCGAATACCTTGAATGGGTTTGCGAAGCAGCATCCGGTGGGATGCCTTGGTGCGGTCCTGTCCTTTGGCAGCTCTTGAGGATTATTTCTGGCCCAGGTTATGCTGGGAGGAAACTCTGGAGCTTTATACCATTAAGTTCAAACATATTAATGCAATGTTAAGAAACACGCAAAATTCAGGATGTTTCTTCACAGAAATTCCCACCGATACTATGGCCTGGCATGTTTTAAGGCATAAATCTCTAACGGCACGTAGAGTTGAGTGGTACAATGAGGCTGACTACCAGGGCTGAGTTATGGTTGTGGTAGATAACTTTTAATTTTGGAATTTCCTGACTTTTTTTTATGCTTACATTTTCAGACTTTAACATATGATTATGGCATTTAATGTTCTTAGGTTTTCAAGTTAGGAGAGCTTGGTGTACTGGCGACGGTTTCAATGTGCAGTCAAATAAACACATCCATGGGATTTGGTAAATTTTTCATCGCTTTCAAAGGAGAGCATAATTAAAATCACACCCTCTGTATTGCATTAGTGTTTCTTGTAGTTTTGGGAGCTGCTGCTCCTTGAGGGATGGATGCTCTCCCGCAGTGACCAAGCTGGTGGAGAGGAGTGTGCATCTTACCCAAGATAAGGCAAAGTCTGTCCAGCTTACCTTAAAGACACCTTCATTGACAATTCTGTTTCATTAGTAAAGGGCAAAACATTCAGTTGTGATTTTAAAAGTTCCTGGTGATGGGCAATCCAACACAAGTTATTCCAAAGGTTAACTAATTCCACTCCGAGCAGTGTAAACTGTGATCATGATCAAAACTTGCATAATTTCAAATCCAGATGTTGCATTTTGCTATACTTCTATCAGCTAGGCTTTAAAAAAAAAATATATTGTCCATGTAGGCTGTAATAAGGTTAGTCCTCAGTTTTCTTTGACATGTCTAAATGGACCTGGAGTCCTTCCTTCTAGAGAATGCTCTCTTGTCCTTGAAATTATTTCAAGCAGTTGTTCCATTTTTTTCCAGGCCTTTCTTCAAGTATATTTCAAGTATATTCCCTAGCATTTTAGTTGTAGTTCATCAGTGTATGTGGCAATTTTCCAAATAATGGATTTTCTGTTCAGTAGAAACTGAAAAATTGGGAGGAAAATTGTTTTGGATTAACTGAAATGTTTAATTTGATCCAAACCACAATGTTTTATTTCATTTTCCTACTAGCTAATGCTTTTAGCCATAGTTCTGTTTTGAAACAAAAGTGTTAGCTCAGAAAAAAACATTTCCATTTTGAAAATATCAACACATGACATTTTGACTTTGGTGAATTTGTCTTGTCCTTCCCACTCCAATTTCAACCTCTTTAACTAAAAATATTTGCCAAATTTGATGAATAATCTTAGCCGCCATTAAAGAGCAAAGGGCTATTTTCAAAACATTTTTCAACAGAATTTTTCTGATTCTACATGATGTTTCTTAACTTGTCCATCAGAAGATTTGCTATTCCCCTATACAAAGACTTTCGTTTGCCATCCTGACTTCAATCTGTGCTTGCAAACCAATGTGATCCCAGTATCATCCCCCCCGCTCCCCCCCCGAAAGTGTCGGAGTACTCATGCTCCTGTAAATAGAACCCACCTTCAAGCACACCAAAACAAAATCTTTGCGCACCATCCAGCTGCTGAGCAAGAAATAGCAACTTTTTGAAATCTTAATTGATTGTAAACAGATACGTACCATTATTTTATTGAGACTTCTATTCTGTTTAGATTGCTGCTAATTACGTAATGCTCTCTTACTGACCTTATACTCTTGTGTTTTAGCCCAGAAAGGGGTATTGCAATACCTGACCTCTTAGGCTCGCTGAAAATCAGGCTGAACAGGCTGACCATTTTCTTGGCCAGATCTTTTGATAACTTTGAATTCTACTTGCTCAGGTCTGATGATTTTATGTTTACCCTCTGCAATTGCTCTCAAACAACTTTCTGAGTGACTGCTGACGCAAGAAGGGTTTCACCACCACCTGTGATGTGACTGTGCCGTTTGCTTTGCCAAATAGAGAATAGGAATATTGACTGAAAATCTACTCCCCCCCGCCTTTTTTAGTTAAGTTGCTGGCAGCTCTATCTTTTCCACTAGAAAGGGAGCAACACCTTCGCTCCTTCAGCTCTTAACAGACTTCTATTGTGCTTTTTGTTTGCTTTGATGCTGCTGAGCATCTGAATTCACCTTCCTTGTGCTCATCGGAGGTGCCTGTGACTCTGAAGGAGGGATTTTGCAATCTGTTGCTTTTTGTGCTCAGCCACAGTGAAAACAGCAGGACTTTCTACCCATCTTTCACCTATTTCCTATGTGGTGTTCCAAAAAAAAAAAGTTAATTTTGAGGTATGGCTGCTCCACAGTCATTGAGAGGACAATATTCATATGGGAAAACATGGCCTCGACTGACCTAGCCCTGACTCCCCCAAGAGACCAGCATGGCCAGGGGACTTTCTGGTGCAAGTGTACACAGGCAGTCTGGCATGACAGCCCTCCTAGACCAGCTAGATCCATTTTGGCCACGTGTATTTTTCCCTGCTGCCTCCAGCCTTCCTGCACAGCTGACAAAATGCGTTGTGTCAACAAAATGATCGTAGGCACAACTCGCACGCAGTGTTTTGTAAGGGGTAAGTGAGGTAAGGCTGGGCAGGAGATTTCTCAGCCAAGTGTGTTTTGTCAAGAGAGTAATGTTAAGTACTTTAAACAACTCTGTTTCTTAGGAGATGCAGCTCCAAGAAACACAGCTACTTCTCTTGAGAAATACCACCGTGACAAAAGGACATCATGTTGATCCCAACTAATGTCCTCTGTCCCCCTAACTTGGGGACGGTGGATTCACTGGTGGATTCAGGGAAGGATGACCACAGCAGGGCAGTTTGGCTGCCATGCTTCGGAGATGCCCCTAAAAGGGAAACGATGGGAATTTGCACAGCTAGAGAAAAATAGCAAGTTCCCATTCCCATACAAGGTAGCCCTGACAAAATATGCAAACTTAAACTGGGCTCTTCTCCAGTGTCCTCCCCTGAAGTATGTTGCCTCTGGATTGCCCATTGGGACAAACTCCATACCCTTCCCAAATTGCTTAATGAAGTGATGTCCTGTTGGAGGGGGAAAGGAGACTCTGAGGTTTCAGGTTGAAAAAAGGGCTAAAAAAATGTTATCAGTCTCTTCTCCTGCAGACTTCCCAAATGCGTCCTGTTCCATGGTCAGTCTTGATTTGTTGCTATGTGGAATACTTCAGTTGAGTTCCCCAAGAATGAGGAAAGCCCCATTTTATCGAGGTGTTTGTTCCGTGGTGAGAAAGTACATCCTTGCTCGTGGCTCCCCTGGGCGCAGTACAGGTGGGGAGCAGCGGGGCTGCAAAACCTGCACCTGCTCAAGGCAGCTGTGGAGCAAAGGCTGGGAAGCTCCTCTTTCCCAAGCACCCCACCAATTCTAGCTGCGTTTGGCCCTGAAACAAAGTTGAGTACCAATAACTCAAAGCTTTATTGTCCTGATATTGAAAACTTCCCCAGCCTCCTGTGCGTGGCTAACGCCGTGCTCTCTGTGCTGTCATTGACCTCAGTTGGAGCCTGCGGTGTGTACAAAGGTAAATGTATGCTTTGGGCAGTGCTTGGGATTAAAAGAAGACCAGGGGGTGAAGAGGGGGAAGCCTAAAAGCAATCTGAAATGGCATGAGGAAAGGCTGGTTTACAAAAACCTGATGTTTAAACTCTGGCAAATGTCACATATTGCTGCAAGAGCATCCCGTGGGAATATGGATCCAGTAGTCCTGATTTGTAATAATAAATAGAGGTATTTGCAGCATCCCAAAATTGAAGTGTAAAATATAGTTGTTAGAGGAAATGAATTGCTTCTGTTTTCTTCAACTGCAGCTAAATGTGCAAGAAGTGGGATTTTGAGATAGATTTGAGATAGAAAATAAATAAATAAATAAAAGAACCTGGCAACACTTCAGGACTATGTATCATGTTTTTGAAAGTCTAGAAAATTTTCAAAATAAGCTTTAAAATGATCAAGATAAAGCACAGCTCAATCAAAACTGGAACTTGGAATCTCTAAAACTTTGAAAATTTTTTTGTGTGTGAACTTTGAATTTGACTGTGCAGATCTAAAATACGTGTGTTGAGCTGGTGCTTTACCAGAGAGTCGTTAACTTTACAGGACAGACAAGAGGAATTTTGTGAGTATGCTTTCATGAAAATGTCATAAGTCCATTTGGCATAGTAGAAGTCTGATTGAACCAAACTGCTTAAATCTAATCTTAAATAAGATGAAAGCATTATTTTCTTTATTGCTACATATGCAGATAAGTTGAAAGGATATTGTGGTATTTTATGTTTAAAAACTTCTATTCACCAATATATTTTATTGTGCAATTTCTATTTTAATTTTTGCTTTTGCAACTATTCTTGTGTCCGTAGGGCTGTAGAGGTAGACTTGAGACTAAAAGTAAGAACGGAAACAAATGGATACCTAAAGGCAGATCGAACCATAACATTTACATTTTCCCTTATCTGATCTGAGGGTTTTGCAGTTTCAGGGTTAGCAGCCCACCCTCTCATTCATGAACTCTTATTTGACAGAGCAACAGGAACGCAGATCCCCTTGTTTCTCAGCACCACTTAATGGACTTGGTTTGGCAGATCACTTAGTATGGGATTTGCGATAACCCACCACAGGTGATTTTAACAGGACTTTAGACATTCAGTATGCATGGGTTCTTCAGAAGAAACTCGTTTCTAGGTACTTAATCTGTGAGAGGGAACTATTGTCAGTAATTTTAAGGGGAGGAATGAAGTGGCTACGATGTAGAGGGTTTGGGGTCATTGCTACTGTATTTGCAGTGATTGAAAGCTGCCTGGTGGCCCTGGGAAGGTGTAACTGATTTGTTTGAATAAGCTGTTCATAAGTTTCCACTCTGAGACTTGTAATCCTGATTTAATAAAATGTTGTCATAAAGACCAATTTTGAATTCCTCGATGGGCAGGAGATGACGTCTTGAAACAGAGGTGCATTTACATTAAAAATATGCATACTGCAGGAGACCAAGAAAAATAAGGCTTTATATAATATTTTTGAGTTTTGCAGTGTGTTTTCCTTTATTTTGCATTAAGTGACAGATTACTCCTAACAGAATAAGTGATAGATTTATAAAAATATAATTGTATGAGGTTAGCTGGTTTGTAGTGCAGCCTGGGTTGGAAATCACCCTGGGGAGGCAGCCAGCACAAACCCTCCAGCTGCTTCATCCTGTCTGGGATTGTTCGATGACATTTAACCTCGGGGCTACCCACACCTCAGGAGTGATTTCACTCCACAGCTTTTTGAAGGTAGAGGAGGAGAGGCCAAAACACATTGGGCATGAGCACCCATGCTTTTGGCCTCAGTGAAGACTTTGGAGACCACTTGTCTGTTATACCAGCTCATCTTTGACAGCAGCCCTAAGGAGAAGGACTTGGTGATGTTGGTGGACAAGAAGCTCAACATGAGCTGGCAATGTGTGCTCACAGCCCAGAAAGCCAACCACAGTCTAGCCACATCAAAAGCAGCGTGGCCAGCAGGTCAAGGGAGAGGATTCTGCCCCTCTACTCTGCTCTCATGAGACTGCACCTGGAGTACTGTGTCCAGCTCTGGGGCCCTCAACATAAAAAAGACATGGACCTGTTGGAGCGAGTCCAGAGGAAGGCCATGAAGATGATCAGAGGGCTGGAGCACCTCTCCTATGAAGACAGGCTGAGAGAGTTGGGGTTGTTCAGCCTGGAGAAGAGAAGGCTCCAGGGAGACCTTATAGCCCCTTCCAGTACCTAAAAGGGGCCTACAGAAAAGATGGGGAGGGACTCTTTATAGGAAGTGTAGCGATAGGATGATGGGTAACTGTTTTAAATTAAGAGAAGATGTAGATTAGCTGTTAGGAAGAAATTCTTTACTGTGAGGGTGGTGAGACACTGGAACAGGTTGCCCAGAGAAGCTGTGGATGCCCCATCCCTGGAGGTGTTCAAGGCCAGGTTGGATGGGGCTTTGAGCAACCTGGTCTAGTGGGAGGTGTTCCTGCCCATGGCAGGTGGTTGGAACTAGATAATCTTTAAGGTCCCTTCCAACTCTAACCATTCTATGATTCTACGATCTTTGTGTTTTCTTTTGGGATATTCTGGGTGGGGACTGCTGCTTGGGATGTGCTTCTCCCACTCTCAGTGAGATCGGAACTACTTTTTGTTGGCAGAAGTGTCAAGCTTAATGTGTGGAATCACAGAATGGATGTGGGGTTCCTCTCCTTCAGGCCACAAGACAGGCAGCAAAAGCATTGAAGCAAAGAACGGTGGAGCTTTCCTCGTGAGTCTTTAAATGAGGTTGTCTGCTGGACTGTGTCCTTCTGTTTTACTATGCCCCTCAATACTGTGTTGGGATGATAACAGGCATTTGCTAGAAGAGCACTTCAAGAAACATAGGTTTTATGCTAGTGAACATTTTGGGTGTGGGAGAAAGGCAAAATGCCGCGATCAAAATGCTCAAGAGAGAGTGTATGGCAGTGGTGAGGACGACTGATGAGCAGTGTTGGGAATGACAGACCCAAAACACCAATCTGCAGCAATGTGGCAGTGTACAAAAAGCAGGAAGCCTTAAATGCATTTTTTTTTATCACTTAAAACTGTGCATGTGTGTATGTCCTTAAACATATATGCCAAAATTTCTGATGAGTGGTAGCCAGAGAAAAAGCCAGAGAGCTCTCACAGCAGCCCACCGCTGTTAGTAACTGCTAACTATTAATGTCGTGTTCCCTGGAAGGCTGAAAATGTGTTAACACTGAGGAAAGGCAGTGTGAAATTATGCGCACCAACACACTCTCATGAGCCAAGTGCTCCTGTTTAGAGGACCCTCTGTGTTTTGGATAGTCTTGAATATAACTTTGTGTTTCTCCAGCCTGCCATGCAATGGGGACAGGGATGATGCTGAGCTCCTGGGCCACTTCTTCCATTGAAGAGGTGGCTGAAGCTGCTCCAGCTGGCCTTCACTGGCTGCAGCTTTACGTGTACAAGGACCGGGAGGTTACCAAATCCCTCGTGAAGCGTGCGGAGAGAGCAGGCTACAAAGGAATCTTCGTGACAGTGGACACGCCGTTCCTCGGTAGGCGCATTGATGATGTGCGCAACAAGTTCCAGCTTCCTCCCCACCTCAGGTAGGTGCCCGCTGGTGGGATGTGGGATGGGCTCATGGCAGTGCCATGGTCACTATGAGCTGCTGTGGGGAAAATTTGTCTCTGGCATAAGGAATTTCTTCCAGGTGCCACCTGCTGCACTGGGCAAAACCACTGGGGAACTGAGCACATATCTCTCGCTGTGCTTGGGCTATGATCTGCTTTGGGTCAAAACTAAGCTTGCGGTTTGCAGACTATAAAAGACATTGTGCGCCAGGCAACACGAGGCTGCAGACTGATGAAGTTAGAGTGATGGGGACCTTCTTTGTGCATCCATCAATACATTCTTGGATGTCTTCAAAACTCAACTAGACACAGCCCTGTGCAGCCTGCTCTGACTTTGAACTTGGATCCAGCTACAGAGTTGGCTGTGCTCTGAACGGGGGCCTGGACTAAGTGGACCAAAGGTCCCTTCCAACTGATGTTATGGTCCCTTCCAACTTATGTTATCCTATGACACTGCACTGGGTCCAGGGCCGTGTTGCTACCGACCACAGAGTTCCTTTCCCAGCAACTTCAATTCTTCTTTTAGTCAAATACAGAAACACATGGGGATCAGCCTTTCTAAATTCTCCATGAGGACAATTTCTTCCCCCATGTGTGTTTTGGGACATTTTCTGTATCTCAGAAGAATTTGTGGCCTCATGATTTACTTCAGCACTAATTCTAGTTCCTCTCTCCTGCAGGGTCTATACAGCATTTAATTTTAACAGAGTTATCCAGCAGTGTTGTGAGGGCACTGATCTCAGTAGCCTTTTGTTAAATATAAATTAGTAGACTGTAGAGACCACCCTGATAAACATACGCTGAAGTGCTGGCACAGTGTTAGCAGCATATTTAGTGGATGGGATATCCAGGACTTGGTTTTGCAAAATGGTGCTAAAAATCTTGTGAGAAACTTGCAAGTAGGTCTTGGCAGTGACCATAGTCTACCACGGCATGTGTTAAGACTACTGTTTGCTCTTATTCAGAGCCTGCAAAAGAACACAAAAATGGAAAGAAAAAAAATAAGGATAGCTGAATGTATTTAGAAGCAGATTAACTGTGATTTGAGTTCTGGGTGAAAGCTCGTTTGGAATATTATCAATGGATATGAAGAGTTCTTCCTGTTTCTCCTAAGGCTGTTGTGTTATGCTGTGCTATGTACGTACTATATGTAACTTGTACATAGCGAGAAATATAATATCACATCCTGAGGTCTGTCGTCTTTTTCATAATATTCAAATTGAAAGTAAGCCATGGGGCTCTGCAATGAATCTGATCCTTCACCTCACAGATTAAAAGAATTTTCAGAGCTCGGGGTGTTGGGTCTCCCCCATACGCTTGTACTTGAAGTTAATAGATGATATGATGAAGGTTGACACAGCAACCTTAACTCTGCCTATGACTTCTGTATTAAAGTACAATCTTATGAGGAAAGCACCAGAAAACAGAAAAACCCTAACAAATCTAACATTAGAGTATGCCCTATATAGCAATCCTGCTATAGATTTGTGATTGACAAAACATTAATGAAACCACTGTTGTTTTGCCTTAAAAAAAAACCCACAATTCTTTAAATAGCTTTTTTGGGGGGGCAGTATCATTTTAAGGCCTGGGGTTAAAGAGTTTTTGAATGTGAGTCAAATAACCCCAAAATATTTGAGGAAAGCAATACAGCGTTTCAGAAACATTTGACCCCACCTGACTAAACCATAACCAGGTTTTGTTTGAGTGAACCATGTGAAATAATATGAAGTTGGAGTAATCTTTAAAGGTTCAAATTAATCACTTCAGATTTCAGAATGACCCTCGGACAGTGTTTTGTTGCAGAGTCTGCGGTGAAACTCCCCTAGCGCAGGGCTCTGCTCAGTTATGGGATAACTTTTTCTTGGCTTCAGTTTTTCAACAAAGTTTCAAAGCAACAACAAGGTGCCATTGTGCTCAGAAACGTATGTAAGGCAACATTCATTCAAGTGTTGATCTGCATTCCACAGGCCAAGAAAAACAACAGTTATTTATATAATCTTATCCATGGTTCTGTTTTTCTCTGGGTACCCCACCCTCCACAAACCAACAGCTGGAAAGCTGGATCTTGCTGAGAGCCCTCTCCTTTCTCATTTTCTTCGGGGCCTGGAGCTCAACAGAAAAGCCATGTGAAATGCTACTTGTTGCAGGCATGAAATCAGCAGTGAAACTTGCCAGTTTCCATACAAAAACACTATGCATTTCCCAAAAGGTGGAATATTAGTATAAAATAGGGCAATATGTGGAATGAGACACAGTTTCTGAAGAACAGAGCGATCAGCCTCATGTGGGACATGGGTTTCCTTGCTGGTACTGGTGTTGCTGATGGTGGGTTAATGCTTGTGAGCACTCGGGCTGCTTCAGTTTTCTAATGCAAGCACAGCCTGAATTTCTCTATTTGCCCTCCTTTCCTCTTCTGCTTTGTCTAGTAAGGTTGTGAACGCTTTGGTGCAGGCGCTGTCGTTTATCATTTAGTTTCTAGAACTGGTGAGATTGATTTGGTGCTAATGAGCAAATAATAGCTGATGTTTTCATATGAACTTGAATTTTTTCCCATCTACAATTTACAAGGAAACATACAAAAGGTGAA
Source organism: Anarhynchus alexandrinus (assembly GCA_008711295.1). Classification (NCBI taxonomy): domain Eukaryota; kingdom Metazoa; phylum Chordata; class Aves; order Charadriiformes; family Charadriidae; genus Anarhynchus; species Anarhynchus alexandrinus. Next base: position 4,600,400 of record VUYV01000016.1, on the reverse strand, counting down.
CTGGTTGAATGTTGGTCTTGCTGGACAGATGAAAATTCTTAATTCAGGCTGAATGCTGCAAGGCTTCATGCAGATCCATCTAACTCATGGACCTTAACAAAATTTCCCTTCTTCCTTCTCCCCTTCCACCTACCCAATCCCCTAGTTCCTCCACTAGCTGAATTCCCTGGATTTGGAAAAAAAACCCCCAACAATACAAAACAAAAACCACCCAAAAAAACTAAAACCAAATTTGCTGTGTGAAAGCCAAGGGGCTTTTTTTGCTGGTACATAGAGGTGCACCTCTTGACTTCAGTGGGTCCTGGGTTATGTCAAGCAAGACTGATGTTCTCTTCTCACATCCAGCCTGTACCGCTCTAGGGTCTTAATGTCCCACAGCCTCTGATGCGTTTATCTGCACAGTGCTCCTGGCAGATACTGTTGTTCCTATTTTATGGTGGGAAACTGAGGGCAAAAGGAGTGGCTAAGTGTCGTGCCCAAAGACACATAGGAGGTCAATGGGAGGACAGATGCTGGAGCCCAAATTAGTGCTCTCACTGCTGGGATCTCCTGATTGTGGATTTGATGCTGGACCTTTAGATTTTGGACTTTATCCTGTTCCTTTTGAAAGCACTAGGATTGTTGCCTTGGGCCAGAGAAACTTGCACCAACGTTATCAAATGCTTTGCCAGCCAAAGGTTTTGGCTTACTAAGGGCTGTGATCTGACATGCTGGGATAGGCTTTTTTCGCTCCTGCTCTGCAGTACAGCAAAGGTTTAACACAAGTATATTGAATGCTGGCATTAGGGACTGATTCGTGCCTACAGTGAATCTTTCTCAGACTATTCTTCTATGTCTTTTTTTGTTTTAGATTAAAAAACTTTTCAAGCAACGACCTGGCGTTCTCCTCAGGGAAAGACTTCGGAGAAAACAGTGGACTGGCTGTGTACGTAGCCGAGGCGATTGATGAAAGCGTCAGTTGGGAGGATATCAAATGGCTTCGAGGGCTGACCTCGCTGCCCATCGTCGCAAAAGGAATCCTCAGGGGTGTGTAGCTCTGTCACTTCCCATAGGGGAGGTGAAGCATCCCTTCTTACAGAGGCACCAGGGAAGGAAAAGTGCTCATGCTGGGAGAAATTTCTATAGAATTGCCTTACTTTTTAATGGCAAGCATCTGCTCTGTTGATATGGAATATGGTGGGATGCACGTTCATATTTCTATGCTGTGCCAAAACAGAGCCAAAAACAATCAAAGGGGAAAAATCCTTCTTGTCCTCATACGTGGTTGGGAACCCAGCGACCAAGACACTCAGAGAAGCAGCTGCTTAAATAAGTACTCGGAGCTGTCAGATGGTTTGTGTGTCTGCGCTACAGGGTTTACCTTGATGCTCAGTAGGAAGGGACTGGAGCTGCTGGTCACTAAACTAGCCAGCTGGTCAGCTGGCATGGCATCAGTTATAGCTGAAATCAGATGCGGCCAGGAACATTGAACTTGCTCTGTACATTGTGCCTGTAAACTCTAACTCTGATCCAAGTTGTATACTACGTAAAGGAAAGCTTGATTTCCATTCTGTCAAAAGAGCACTGAGCACAGTGAAGTGGTTTCATTAAGTATAGATTATTACTATAATGTCAATAATTTTGGCTTGGATAAAATAATTTAGCAAAATAATTTCTTAGTGGTGAGTTGTGGGACATAGTAGAGAAAATAAAGGCTAGCAACCAAAGTGGGTGCTAATCCGAAGGGGTAAAATGTTCTGCTCCAACAATTCAAATTACTTTTCTGGTCTTAGTTCTTAAAGATAAAACTGTTTTCTGTGTTGAGATGGTGCTTTGGCAGGATGAAGCCCTAAGGTGACTTTGCATTAATTGGCAATGTTTTTTTAGTGATGCCAAAATTTCTCTCATTATGGTGTCAATAAGCTCCTAGTTAAGGAAGGGCAGATCTTATTTGCTTGGTTTTTTTTTTTTCCTAGCCGATGATGCTAAAGAAGCTGTAAAGATTGGAGTAAACGGTATTCTGGTGTCAAATCATGGAGCTCGACAGCTTGACGGGGTCCCTGCAACTGTAAGTACTGGTGCCATTATGCAGCCGTAGTGTCTGGTTCTCTCCACCTTTTGGCTTCTTGTTTGCTTTCTCTGAACGCATGGCAGCTGGAGGAAAAAACTGTAAATACGTTTGTTATATGCCTTAACCCATGAACAGTAATCTCTCTCCACTTTTCTATGTATGTCACATCATGCTCTGAGTTAGACACAGCCTCCCCTTTGTCAGATCAAACGAAAAAAAAAACACAGGAGGGGTTTCATGTGGCTGTTTCTTCAAGCTACCTGGGCACCTTGTCCTTGGCTGCAGCACTCTGCATGGAAATCCAGAAGAGCATTTTCCGATAGGGTATTATTGTCAGTTAAATTTTTAGAAATTGGAAAGTCTTTAAGAAATTTTTTCCAGTCTCCTCTTTTACTTCTCCTTTCTCATCCTTTTTTGAACTCCCCTTGTTGCCTTTTGCAGTTCACTGAAGGTTTTGCTAGAGTTGTTTTTCCCTTTTAATATTCTTCAGAGACTTCTGAAAAATTACAGAGTTACAGAACAGCTAAAGGCAGAATGAAACTCTCCCTTTTTCTCCTTTCAAACATTTTCACCTTTGGAAAAGGTACAGAGTGGTTAAATAAGTTTTTTTCCTTTTTCCTTTTCCTTGTCGTGCTACCCTGTGCCTTTTCCAAAGGTGAAAAGGGATTTGAGAAATTCTCAACTAGCAAAAAAGAAAGAAGTAACGGAAAATGAAAAAGTATGTGTTCAGGCTGAAGGAAAACCCCCAAAATTCCAGTCATCACTCATCTTGCTTCATTTGGTGTGGGAAAGCTGTGCAACTAAAAAGAGAATGAAAGGGAGGAGAATTAAAGCCCAGTTGTGACTGTTTCAATAATCCTAATGTGTCCTTGATGAAAAACCTCCTGTTTTCCATGATGATTTTCTGAAGGGAGAGGAGGACAGGTAAGCCCTTTTTCACTGTGGACTGTTTTGCATGTGAAGTCTTATCTGCTTGGCTGTCTCCCTCCCCTGGAGCACCTCTGCTCTCTGCTCCTCCTCAGGGGCAGCTGAGGATTTCCCCAGCTGATTTCCTTCACCTGCTGATTTTCAAAAGTATTGACGTGGACCCATTGATCTCCTGGTTGTGTTGGCTGGTTCTTCGCCAGCCAAAATGGCATTGGGGAGCCAAATGCCAGCACAAATGGTTTTCTAAGTGGTTAATGAAGTTGAGGCATTGTCCTCTGAGATGCTCTTGCCTGTCTCCAGGCACTCATTTTGAGAAATGAGAAGGCTGAAGAAATATGAATTAATTTTTTGCCAACTGCTGTAGAACAGAAATTAAACTTGCAAACTTCTTGTGATGAGTTATTCCTTTGCAACACCACAGTGAAGAGGAGAGGCACTATTAAAGCTGATGTGTTCACTGGATTTCATTGTACAAAGAATGTATTTCACAATGCAGTTTTCATAATGTAAATATCTCTATCAGATCATGCTAAATCTTTCTGTTTTAGAAACATAATAATTTGCTTTAATTTCATGGGTTTCAGAACGTGAGCTGAACCCAAGCTGGTTAATATTTCTAGTGTCTAGTTACACGCTGAGGAAATCTATGTTTTAATTATGGTTTGCATCATACTTTAGTTATTATAGCATTTTAGTGTTGGTACAGTTTCTCAGGATGTAGAAAGCGGTCTCTGTGTATGGAAAAAGATCCAAAATATGTTTGGCAAGAGAGCAAAACCAAAGGGAGGGGAAAAAATCACAGCAAGTGCCAAACTTCAAGAAAATTTTAATCCAAATCTAAAAACAAACTGCACTTTCAAGTTTTTTCCCCCCATCTCCTAGTCATTTTTCATCCATTAGAAAGGAAATGAATTACATCCGTATTTGAAAGACATGAATTTGTGTGCCTTTTGTCTTACTACCACACACTGTTTCCAGTCTCCTTAGTACTTGGCTTCTAGTTTTGTGTCTTTCCTGATTTTCATGAATAGGAACTATTTAGGCATTACAGGAATGGTTGCTGTGTAATTAATGCTTGAGGCTTGAATTCAGGAGGCTCATCTCTTCATTGGGACCTCTTGCATGGTGTGGACATGTTACTTAACTCCCTGTTTACTTACTTGTAACTTGGAAACAGTAAAAATCCTTTTCCCCCTTATCTTCATCACTGGTATAGGGGATAAGTAGAGCTTAATGAAAGTAACATACATGTGCATTAAAAGAAAGCATTTCCCACCCTGCTCAAAGCTCAGAGGAAAGCTAATTTATTTTTTTTTTTTTATGTGAAGAAGTTTACAATTATTCCTGTAATCAAGATGCATTTTCAAAAGGAAAAAATATATTCATTAAAATTTTTCAGCCAACTCTGTGTTCCTCGAGGCACATCTTTCTCTTAGTCCGTGACTATAGGTACAATGCTTGTCTCTGGGCTCCTGGATTCTAGCTGGCCTTTAGTATAAATGAATAATAAATTTAAACAAGAAAGTGATGGTGATTATTTAAAAAGTGACAGTGATTCAATTTCATCCCCAAACTAGTGAACACTGGAAAATCACTTGAACACTAGTGATCAAGGAAAGGCCTCCTCTGGGCTTGCTGTTTCTTATATTCCTCCGAAGTATCTGATACTGGCTTGTGTCGGGTACATGTCGTGGGACCAGATGGCCATTTTGTGTGACCCTGCTGATTCTCATTCTATTTATGTGACTCTCCAAATAAATTTGACCTTTGTATATATCTGCTAACATGCTAAGTCACTGCTGTTTTTCAATTCAAAGCTGTGTTATTTGTGCCTACAGTTAGACATGCAATTGCTCATTTAGGTCTTTAAAGCTTGGATCCTGTATATAAGAAATCATTCAAAAAATAAATACGGTTACGGAAGCGGACAAGCTGTATTCCTGGTTTCACTCTTTTAGATTGATGTCTTGCCTGAAATCGTTGAGGCTGTGGAGGGGAAGGTGGAGGTGTTCCTAGATGGTGGTGTAAGAAAAGGCACAGACGTTCTCAAAGCACTAGCTCTTGGTGCCAAAGCTGTATTCATCGGAAGACCTCTCATCTGGGGCTTGGTTTATCAAGTAAGTTAGAAAAAGCTCAACTTTGGTTTTAGATACCTAGACTCACTGTTTAGGCTTAATGTATGCATGTGTGTATATGTGTGCACATAGGGGTGTGTGTGTGATGGTTTCTGTGTGTATCCAGACCATCTAATCTAAAATTTGCTCTGACAAGTACTCAGGAATTTTGGTTGTGCATAAAACTTTGTTGGCACATGTATACATGTCTGTATCTACACACATGAGCTATATGTACACATAACAGTACATATTTTTTCCTAATCTCCGAGGGTGAAGAAGGAGCAAAAGAAGTTCTCCAGATGCTGAAGGAAGAGTTCCGTCTAGCAATGGCACTGACAGGTGAGACATCAACGTTTCCTCTCGGTAAAACCACCTCTGTCTTGCGTTTCCTCATAGCTGTCATTTGCCCTGGGCAAGATGCTGTAGTAACCTACAGAAGGGAGATGAAAATGTTTGCAATATAAACAGATTGGGCTATGAAGAGACAGGAAAAGGACTTGTCATTATCCCTGTTTTATAGATGAGGGACTGAGTAGATTAAGTAAAACCAAGTAAAAATGCTTTTCACAAGGAGAGCAATAAATCAGTAGAAAAGTAATGGCAAATACTTGGTCACTAAGGGGTGGATTTCATCTGACAGGATGTAGATTTCTGTGGGATAGAAAAAGAAAAGGCTTAGAGTACGACAGAAAAGCAGGGTTTTCAACTGATATGTAACTTCTCCTCCAGGGTGCCACAGAGTAGAAGAAATTGGCAGGACACTGATACGAAGACATCAAGCATTGTTTTCCAAGATTTAGGTCTGAAGACTATTGCCTCACGTGTTGTCCATTGTATAGAAAGTGTGCTACCAGACAAAAAGCATCTGCATTTCCTCTTTGGGCCTCATCCTGCAGTCCTGACTGAGAAGGGGTGGCCTGTAGGAGATCACTTGTTGAAGAAAGTACTTGAAGCAAATTTTACAGGTGTTCCCATATTCTCCTGGGCTCTTAAGGAAAGCTGCTCTATGGGGAGATGTGATTAAAGAAGGGCCTTTACACAAGACCAGCACAGAAACTTCGAGGTGTTTTGCAACAAATGCTAATATTAATTTACATGCCTGGAAGTAACTTGGCTGTTAAAATGAAACCATAAACAGAAATGTTTTGATAGCAAACAGCTATTAAAATGCAGAAATTTAAAATGTAAAAGATACTTCTTGCTCACTGTTTAGAGAAACTACACTGTAGATCACAGAGATTAAATCTTGCTTTCTTATTAACGTAGTGTCATTTCTCTAGCGACTGTGCTATTACTTTATAAGCATGTGGGCTTGTAGCATGCAGGCTGTAGGTGCTCAGAGGACTCTTAGTTGTAAAGAACTGAACAGCAAAGTGAAATGGGGGAAATTCTGCTGTTTAAGTGACACAAACCCCCTTGCAATCAGACAGCCATTACGTATGTGCGTCACGTATAGGTCAGATTCTTGGCTGGTGCAAATCCTTACAGGCCTATTGCCTTCACCAAACTGTGCTGACTGCACCCAGCTGGAGCCCTGAGTCACAGTTTTTACCTGGATTCATTTGCTGACAGTGGCAAGTGAAGGCTGACGCTACCTGGGAGAGTTTGTAGGATTTGCAGCTATGTGCAAAAGAGAAACTTGAATAGTTGAGGTATTAACCCATGACTTAGGAAGGTCCTAGTGGCTCTATTCAGTTTCCATGAACACCCTTCAGACAGATAAATCCTAGTGTTATTCACTCTGCTTATGATAAGGATACAGACACGTGCAAGATCTGCTCCTCTATTCTCTAAACAATCCAAATACACACTGTATTCAGGAGAATTTTGCAACTGTAAAGAACATAGGAATAGCTTCGTACTGCCAAGTGACCTTTCCCAAAGTGAGCAGGCAGAGGAGGTAAGACTACTCATCTCATCTTGGGTAAAACTAAGGGTGGTTCTTCACGTATCTCACTTCTGTTGCAGGTACAGCAATGTTACTGGGAGCAGGGAGAGGCCACTGCAGAAAGGTTTTGAAAATCTTGTTGTGGAAATTTTGTATTCATTTTATTTCACTGTGTTCATTTCAAAGGAGGATTGATTTAAAAAAAAAAAAAAAAAGCCTTGATTTCACTGTTCCACTGTCACTGACATCACTGGCTCCACCATTTGTTTCCCATCAGTGTCAGGAGGACTCATGCATTCTGACTCTCCCTTTTTGCTCTATTTGAAATATCCCTTATTGAGTTTTAGAGGCAGCTTTGTAATAAAATGATGAAATACTTCAATGTGAACTAAAGCTGGGGCTGGAACTCAAAATGGGGAGAAAACCCAAAAGGCCACATGCTTGCCCTTCGGTTGTAAAATTTGTACTCTTATTTACTGCAGAATGTAGTGTGTTGTGTGAGGGTTGCGTAGCAACAAAATAAAGTTTATCTGTGTAAGGAAATATGAATGTTTCTCAGAGCATAGAGAAGCATAATTTCTGCTGTTTACTGCACTTATCATATCTGTTGCAATGTGGACTGTGTCAGATGTCAATTACAGACTAACTTCAGAAAGACTGTTTATTTTAGATAATATAAATGTTACTTAAAAGATAGGGGCATAATGTCTTATGTTTACATGTTTAAGTTCTATTTCTAAAGTTTAGAAGATGCAGTTTCCTGTCTTTGCCCCAACCAGATTCAAGGAAAGTTCTGTAACTCTGTGGTCCAGGATAAATTCTGACGGTGAGGAAACTGGTTTTGTTACTTGTGCGTAATTAACTATTTCTAGTTCCTCTGGGATAATGGGTTTACATTGTTTTTTCCTGCTTGTTATCTGAGAATTGTTTGACTGCTTTCCAGTTCAACCCTAGTAAGAATACACATGCATTAAAAACCAAAATTAGAGCCAAATACTGAAAGGCTGTGAGACAGCGTTAACAGAAACGAAATTAATTTGCCTGCTAGACTTCTGTTTATAAAATATTCCACAGTGAAGAGAATTTCCCTTGAATTTGAGACAACCAAACACAACTGCTTCTGGAAATTATTAAAAAAAGGTAGGAATTCTGTTTGGTTTTTTGATTAGAAAGGAGGAAGACTGAGTACCCTTGACCATTTTAAAAGCTGAACAATGCCCAGGCTAAGAAAAAAAATAATCTACTTCACAGTTGTTTCACCTGGAGAAGCTGAGAAGAAAACATAGCACATGTAACAGGTGGTGGTCTTTTTGAGATATGTTAAGTAGAAAAATACAATATTTGCCTCTAAAATAACAAGTGAACCGAACAAGCTCTTAGGAAAAATTAGTCACAGACCTCAGATCAAGGCATAGAAGCAGGGGGGAACAGAAAGTGTATTTTACATTTGTGATGCTTTAGGATATCTGCCTATCTGTATGTCAAATAACAATCACAGTGTCTTGATGGTTTTAATTGTAAAATTATTTTCTGACTTTGCCTTGGCTCCATATTAAGCCATAGATACCAAGAAAAAACATCTACATAGAAAAAGTTCTAATAAGGGAGGAACAGTGAGTGATATTTATGTACCCAGAAAGACAGCACTCAATTGGTGTGCTGGTTGCCTAGCAAAAAACAACCCATTTGAGAGGCTGGTGACTGAACAGTAACCAAATGGGGTTCCCTAATCACTTCTGAGGTAGACCAGGAACATTCCTTGGAAAAGGAGACTGCAACTCTTAATAAGAGAATATTTATCAGATCTTTTGTGGAGAGAGGAGAGACCAAAAGCAAAACCCGAGAGTATGAGAGAGTACTGTACTTCTTTGGAGACAGTGGTATCTCTCAAGAGGCTAAGATGTGAGGCAAGATTCTACATACTGATGTTTCATATTCAGCCTACAATGTTGATTTCTCTGGTACTGTCAATTTGGAAGATCCAATTTTTGGAAGCATCCCCACAAAGTTGTCTCCTTGGCCTCAGTGTGCCCATAAAGGATTAAACCCACTGAAGAGAATATGGAAGAATGTGGCACTCTACAGAGGATGTGTAGAAACCACTCAGGAGATTTGGAGAGGCTTCAGCCTGGCTTGGAATCTCAACAGGTGGACTCAAGAGTCCCATTTCTAGGAAGAACTAAAGTAGACAGTCTGTTTTGAAGTGACAAGGTCAGTGAAGGAGCCTGTGACATTGTCTGGACACCTGACAGAGCACATGCAGGGAGCAGGGTCCCCCTAAAGAAAAACAATATGCTTCTGCAAAAGACCACTTTGAGCTGCAACACATTGGCAGTCTGGACCTGGAGGATAGGTTTGGCTGCATCGGGAATGCATTTGCCGTGAGATCCTGGCAGTTAAATACAGCAGAGGAGAGTGCCGAAGCGCAAAGGTGCAGGACTGCAGGCATGGCAGTCTGGTGAGCAGAGGATGGCAGAAGTCAACTGAGGGTTGTGAGACCATCTGCCCTTTCAGATAAAAAGTGGAGGAGGAGATTGGTGTAGTTTTTACAGATTTTACTCTTGCTTAGCCTGTCAGTTCTTTGAAGCAGAGACCTGCTGCCTTTTGAATGCTTGGAGCCTGCAGGCAGGGTGGGGAATCCAGTAAGTAAATAATAGGAGTCATAATTCAGTGCATTGAAGCTGAAGAGCTGTGAAAGACATGATCTGTTTTCTTGTGACCTCCACCTCTTGCTGTGACTCTGGGACACGTTATTGTGTTTTATTTTTACTAGTGGCCAAGTCAAACAAATAGCTATGGAACTGGTAAGAACTCCACCTCCATCCCCACTTTTTCAGGTTAAGCATGAAACTTGTCTGTCTTACTGGGAATTTCTGAACATAAATAAACAGACACTTAGAGTAACTCGTTTTGATAAATGGGCAGTGTAGGTCGGGGCCTGTTGGATACGCAGGCAACTCAAAAATGAAGCAGAGCAGGGGAAGTAGGCAGGAATGGCTCTGCTTTTCTTGGCTTCCCAAATGGTTTTCAGGCTGAAATCAAATACTGAGAGCACGAGGAAAGCTGGCTTCTGAAGTCATGATTTTGCACTGAACCTCACTGTAAGGATATCTCTTATAAAGCTACTTTTGATGTGGAAATTTGGCTCCAAACCACACTGAAAGCCATTATAAATAACCACTTCATCACAGGACACACAGGAGTTGGCTTCCTTGAACACTCCTAGAAAGCAAGTCTGACCTTATTGAGCCATAACCTCAGCTAGTGTAAAATCAGAGAAGCTCCATTGACTTCATTAGTTTATACTGATTTACACCAGCTGTGACTGTGGCCCACAATATAGCAAGCTATGTCAGCTTTTAAATTCTGTCACTGAGTGTTGAACAAAACTGTTTTTAAAACAAGATTGGCAATCCCAAATTTAGATACTAATGAGACACAGCACTGTAATTTTTTCACGATGCCTATATGTTCCATTTTGTTTTCATTTTGCCTTGCTTCTGTTTTTCTTATCTCCTGCCAAACAGAGAGAGTACCACATATGTTACATTCATAACAAAGATGTTTTGCTGCTTTGAGAACGTGTCCTCCAGATGCAAAATGCCTTTGTGTTGTAGTTCAGCTGCTTCCTTTGCATAGGTACATTGGTTATGCGCCAATATAAGAATGACCTTAGGGGCCAGCCCCATGTTTCTGCAGGCCCTGGAGCTCTCAATGGGGCACCCAGAGGCCCTCCCAGCTGAACTTCAAAGATCTGATTCCCCCTCAGAGCTTTCCAGCTCCTAAGTCACCATTTCAGATGGGCAGGATGAATTGTGTCCAGGAGCACCCTGATAGGAATGCCCCGAGACCACCAATACATCTCTTCTCTCACAATCTACGGGGTGCTCATGTACTTAACCATACTGAGTAATCAGTTGCACTGGTGGCACCTTCGTGGTATGGAAGGCTGGTAGGTACATACAGATCAGGTAAGCGGAACCCTTCATACAATAAACTCCAGTGGCAAGCTCTTTGAAAAAGTTACAAACAGAGAAATTTATATTAGGAAAAGATAACTTGGTCACAGTCTTAGGAAATCACAACAACAGAATACATCTGCAAATAAAGAATAAGAGCTGGCAATAATCCACCTCATTTCCTTATTGGTGAGTTTGTTCCACAGCTCGTAATCCGTGGCCGCAGGTCCACGGGTGCCAGCATCAGTCTCTGCTTTGTTGTGGCATTGCATCCTGCCTACTGCTGCCCTGTCTGCACCAGCCTTTGCTGCAAAGTCCTTGGTTTTGATCTCGCAGGGAAGCTGGAATAAAAGAGATGCCTGGGACCTTTGGGCAGAGTCTTTGCTGTTTGGAAATACTTTGAAATGAGGTGTGGACAGGTGTGGGTGTTGGCGAAGGGCCTTGGGCCAGAAGGTAAGATCTATTTTTCAAGAGTCCCCTACCCAGCATTAAAATTGAAGTCTAGCTATAGGGCTTTGCCAGATGGGACAAGGGAACCTGTGTAGGTAGGAGTTTGGTGTAGGCCACAGGTGGCCTGTGGGGCTTCAGCAGCACTTTATGTCAGTAGAGAAAGCACCGAGTGCCTCCTCAAGGCAGAGGATCCCAGTCCTTGGTTCCCAGGCCATGCACTGCCAATAGCCATAGTAAAGAAGTCAAAAAGGAGGCTAGCAAAGACGTTAAAGTGCTCTTGCCTACATCATGTTACTTGCTCAGTAACGTTGTCCTGGGGCCAGGGAGGTTAGGGCTTGCTGGTCCGGAACTTCTCCTGTAAGGATCATGCATTTGAGTAAATAAAGAAGCCCACCACCATTACAACATTCTTTCCACTTCATCTGTTTAGATGCTGATATGATCTTTGTCTAAAAAGTTTAGGGCCAAATCGTGAGCGAGCATGGCTCTGTTGCAATCTGTGGAGTCATACTGATGTATGTCAGCTGAGAATCTGAATCTACAGGCTTCTCTCTCCCTACCCTCCCAAGAGGCACCAAAGTTTTCATTGATTTCACTGGAAGTTTTGTGTGCACCCCATCGGTCCCATAGTATTTGAATTTGTGGGACTTGCCACTGTCACATGAGGTGCATGATTGTCACTTTTGTCAGGAATTTTGAGACAACAACTGGAGGGAAAGCAGCAAGTTCTGTAGTGAGGCCAAAATAGTTCTTCCAAGTTAGGCAAGGCCTGTACAGTTACCTTCTCACTGCTGCTGATATTTCCCAACCATAGCTGTCCTGTTACAGAGTTGATACTGAACATCAGACCATCTTGTGTGAATGGAAAAATGAACAGCCCTGGTGCATGACATACACACTTCAATGTATAAATAAACAAGTAACTTACGACTTCCGTACTTTGCTCATCACGTTATCTAGCCATAAACTATACCTTATTCAGTCTTGCAACCTTGGCTTTTTTATGTGCTCACTATTAACCTGGAAGACTGCCACAGCTGTACAGCAGGCTTGAAAGATGTCTCTGATAGTTCTAGTCCCACATTATTTTCTGGTTATTCGGTGGTGCCAGAGAAACTCTGAAGACCTCGTGATGCATCATTAACAGTGTCTTCTCATGTTCATCTATGGATAGCCACTTGCAAGCAGTTATGTGTATGTTCGTAACTGCTGCGCAACAGACTACAAAACCACACATGACCTAAATAATTTGCTGGCATGCTAATGAATAGTAAACCCAGACAGCTCAACCATCTGCATGCTCTGCTTTTTATCAGTTTTAAGTGTGTTGGGTTTGGGTGTATGTGCGTCCCCCCCAACATAAAAACATACTTTTGATCTATCACAGAAAGGCCTTTTTACCATAAAGATAAAAAGATAAAAAAGTATTCCTTTTGATTCCTTTTTCCATTATCGCTCTGATGGGAGTTGTATTGTCAGTTATTATAGAGGATGTAGAGTGCATTCAAAGAACAAGGAACTGTAGAGTACATCCAGCCCACAAGCTCATTTATTAATTTGTGTTGCTGTTTACAGATGTGTTTGGAAATCTTCAGTACTATATGATGCACAAAGATGCTGGCTGCAACGAAAAGCATCTCTAAGCCAACACTGTGCTGCTGCCATGGTCTCTAAAGCTGTGATTGCAGCCGTCATGGAGAAAGTTTCCATTCCGACTGAACCTTCCCTGCAATGCACTGAATAATTTACCTTGGAGGATTTTTATTGCCTCTATCAGAAGCCTTTTGGTTATTAATGCAGGAAAAGTAATATATATATTACTATGGATATTAATACATGAGAACCCAGGAGAGAATATCCTGAGCTTTGTTGCTTTTGATGGTTAGAAAAGTGCACTGACTGACTGACATTTTCCAAAGAGTTTGAAATCTTTATAGAAGCAAAGTGTCTGTGTGCCATACAACATGACACATCAAGGTAAAGATGTCTTTGTACAGGAGACAGCCCTATTAAGTAATGTTTCTTTCTCCATAGCTAGCCTTTTTGAGTCTCACCTTCCCACTCTCCCGTGAAAAAGGCTAAGGAGAAATTCCTCGAAGTTTCTCTTTCCTTTTCTACTTGGAATTGGTGCACTCTCCTTTCCCCACTGCCTCATTGGCTGTGCGAAGGTGTTGGCTGTGATTAATTTTTTTTTTTCCTTGTTTTTGCTTCTAGTGCTGGCAATAGTTAGACCATCCTGTGGTGCAGCGTCATCATGGTAAACGCCAGAACAGTTCATCTCAATATTATTATGTTCAGTGAAGTGTGTCAATTAATTACTGTTCACTTACGCTGTCACAAAGACACTTCCATTGCCCCAACAAGATGCTTTTATCAGCATGATGGTATGTAAACAGCTGATAAAATTGGGGTCATCAACCTAGTAAGAACTTTGGATTTTCGGGTGTAGTGTAACTTGCTGCAAGAAAACAGTCAGCATGTAACCTTATGAGGTGTTTAGTGTCAAAAGCAGCAATTCCTGATACGTTATTTTCTCTTTGGGGATTAAATCTTCCAAGTTAAGTGATCCCAAGTCTATTCCAGCAGGTGATTTAGGTCTGCAAAACAGAACTTCATAAATGTGTCTGGCCAAGGGGCTGCCTTTTGATCTTACATCAATAAATACATCCTAGAAGTGCACACACAAAGTGGTTACTTGTATGTGGAAGCAGAGGAGCCATGCTAAGGTATATATTTAACATCAGCCTTGTAAGTTTTCCTGCCCTGGTCATGAATTTTTAGAATCCAATTGTATCCATAGCTGAGTGGCTCTAAAGAATAAAGCTCTGGCCAATGTGAAGCTCCCTGAGCTTATTGGTTTTACTGTTCTTGAGATACATTAGCTAAAGGCTGCCTGAGGTCCTTACTGAACCTGCTGGTGAACTTGGGTCTGATTTCAGAGATGAAGCCTGCTTATGGCCTGTAGGTGGAAGCCATGCAGGACCTAATACCCTTGCAGGCTTTGTGTCACTGCAAATATACTGAGAAGTGTACGTAGCTGATTATTAAGAAGGTGGAGAGAGTGCCTGGCCTTGGTTTGGAGATACCGGCGAGAAGATTTTGGGGCTCTGTCATCTCAAAAGAAGATATAACAGGATCCACCGGCTGGAAGCTAAAGGTATTAAAAACAAAGTGTGTGGTGTTTTTTTTAGCAGCATGGGTTATTACTGTGGGAATGTTCCCAAGGGATGTGAGAAAATGTCCTTTGTAGTACTCAAATGAAAAATAGATGGTTTTTGAGAAGAGATGCTCTATTTTGGCCCCCAAATATTGGACACTTGTTGGGTGAAATGTTCTGGGTTTTTCATGGTAAAAATCGAATTAGATGATTGCAAGATCCCTGAAACTTACTAAGCCTGTCACTTTCCTTTTGATGTGTTTGGTGTTTTGGTTTTTTTTTAATTTGTGGCTGAACCTATGTGAATCAGGCAAGATAGGATATTTGTATATATAGTTTGTATGATTGATTTGTGCGACCCAAGCTACGAAGAGGTGTGCCTGTTCCCTGATTCTGAATGGTACTGAGCCTCTTTATCAGAACTTCCCTAATGACATTTAGGACTTTTAAGCCTCTGAGATCCAGTGATGCATTGGCTTAAGGTCTCCATCTGTGTCAACCAGTACAGCTATTTTGGCTGGATTGGTACCTTGCTGAATTAGACTCATTAAGGCTCTGGGCTGCCATTTTGTCTCTCTGACATCTCTTCTTTTGACTTTGCTGGTGTGGATACGTCAGATGCTTTGCCGTCTTGCTGACCCACGGTAGGTTTGAGAGCATAATCCCAGGCTTTGTGAGAAGGGAACATTTGTAAAGCAGCAGCCCCTCACTAATCTGCAGAGGGAAAGCACGTATAACAGGCAGTGGGGATTCCATTTTTCAGGATCCAGAGTCTAAGACTGGATTAAAGGAGTCTTATTGAAAGTGTTTTCCAGTGCATGTGGCTCCTTCTGACAGCAACCAGGTGGTTAAGAAACCAGCATTAAGAATAAAAGCCGTTTCTCTTTTCTGCACAACAAATGGTTCAAGTGTCTGGTATTTGATTCAGAAAGGAAACCTGCAGCAGTCATGTCCCCCGAAATAAACCAACCAACATTTTGAGCTGCCAACACTTCTGTCTATTACGTCAAGGCATCGCAAAGTTTAAAGCTTAGCAAAGTAATATATATATATTTTTTTTTTCAGTAATCCCAGGGTAAATATTAGGTAGACAGCATTTCTGCTTTGCGCATTAAAAACCCGACTGAATTTGAAAAGCCTGCAAGTGCACTTTGGGGATTTCGGAAAGTGTCGTTTGGCCATGAGCTAAGACCAGAAGCTGCCATTTTGCAGATGGGGCAGGAGGGAAAGGCGTTTGGCCTCATTCATAACTTCACAGCTACTGCAAATATCAGCTGATGAATATTTATGTTATGACTGGCAGAGGCCCAAAAGGCAAAGGGGGGGGAGGAAGAGAGGGGGAAGCTTAAGTTAGGAAAATGGTTGTCTGAACTCTGTGGGATTTCTTTACCAACACTTTCCATGCTTGAACAGTAGCTGCTGAATGAAATCTTTATGTACTGAGCCCCTGTGCAGGAAAACAAGGTTTGTCAAGACTCTGTTCGTTAGCACCTTGTACTTTGTTTGAACCTTGGACGTTTGCTGGGCCCTGTAAAGGGAAACTTTTTTTTTCTTCAATTCAAACACGCTATAAAACTAGCCAGTTTTCTTTTGTTTAGTCATTGCTGCGATGGCACTAATTGTAAAATAGGGTCTCATCGTTAGGAAAATAGGGCCCCGGACAGGAATGTGAAGTGCTATAGGGTGGCGTGGTTACCGAGGGGGTGCTGCTGCAAGGCAGGCTAAGATAGCAGATATGGAAAGGGTTAAATTAGAGGTGTCACTGTTTAACAGACCTGCAGTGCCTGACTGTGCCCAGCTGCGTCAGTGTCTGTAGGCTCATCCCCTGTGCCAGGAACACACTTGAAACCAGACCTCTGTCCTGCAAGGTGCTGCACAGCTATTGATAAGCAGAGGAGATGAGGGGAAATGCAAATTGAATTATTTGGGCACAGAGCTATGAGAGCCTAAAAGCCAGCTACGCTTTCCTCTTTGCACAAATCCCTGGCACAAACACTACATTGCATTTAACTGCTGCAAGCAATAAATGTTTGGTTAAAATGAAAGTTATGTTGTTTCTTGCAAGGCAATAGTTCCCCGCTAATTCTTGTGTGTATCAGCAGTCTCCAGTGTTACTGGTTTAGATAGTATTGCACTTGAATTTCAAGGAAGCAAAAGAGGGGAGTGTCCTTCCTCTAGATAACATAATTTCAAAGTAACGTATTTCTTCATATTTGTATTATCTCAAGTCACTCATTGAGAGGGGGGAAAAAAAGTCCAAATCTCTTCCTTTCGCCTTCACCAGGCTGTAACTTAACAGCAAGGAGCAACTTCCAATAAAGTTCACAAACATAACTTTGCTGTGGGGACGAATGAAGCCTGGGAAGGAAACCGGCTGAAATGAGTAACCGCTGCAGGTCGGCCGGGGCTTACTGAAGTGCTGGTGGGCTGCGGGCGGCCGGGCTGAGCCCCCTTCACAGGGCCACAGGGGCAGAAGGCAGCAGCTCGGGACTTCGGGAAAGGCAAGTGCCTTTAAAGGCAGGCAGCCTGGCTTAGGTATATAGAAAAAACCAGAAGTGCCCAGAACCAGTCGGTCACTTCAGAAAATCATTCACCAAGGGCTCTGCAAAATCTACTGGGCTCTGCTTTAGAGGAGCAGGGGAAAAGCCTAGGTTTTGTCTGTTGCACTTCTTCAGTGAAATCCCTAAACTCGGCACCAATTTGACTGTTGTTTCTCCAGGAGGCGGCTTTTCTCAGGCTGCTTATTTAGAGGTACCTTAATTCCTTTACAAGGAGGAAAACCTTCTGGAAATGCCCATGCGCAAGAAACCACGGGGGGCCTTGCACCCCACGAAAGCGGCTCGCAAAGCCCTTAGGCTCCTTCCCGCCCTGTGGGGGGATGCCCTTGTGTCACGTTTACAGAAACCAGCAGATGGTGCTGCAATACATCAAGTTATTTATTTCCCCGGACGGGGGAAACTCGGGATAGACGTACCCAGGGGCTGCCTCTGACCGCCCCCGGCTCCTGAGGCAAACCGCCTCCTCCCCGGCAGCCCGTGTGCCCTTTGCAAAGGCGGACTCTGGGGCAGCTCTGTGTCCCGGCCCAGACGTCCCACTCTGCTCTGTGCAAAGCTGCGAAGCAGTTTTTGGTGCCGAGGTGGGAGGGGGGGTGTCTTTTGGCTTGATCTTTCCTCAGGCAGCAGCAAAATGGGGTGGCCATGAGGGCGCCGGTGGGCAGCTGGGTGAGGGGAAGGTGCGTTCCTTCTCCTCAGGGGTGGTTGGTGAGGGGTGCGGGGATGGCGAGGTGGCTGTGATCCCCTGAACCGTTGCCCAGCAGGGCTCTCCTTACGGTGAGGGGTCTGCCCGGTGGCGCAGGTTGCCATTTGGCGGGTGCCCCTCAGGGAGGGCGGCCATGCCTCCCTCCCTCCCTGGTGCTTTTGGTGGTACCGGCTTTGTGCCCACAGCTTGGAGTGGAGGTGGTTGGGGCATAGGGAAGGGCCGATTTTCCCTTAAAAATTAAAAGAAAAACCCTAAAAAACAAGAGTGAATTTGTGCCCAGCACTGTGGCCCTACTGCCAGGCCAGCCCAGAGCCCCGGAACCTTCTGGCGCTTCCCCTCACAGGGCAGTGGGGGCCTCCGAGCTGCTGCTTCCACTGCCCGCTGGCAGCCGTCACGGTGAAAATAGTGAGGAAAAATCCCCCCAAAAAAGACAGCAGAAGAACAGGGGGAGTTCGTTGTGAGGCGCAGAAACAGACACGATGCACCATGAGCAAGCAGGGGGTGAGTGTGTGTGTAGGGTGGGCTCTGCAAAGCATGGTGGTGCAAACCAGGGCCGGTGGGGATGCGACGCATTGTTTTTCCCCTCCCCCTGTGGGAAAAAGGGAAATCCTCAAAATGTTTGCCGTTTATTTGTGAGATTGTCCTTGCCTGCAAGCCGGCACCTGGTGCCCGGTAAGCCGACGATGTGCCACCAGGAGAAGTGGCTGAGGAGCTGCAGCTGAGGAGCTGCTAAGCGGCAGGCAGCAGCAGCAAGGACAGGCAGAAATATGCTCGGGGAGGGACCCGACAATGCCGCACAGCTGTTTTTGTTATACCACCGAGCTGTAAAGTTGAAAAATGATTTGAAATGCAAGGGATGTGCCGGGAGTACTGGCGTGTCCTGCTTATGGGCGCTTGGGGCATTCTGTGTAAATTGAACTTTTTTCCCCCTCTGTTTTTTGGATGGCTTAATATCGCAGCAGTAGAAGGGAAGAGCAACAACACGCTTGGAGTGCAGAGCTTCTTCCCTGATCCCTCTGGCATCAAACTGCACCAGAGTGAGCTGAGGACAGAGGCAAAGCCCGGCTGCTCCCTGTCTTTTCATTGCTGTAATCCAAAACGTGGATGTTATTTCAGTGTGGAGGTTGCACGTGAGAAGGCCCTCAGTTTCTTTTCTTAAAAAAAAAAAAATAGTGAAAAAAAAATCAACTGGGACAAGAAGGATAACTTGTGCATGATTTACCGGACAGCAGGGGAGCAGAGTGGAGGGACCCTGGCATGGAGTGGAGGGGCCTTGCTGGAGATGGAGTGATTTGCAGCAGGGGAACGTCTGGCCCATCGGCTGTACCCAGCGGTTTGTACGCTGATGCTCTGCACACTAGGGTCACAGCCCCTGGGGGCGAGACCACCTGCATCGCTTTGACAAGTAAATAGCAATATGTGACTTTTCTTTTTTCTGCAAGATTATTTGATAATTGTGAGTCAGGGGTGTGTGTGGAGGTTTCTGGGCTTTTTTGGTCTGCTCAGGGAGCCTGTATGGAAGGTGGCCTGTTTGTTTCTGACC
The DNA here is from genome assembly GCA_008711295.1 of Anarhynchus alexandrinus. NCBI lineage: Eukaryota > Metazoa > Chordata > Aves > Charadriiformes > Charadriidae > Anarhynchus > Anarhynchus alexandrinus. Next base: position 4,581,051 of record VUYV01000016.1, on the reverse strand, counting down.
AAAAGCACCTAGGAAAACCTGCCCCTAAGAGGAGTTACTCATCTCAGTGAGGGAAAAGGGGTGGAAAGACAATTACTGTGTCTTGTGACTAACGTGATATGTGACTCAAAACGTTAAGCAAGAGAGCTGACGTGATAGCCTCTTCCCCACAACTTGAATTCAGTGTGAGAGGCATCAGGTTGAAATGTGAAGTAGTTCCTCTGAAGCCAGGTTGTTCTGGCTTTGCATCCAAAACCACTGGAGTTGGAAGTTAGTCCATATCCTAGAGAAAATGGAACTGTTTAAAAGGCTTATTCCTATTACAAACACAAAATTTAGAGGTCTCTGCTGTAGTCTTTGTGTTTTGATGTAGCAGGTAGAAGGTGGATTTCATGCAAGAAAGCAAGAGGGTGCTGCGGAGGTGAAGCAGCCTCATGGTGTCAGGGCCTGCAACACTACTTTGAGGCTCCTGCTACAGCTCGGGCAAAACCTGTGAAGTAATTTAATCTTTTCCTCATCTCCAGACTCTCACGCCTGGATTTGTTGTGTGATGCAAATTTCAATTTCACCTCGGTGTGGGAATGGGTACTGGTGTTCCTTTTGCAGGATAAGATGGCTGTGAGGTGTTTTTTCTGCCCTTTTATGATGTGCCTGTCCATGTCTCTGCTCCAAGAGGTTTGAGGAGCTAGGAATCAGACTGGGAAAGGATGGTTCCTTGCAGGGGCTCCTCACGTGCAGGGTCTGGAGAAGCTGAGCTCTGTGCAAAGGACAAATAATTTGTTTAACTTGGTATTTTTAGATTTCAGAATATGGCTTTAGGCTGAGTCTGAGTGACAATGAAAGTAATTATTCTATAAGAAAATTGGACAGTTATGGGAAATTCAGTAAGTCTCCTAAAAACCTGAAGTTTATTTTGACAAAATAAAAAAAAAACAAAGGAGGGGCTGTTGGGCTTTTTTACCTTTGTGTTGAAATTATTAAAAAAAAAAGAAAGAAACAAAATAAACAAAAAGTTACTATGATGACTTAATCTTTGATGCATTTTCCTATGGGAATTATCAATTTAGAGAATTTTTATGCTATTAGGGGAATCTTATCTTCCTATTCTGCATATAAGCAAAGTCTTGATTAAGCTGACTTGTTCCGTTAGGATATTCTGCCGGTGGCATTTCTTCTGGAGAGCAATTGCCTGCTGTGGTTTGCTGGGTACTTCTTGAGAAATGTGATGCTGTAGTCCTGCTGAGGCAGGGGCCTATTACTACATAAGTATAGTGCTATCAATTGGAAAAGGATGTGCATTGAGGAAAGAAAATGCACTAATGCTGTTATTAATGTCTCAAGTCTGTATTCTTAATCAGGAGTGGTTTCCCGTCTGTACTGAGGCATCTCACTGAAGAATTATTAACAAATTTATTGGCGGTATATACTGAGGTGGTCTTGCTCTTGGAACTGTCTGCATGCACTTGGTTTCTCTCCCTTGTGAGCAATGATGCACTAATCTGGAGTGATGCTCCTGATACTTTATATATAAAAAGTGTAGCTGGTGCAAATACTTCCTGCAACACATAGGGTTTTTCAAAATTACATGTTGCAAACATTAGTTTAAAAGAGGTAAGAAATTCAGCTCAAAAAAGATGCGAACTACAGAAATGTCCCTCCTTGTCATTGCTCTCTTCCCTAGCTTACCTCTTCCTCCCTTCAAACCCTGTGTTTACAGTTTTGGTCTCTGAGCTTGAGCACAGAGTTGTTTCATTTCTTCAGGTAGCAGATACAGAAAGAAGTGAAGCTTTAGGTAGATAAACAGTCATTTTGTTGTGGAAACTGCCTTGTGGCAGCACGTTGCAGAAAGTGCCTTCAAGGAGTGTTGGCTAGATCATCCTGCCTGTGGGAGATCTGCCAAGAGGCTGAGCTCCTCAGCGCGGGGGTTAAAGGCATTGTGGTCTGACTCAGGACAAACCAAAGGTGAGCGAGCCCATCCGTGAACTGATGTCCCATAGAAAAGAGTGTGCTTCCTCCTGCCCCCAAAATGTTTTGTAACTGTTTTCATGCTTACTTCAGAGCCAGTCACAGGATGTAGCACATTCGTGTGACTTTCTGTTGCGTTGTACTGCCCTAGATGATGTTTTCTTTAATGAAGAATCGTTTCCCAAAATACGTTGAACTGTGTTTTGAAATAGGGTGGCAAATACTGCTTTGTTTGTCAACTATGGGAAGTACTGTGGATGGTAAATGATTCATTGCCTAATAGGCAAGAGTTTAATTTGTAAGAAATGTCTGTAGTTTGGCTTTAAGACATCTGTATTTTTTGTACAAAAGTCTTGTGAGAATTATAAGAATTTTGATGAACTTTCACAAAGGTAGTTAGGTAAGTGGGAGATTAGGCATCTAAAACCTCAGCAGATTTGGCTATAATTTTGCCTTTTTTTTTTTTTAATGTAGCTGTGATTTTATTTCTTACTTCAAGAAAATGTAATTTTATATCTTGCTTTGGGATGTGACATGCCCAGTTGTTATCCCTGAAATTGGACAAAAGCAAAGCAGATGGGTCTACTTTGGAAAGGATTTCAGTTTTCCTCTGGAAGTCTGTGAACTTTAGCTGATCACAATATACCTCCCATCCAGAAAAGTGTTGTGTGGTTTGAGGTTTTATTATAGACTTTTTCTACAGCTCCGCTCAGGGTAGACTCATGCTTAAATGGAAGCCCAGCAAGGCAAAAGCCAGGTGTTTAGGATGTGGCATTGGTGACTCAGTAGGTGGTACACTTCCTTCTCCGTCAACATTAAACAAGTGCCCTTGTGTGGTAACAGGGATGGGTTATTTCTTGGCTGACATGAAAAAAACCAAGGTCACTACTAAGACTTTGGGATTTGTACGGGAAGGTCTTCTGTTCTCTGCAGTGAATGGGAAATTAGCCTCAGGATCACTTCAGCTGAAAAAACAACATCCTTTGAAAATGAAAGCTGTAAGTGTTGTATTGCAAACCTCAGTTGATGTCAGGGTCCCATCGTGCCTCACGTAAAAATAAGGATGGGTAAATGGGAAATGCTCCCTGCTCATGTTCAGACAGAAACACGGTTGAGTGAGCACCAGAGTTACCAGAAAGGACATGGGTGAACTTGGAGCTGGGGTCTCAGTGGGGTGCATTAGCAGAGCTTTAACTTTCCTGTGTCTGAGCAGGTATGTGAACACTGTGGTCCGTGCAGTTACCCATGACTTACATGCTTGAACTTGAATTCATCAGCTTTGATGCTGCCCCTGCAACTTGCTATTTGCTACTGATTTGGGAACTGATTTGAGAAGGACAGGCTATTGTGGCTGTTCAGTTGTGACATGGCTGGACTTTGTGTCTCTGGGTAGTGAGAACTGGATTTAATTGTACCTCTTAGCTGTGCCTTTGGTCTGAAAAGGCCCAATCTTGATAGTGCTGCCATTTGAAGTCCCATGGTGCTCCAGTGCTTGGACCCTGTAGAGAGGCACAGGAGAGGTCCCTTCAGCTCTCAGAGGTCTCCCTGCAGCAAGCCTGCAGATGCAGGAATAAAACTGCATATTCCACAGTTTTGAACCCCTCTGAAACCTGCCAGGACTCACAAATGACCAAAGCATGTGTGGGTCGTCTTCTGCTTTAAAAAAAAAAAAAAGCAAAAATGTAAAATCACATATTGGAGCAGTAAAAAAGTTTTTTCACCTTAAAGATTGTTATTTCAAAGGATATTTTCTTAGTGACTGAAAAAGGAACTGGAAATCCCATATTATTTCTCCTTCCTTCCCTCAGCCATGTCCTTTCTGTGCCCAGAATTTTATCAGGTGTGAGCAAAAGGCTCCCTGGATAAATTGTGTGATGTCTGAAGACAGAGCATTTAGGTGGTGTTTGCCACCTGGCCTGAGCGTAGCTGGATGGCTGCTGAGACGGCATATCCATTGTAGATGGCACAATTAGGGGTTTTCTTTTCCAAACTCTGCTTTAAGGGACGGGGAGGGAGAGGGAGGGAGGAATCTTACAGATTTTAATTGTAAAATGGAGAGAATGGTACTTCTGAAGTAAGCACATCAGATATAGAAAAATACAGAGATAGCTCACTGCTCTGTGCATGTTCCCACAGACAGTAAGATACACTGTTGTTTCTCTTTGGCTACAACTGGACCTAGAACATGGAATTAAACAGCAAAATTTGGAATCCTGACAAAATGAAAAACTTTTCTGAGCTCAGTTCACATTTAAAATCTGCTTTATTGTAACCACAGAAACCAAAAACCATTATCATAAACTCCAATTCTACAGCACAGTTTTACAGCAATTAGCACTTTCTGTATCTCCGGAGTTACAGCTTACATGGGTTCTTATCTTTGTTAGAAAGATCACAGTACACCTTTTCAGCGTAAAGGTTTGAACATCACTCCCTGTCAAGATTACGGTAGATATGTGTTTCTTCTTCCTGTGGAAATGGCATCTACATTATTATTTTTTTTTACTACATTAAATCATTACATGGGATTATGTAGCATTACATTAAGCCAATCTAGGAAAAGGTATGTGTCTTTCTGAATGCTTTCACGTCCTCACTCGTGTTTCAGTGGAAATCTAGATGTCCTAAATGTTTGTGTTATCAAAGGGAGTTAGATCCTTAACCTCTGTAGGGACCTTTGGAAACCTCTATTAAGTGCCTATCTGTGCTTAAACAATTTTGAAAAGCTGATCCTTAATCTCTCTCCACTTCATTTGCATTTTTTGTGTAGTGACATAAAGAAATACCCAAGGCTAATGTTGTTCTGTTCTTTCTTAGTTAGCTGTCTTCTTGATTTCCTTGAAATTGCCCACAGAGAAATATTTGCTGATTAGTGGAAATAAACCTGGTACCTTCCCCCCTGTATTTTATAAACAAAATAAAATGCAGTAGTTGTGCAGCATGAAAATACTTATAACAATACATGAAATATTTTTTTTTCTACTTTCAGGCAGCCAGATAAGAAGCAGTAGTATCAGTGAAACATTGCAGGTGAGTATCATGTAGCTCACTTTTAAGAAAGCTGAGTGGCAAATTACTAATCTTGGGAGTTTTGCCATCCCAGGTGGTGGGTTTAAAAGGTGATACTCTGATTTACTGGGGCATAAAACCTGTGTTATGGTGCACATAGAAGTGAGGCTTGTTTGAAAGGCAGACCAGGAAAACAGGGCATGAAAGAAGGTAATACAGAATTAGGAAACGCTGGTTGAGATGATAACTTTTGTCAGTTGTTGGTTCATAGCTGAATGCAGCTCTTCTGTAAGCATTAAATAATCAGTGCTAGTAAGCTGTTACATTCAGGATAGATAGGAAAGGAGCATGTGTGTCTTTACTGGTAAGGGCAGTTGCTGGAGTAATGTTTCTACTATAATGTAACTGTCTGTACTGCCTATGTTTTAAAAAGAGTAGGAAAAGTACCTTGAGTTATATCCTGATTAGTCATGTACAAAGAAACAAATGCTGAGGAAAGTTTTCACTGAACTATAGTGCTTACTCATGGTGGGTGTTATGTTATGATTTCTTAGCTGGAGGCTCAGCTGGGGATTAGTGCTACAGAGAGACACCCAGGGTATGACTACAGAGGGAAACAGCGGCCCAATTAGTCCTGGGCTTCCAGGCAGTTTGTACCTGTTGCTGATGTTGGAAACATTTTATTTTTCTGGGGAACTTCTGTCTTTTTGAAAAGCTGAAAATCTTTTTGCTGGGTGGATTTTAGCTCTTCTGATGGAAAATTGCAGTTTTCTGTGGAAGGCTGAGCCTCTTTTTGGAGGCAACTGTTCTGATGGACATACAGATGGCTTCAGATGGAAAAACTTCCTACCAGCTCCACACATTCAAAAGAAACTGTTTCTGAATGAGCTTCCCTAGTGACAGTGAAGCTATTCCAGTAAGTCTCACGCAGGCAGAATGTCCTGGGATTGGCATATGGCTAAGTTCATTGCAAGCTGTCCAACTTCAGATTACTTTTAGGACAAGTAATTTTCACTCCAAGACTCTTTCCATTGTGCAAGAGCAGCCACAAACCACCTTGTTTTCAGTAATAAATTTACTGTTATCGATAACAATTCCTGTAAAGAGAGGCATTATATTGAGCTATGTGATGTAACAGCTATGATTTCGAGGACCTGCGGTAAACAAAGCGCTAGTGTTTTTTTGCAAAGAATAAGACTGATTCATAGCAATGTTATATGAGTTTCTGCATGCTCTACTGATGATGATTTGAAGGTAGTTTGTGGGCTTTCACTCTCACTCAAATTTAAATGGTTCCCAAATTTCCTGCAGAATTATTTTTTATATTTGAGTACTGATAAAGACTTTAATCATAGAACAGCTAGAGTTGGAAGGGACCTTAAAGTTCCGACCCCCCTGCCTTAGGCAGGGACACCTCCCACTAGACCAGGTTGCTCAAAGCCCCATCCAAAGGCCCAACCTGGCCCTGAACACCTCTAGGGATGGGGCATCAACAATTTCTCTGGGCGACCTGTTCCAGTGTCTCGCCACCCTCACAGTAAAGAATTTCTTCCTAATATCTAGTTTAAATCTCGCCTCTTTCAGTTTAAAACCATTACCCCTCATCCTATCACTACGCTCCCTGATAAAGGGTCCCTCTCCACCTTTTCTGTAGGCCCCCTTTAGGTACTGGAAGGCTGCTGTAAGTTCTCCCTGGAGTCTTCTCTTGTCCAGGCTGAACAACCCCTACTCTCTCAGCTTGTCCTCATAGGAGAGGTGCTCCAGCCTTCTGATCATCTTCATGGCCCTCCTCTGGACTTTAAAGCTGACAGGAGCTGAATAGCTTGAGTGGCAGCTGAATGTCCCTTCAGCAGATAAAGAGGAAGGTAAACTCTAGTGGATGTGAAAGTAATGCGAGTAAGATACTAACAAGCAGTATGTGGCAGGAAAGTCTTCTCTCAGGTTGGTCTGGCTGTCTGGGGAAGGGTGAGAGTACAAATGATGAAAGATGTGAAGATCTTAAAAGGTTTGGATCTGCAAGAAAAGAAGGCTGAAAGGCGAGGGGCAGGGAAGAAGCCAGTCCATCAGGGAAGCCTGACTGCCATAATCATGGCTGTTTTCTCCTTATGCTCTTTCCTTGCCATCACTCAAAACAGATATGTCTTTTTCTCCTGGCCTACTTGCTTTTTCTCCTGAAGCTGCTAGGGTCACAGCTAAAGTGCTCTTCCAGGCACGGCTATTACTCAGGATGTGCTATCTGTACTGGGCTTCAATCCCAGTCCCTACTGACGACAAAGGGCCTCGTGGCAATCACAGTTGTATTAGCATCAACAGAGAGAGCAGAAGTCAAATGAATGCCTGGATTAACCCAAAAGAGTCTCGCAGGGAAGCAGCAAGAGTAGTGTCCTGGCGTGTTCTGAACTGTGATTTACCCTTAAATTTGCCAGTCCTGCATGAGCTTAGTATTGAGGCAGTGCTTGCCTTGCAGTGTACACTGAGTCCATCCATTGGAGGTGAGGAGCACTGGGGGGAGAAGGAGTGGGACCCTGTAGCTGACAGACTGTGCACAGCTGCAGGTTTTCATATCTTTGTCTCAGTCATCTATTTGTGGTATTGGTGATTCCCATGACCTTGGTATTTTGCTGTGAAAGGAAAGTTTTACAAATTACCATCATTTATTTATAATTATAAATAGTAATAAAACCAGAGACAGTTTCTGGGCTCAGTGAATTCCTCACAGCAGGATTCCCCCTTGACACCAATCTCTGTTCCAGACTGCCCTCCATTCCCTTTCTGCACTAAACTTTCCCTCCTCCAAACAGTAACCCTGTGTTGTTCCCAGTAGCTCAGTTGCTCCATAGTGCGCCATGGTGTTGGTCCCACTGTCTCTCCCACCCCAAGGCCTCCTGCACTATTGCTGTGCTCTAATGGGGAAGGATTTTAAGTAAGAACAAGTCCAGAATATTTAAATTAATCTATAAATTAGCTTCAGAGAAGTCATACCCAAGTATGCTATTTCTGCATGTTTCCAAACAAACCGTGTATATTCTCAGAGATTTTAAAGCAAGCTTTATAGGCTAAGTGTGGCAAAAATCATTGGAATCAGCAAATACTGACCTTTATGATATATCAGAATATTAGGTTTAGTAATTGTGGCCCAGGTCAGGTGATCTAGATTTGGGAAGAAAATAAAATTAATTTGCCTCTTAAAGTGATCTGATATTTCTTAACATCTGATATCTAGGAATAAATGTCATGTCATAAACCCACAAAATTACGACCAGGAAAATAGCATGGAGGTTTTAAATAAAAAAAGTTTTTCTTTCTTTCTTTCACTTGGGCCAAAATCTTGTGATATTTTTAAAATTAAAAAAATATTATTTTAAGTATGTAGTAATATGTATCTAATAACTACCTGGAATAAGGAATCAGATCTCAAATGCCTTGTACCTGAGTTGTTATTTTAAAAAGCATGCAGTCAGTACATATGTTTGAGCCATACTGATTCACACCATAAGAGTATCTGGCCATTTAGTGGTTTGGGGGTTTTGGCTGAGTTTTGTTACGAGTGTGAAAGTTAAATAGTAATATTGACTCAGTCAAGATGTTGTGTAAGCCTTTTTCACCTTCCCCTGGTCCCCAGATTTGTTAATATGTGTTAGTCTGGACTTTCTGGGAGTGACTGAAATGTCTCTTTTTTATATTCATCTGGATTTAGATAGAACTAGATTCTTTGAATTCAAGTAACTCATTTCTACTTTAGAGAGAGAGTAGACCTGGGATTCTTACATCGTCATGAGAGGCCTTACCAGTGAAAGTCTACCAGTAATCAGAGCAGGTTTGCCCAAGATAGAAAGGGTGGGGAGGGCTCTCCTCCCTGAAATGAATGTATCTTGAATTTTATCAGACTTCATTTTTAATGTCTGTTCTTTAAGCTGAACACCCTCAATATTAATTGAAATTAACATCCTTTTAAACATCAGGCAGCTCTGTCGGCCAGCACAAGAGTCTGCCTCTAGATAGATTTTGGCCTCAAGCACATCATCAAGTTGCAGGTCATCAGCTGAGCTGTAGCAACTGATCACACATGTTTTCTTAGACAAATGCTTACAATTAATATGAACAGGAACTGCATGTACAGCTTCCCTAGTGAGATTTAGACTTTTTGTCCAATTTTAAAATATTTTTTATTTCGTTCATTTTACTCTAGAGACATCTGTTTGCTTTTATTCCAATGGAAATTAAAGAGCTAACCTCGGTCAAAGTTTAAATTTGTTATTAGTGTTACATTATATTTTCAGAAATTTAATCAAGCCTAAGTTCACTCAAGGAAATAAGCTCCTCTTATTAGCTTAGCCTCCTTTTACTCTAAGCTCTTCATTGACAAGTTGTGTTGCATTTTAGTGGGCAGGATTAAAATTAACCTCCTACTCACCTGAATCCAAGACAATACTGAAGCTAATGCAACAAAACCTCATGCAGTCTTAGAATGGGCTTTGGGAACATAAATTTCTAAGCCATTTCATTTATTGCCTCTCAATATCTGTCAGCGATAGAAGCTTATGCTTATGTGTGATGTTTCAATTTTAAGGCACCTCCTGAAGAACAGGGGAATGTTCGATTGCATTGATTTTAATTCTCCTGAAATGCTTTGCCATTTTTTAAATTGTCAGCATCTGGATGTCTCTGGAATTGTCAGTGGTGGAAAGAGAAGTTCTTTCTATGGCTGCACAGGAAGAGTGATTTTGACAGAGGACTGTACTGAATTAATTACTTAAGTATTGTACATCCGGGGCCTTCCAGAAAGTCCATTAAATTGTCTGGGCATATAGATGAGCTGAGCATTAAAACAACTTTCATGGAATAATAAATACTGCTTTTTGAAATTAAGGAAGTCAGTCAGTCGATGGAGCCCATGAAGGGAAGGGGAAGTCACTCTGCATAGCTGTGTAAACACAGATTCTGCTGCATATAACTCAAAATAAGACTTTGCAGCTTAACATGTGCACTTCTGAATTCTTACATCATACATCTTCAGCGTTTCCTCTATAAAAGGCTCAGAAACTTCTGTTAGAGCTGTTTGCTTTGAAATAAGTTATTCAGTACTGCATCCATCTAATCCAAAGCTTTTCCATCAACACTAGACTGAAAGTTTCCTGTTCTTTGGTTTTCTGTGGTCTACCTTCTTACTCACCGTAACCTCTTGATTGCCAGGTCATACATGACTTGTAAGTTCAGACTTGTGTTTGATTATAATATGAGCTCCTGAACCCCTTTATTTGGTTATTAATTCCATTGGGAAAGACTGAAATATGAGTTTGAAAACAAAATGTTATCTGTTAAAAAGCCTGTTTTACTAGTATGTAAAAAATGTCCTGTTCCATCTAAAACCAGCTTTTTTTGTCTTAGGATATAACATTCTGGTGACATCAGAGACACAATTACTATATTATTTTTGGCCCATTCACAATGGCTTTAACTGTCTGTCTTGTCTCAGCCAAAATTGTGTCAAAAGGGGTCAAAAAGGAGGCTGTAGTAGCCACACTAAGAAGGTCATTTTTGCTTAATATGTTGGGTGTGCTCACTTAAACCCTGGGGCTTAGTATCTAAAGTACATTTGATTAGCTTGGATCAAGTACAAGTGCTTCTATACTGGAAACTAATCCTGATAGATTTTACAGGATGTTTCAAGTTACTAAAACACAAAACTCTGGATGACAGCAAGTTAGAGGGAAGGAGGACCCTGCTGGGCTTGCCTCTGGAAGAAACGTCAGATGCATAACGACTCATTTACTTTAAGGAGGATGAGTGAGAGGGCGTTGGGACACTGACTAAGGCTGACAGACCCTTGATGGCTGGGGAGATGGGAGTTACACACCATTTCCATTATGTTAATGTCAACTTAAAAACATAAATGTCAATTTTTGTAACTCTCTCTGCTCCAGATAGCCCTCTAACAGCTAAATAGAAATAACAGCCTAACTGTCGTGTTCCACCTCCCCAAACTCTGTGTGACATTTTGCTTTTAGTTATGTCTTTTGAGGTGAGTCCACACCACTGGATGGTAGTGAACATTATGGGCACATATTCTTCGTGCAAAATGATATGAAATCTTGGCAGAGGCTATAAAAACCTTCCTCTGGGTCCTACTGAGAGTTCTTGAGACTGGAAGTGATTGCTGCAGGGAAGATATTAGGGAAAATGTGATAGACAAGGGAGAATATTTGGGTTTATGAGAGTGGAAGGAGAACTGGCTGAAGTAGATGGTGTAAGAAAGAGATGTGTAGACCATGAGCCCGCTGCCAAGGTGCCTCTTGAACTGTATTTTCTTCACATGGTTCTTTTTTGGGAACCTGCATGTGTTTCTCTACCTCTGGGGAGTTGAGAAGGCAGGAAAATGCAACTGTGCACCTGAAAGTCCATGCCTCTTGCTGGAAAATCAGTGGGTGGCGAAGATATCCCTTCTGGTTTTAAATATGAACAGTGATGATGTCCTGATATAAATAGCCTATTGAATAATCTACTTCAGCCTTGTTTTAGATCTACTTTAAAATCTTTGAAAGTTTGATGTTCGCTGGTATATTTCTGCTGAAGTTTTTCCTTGGTCCTGACCTTTTCTGCTATAGTATTTTCCCTATGTGTATCTTGAAGAAATTATGCAATAATTTCTTATGTATATAAGTATATAATGTATATACATAAGTATATATGTATATAAGAAAATCTGTAATAATAAGGTTAGGACTCAACTATCAAAATTTGCTAGAATTTGAATTATGCTAGAAAAGGATAAGCAATATGTTTAATTTTACTAGCTGCCTAGTATTTGCTTGTTCATCATCTGGGACTGTATTTAAATAAAATTTGGAATTAAGCTGCAATGCATGAAAAGACTACCAAAATGTTTTGTTAGTTGTTTAACATATCATAATGTTCCTGATTACACAGGAAAAAAATAGGAAGATATTTTGCATGTAAAACTAACCTGTTAAACACAAAAGTAAAGAAATTAAAAGGTCAGCTTCTGGTTATCATGTTCTTCAACATTTTAGAATTATTAGGCATCATCCTCTCATAATTATCTTTTATTTATAGCTAAGAGGAAACCAAGCTTTCCTGTTTGTGCATGGATTATAAGAGGAAAAGAGACTTTCCTTCTTTTTCAAATCCCAGTCTCTTTACCAATTCTGAATGAACTCAGTCATTTTAGAGAATTGATTAAATGGACAAGAATTAGGGCAATATATCTTTCAGTTTTTTTATAGAAGAGGTCCTGCTATCAGAAGTTAGCTATCAGTTCAACTGACAATAAATATATGTATCTCTTAATACTATTTTTAAAAGGTAATTTAAAATTTTTTAATAGTTTTGGGGTTTAGACTTTATCATGGATTTGTCATTATTATATAAATATTTCTTTTTAAGCAGGAAAAATATCTCACTGACATTTAAAATGTCTGAATTTCTCTTATTCTATTTTTTAATGGCTTTTGAGTCCTAAAGACAATGTAAACTAGACTTGGTGTTGATGTAGGCCACTTTATCGTACTGGGGAGTCAGAGCTAAACTCGCAGGCTTTTCCTGCCAGCGTGAATGTCCAATGTAGCAGCCTGCAGTGATTCTGATATTTGTGCAATGCTCTTCTCACCAGGGTTCCTCTGAATCTGCTGCAGCATTCACGGCTGCTGTTGTAAGCCTCAAGAGTCTTCCAATCTGTGTGTGAGAGTGGAAGCCTGGGATGTTGTAGACTGACCTCTCAAAGTAGAAATTCAGATCTTGCTTTTAACAGTTTTTGGATGGCTCACCTAAGCAAGTAGGTAAGTTTTTGAAAAATTTGAGAAATGTATTCTTTTCTGCTTAGCTTTTGTTATCAGTAAGGGGTGGTTTCAACACCATTTCAGTAATTTCATGAGCTCTCGTGTTACTGATTCTCAGTTTGCCAAATGGTTGGTTTTAGGTGACATTTTATTTGTAATAACTCACCATTAAAAAAAACTTCGCACATGGTCTCCAGATAGTGAACTAAATGCTTATTCAGAGACTTTTCTGCAAAGGTCCTTCTACTCCTGCTCTTTCTGTGCTGATGCCTCAGCTGAACAGATAGAAGCAGCATGACTTTTTAAAAATTATTTACATTTCTGTTAGTCCTAGATCTGAAAAGAACAAAAATCTATCATATCTCTAATTTGTGAAGTGGGAGTCAATGAAACTGAAATCTTGTGTAAAAGCTGATGTTCGTATTATAAGCTTGGAAAAACCTTAACAACCTCCTCCCCTGAAAATGCTGATATGGTTTCTGTTGTCTTTTTGCATTGAAACAGCTATGTCTAAGACCTTATGTTGAATTCATTCAAGTCAGTTGCAAGTCATGCACTGATCTTAATTGAAGAATCAGGCCATAGTGAAATTAACAACATAGACAATATCTGTAGGAATAAATGCCAAGGAAACAGGAAAAGTGGCCTAAATTTCTACATCTTCGACTTGGGTCAGGAAGAAAGAAAACAACAGGGATAGCGTTCTTTCCACAGAGAAACGGTCAGGAAGCACGAAGTGTGAAATAAGTCAATTATGTATTTTCACTGCTGTTTATTGGAAAGCAGTGAGAACCTTTTTCCTGCCTACTGCCACCATGAGGAAGGAAAGGCTGAACTAAAAAAAAAAAATAAATCTTAGTTTTAACTTCTAGTTTTTCAACTAACCTTTTATGTGACTCTGAGCAAGTGACTGATCAATTTTTTAGCTTTATTTGTTCTCATTTGCAAAATGAGCATAGGAAATCTTTTTTTTTGTTTGCCTTAAACATGGAATTTTTCTTGTCTAGCACTAACCATCACTAAAACCCTAAAAAACTAAAGAAAGAAGTTAATCTTTTTGTCTAAGTTACTCTCTTTCTAGAAAGCAAAGAGAGGTGAGCACCTACAGAGCCATCCCATCCCAAGGATGGAGTGAGTTGTCACCTGAATGTGCCCATCTCCTTTGACTGTACGAGGAGACTTTATGACCATTTTTTAGTTTTTACACAGGGGACTGTAAGCATGGACTTTCTCTGTACAACATCTAGCATGTCTGGGATCCCACTCTATTTGTTTTTATTTGTACTAAGAAATATGAACTGGAAGCAATGATATGATGGGACGGGTAAAAGGCCCTATTTGGGTAGCTCCTAAGACTCTTACAACTTCCTGGGATCAGTAAAACAGGATCACTTGTATGATACCCTCATTAGAAAATTAATTCAAATATTCACCCATAGGATTTGCAGACACTTGGATGGAAGAGGGTTAGTAAAAATGCATTGCTGGAAACAGACTTGTTCTCAAAACATTTTTTAAGGACAATTTTACCCAGCACCATTCTGCAGGTAATTTGCACCTCTGTGCGCATGTTCAGTGTGACATGTTTCCACTAAGCCCAGACCCAATTCCATCTCTGTGTAGAAACCATGTCAAACAAATGGTTTGGCACAAGTCAAACTGAAAGCATGAAGTAGGTAACCAACCGGCATTCCTACCTTGTAGGTTTATTCAACTGGAGATGAATAGACTTGCTGTTTTTAGAAGACTGAAGAGCGCGCTTGTACAAGAGTTGTAGTGGAAAAGAAAAAAGTTTCAGCTCTCAGCTTTGCTTGAACTAATAGCAATTAGACCATAGAGTCACCACCAGCAGCTTTATTGACCAGGGATGTTGGGTGACATGATGGGCTTGCAGAAGTCCAAATACCCTGTTTTTAGCAGCCCGGGATTTCAACCACCTCAGACTGCGTAGCTGCAATATTGAATCAGCTTTTGTTGTCCTGAGAATATTTATGATTGTGAGAGCAGAAACCTTAAAAACAAAACAAAACAAAAAACCCCAAAACCCAAGCTGAGATTTTATTCTGTGTGTGTATGTGTATTATTTCTGGCTACCATGGCATTTTTCCTACAAAATTTGGCTTTGTTCAGTTGATAGTATCACTTTGGTCAAACCAACTACATTTCCAGACCTGGGCTGCACAGACCATTACTGAGGTGAACAGAGGGTTTTTTAACAAATAACCTCATTAAGCTGTTATGCTTTTTGCTCAGAAAGAAAATGTTCAATATGCAGTGTCACAGTTCTCTGGGCTCCTTAAACGAACTGGAATTTGCCCACCTTTTCATGAGGTGCTTTTTTTTCTCTCGTCACATGTTCTGTGCTGTTTACCACACATGAGTTACAGATGGTAATTTTAATTTAAAACCCCAAATGTAATAAATTCAGCAGATTAGTATTTGGCCAGGATTGAGTGCTGAGATTGTTCAGTTGACTATTATGGAAAACACATCAGCCAACCTCATCCCTGACCAGAGAGCAGTGGTTCCATCCCCTTACAAACAAAGCCTTTGTTATGTCTTCCTTGCACTGTGACTCTAGTCTCTACTGTGCGTTTGTTTCCAAAGCAAAACAAAGAATTCATAATCCTTGGCAGTTTGAATATTTCAACTTGGATTTTCCTGTTATACAATTTACCTACTAGCTGATTAAATGTAAGAGATGACCTCACTGCTGAGGAACAGTATGTTTTCAGATGCCTTCAGCCCTATTTGTTTCTAGTGCAGCTTTAACCAAGAGTGAACTGTAAAGCAGAGTCTAAGGATCACGGTGCTAGTGCTGCTACCCCACAGTCTACACTATAGAAGGACTCAAGCCTGCTCATTTGGATATAGTTTTCGATAGATCCCAGAGTCTGGCACTTTGGTTAACATTTGGGTTATACCATTGTTACACATTCAAGAAAACAAGGGCTTCTTTTTTCATGGTAGTTTTTTCATTATACCAGTTATTCTTTTATTCCCTCTATTGAAACATTTCTCTCCACATAGTGGCTATACAGTCTGATACTTTATTTGATTGTTTTATAACTTTCCAGTGATGAATAGTGTATATACCCAATAGCAATACATGAAATTAGGCAACTTTAAGTGGTGAAGTGATGGAAATTTAAAGCCTGGCAAATCATCTTTTCAGGAGGAGTTGGACAAATGTTCTGTCCATTCTCCTGAAGCCTTTACACATTGGCATATGTACAGTAGATGCCATAATCTTTTGTTAGAAATGTTTTTCCATTTCTGACAGCAAACAATACCATGATATCTGCAGCATTCATTGTATTCACTGTAGGAAATGGATAAAGCATACTACGTATATGGTAATAAAGCAAAGTGCCTGCCAGCTCCAAAGACGTATCTGACTGTATGGGTAAAAATTAATATGCTCAGAGTATGATAGGAGTGTTGGGCTAGGAGTCATTATCCTGAACAGTGAGTTGATTTAACTTTTACCATTTACCACTGAGACCTAGATTTATGTGTTTATAGTAATTTCTATGTCAATACGTCAGTGCTTAATGCAGATCAGTTCCCTCTGAAGTAGACAGGAGTGATCAGATTTCCTCTCTACTGATGGGTGAACTGGAGCCACAGAAAGACTTCATGATTTGTTCATGCAGCCAGCAAAGACGAAACAAGGGATTCCCAATTCCCAGTTTGTTGTTCTAGTGATTGGTGGAGTCTGTTTCCATTCCCAAGAAGCAATGTCTGTCCTAAACCCATTAAGAACACTCCTTCCTATTCTATATTCCAAACTAGAACAAACTGTACTGAACTGACCCCAGTTGTGAAGCTATAAATTTAATTTACAAGGTCATTTATATGGGAGGAGAAGTAGTGTCAAAATACAAGAATCTATGCAAGGAGAAAACAGAAGAGGCATAGATAACATAACCCCTATAAAATGTCTCCACTTGTGATTTGTGTGGAAACAGTTGCTCTGAGATCAGAAGGAAATCTGTTGCTCTTGGCAAAACTGGTAATTCTACAGCTCAGTAGTTATTAGGTCCTCTGTGTGATACTTTCTGAGCTATTGACTTAAAGACTTCCTGTTTTGTAGCTTTCAGTCCTGTCAAGATGTATGCCTTAACGTGATTCAGTTCTGTTGTTATAATGATATCAAGATTTACAATGAACTGGTAAAAGATTAAAAGATAGTATGACAGCAAGCATAAAGATGAACATAGTCTGGAATGGAAACTGGAAAAGAACAGAAGAAAATTTCAGACTGGATGTTGATTTAGCAGTATTTTTGGGACTCCATGTTTTCTATAACCCATCAGTCCAGTAAGACTATCCTCACTATAGCACTCATTAGCACTAAAATCCCTTTTCTTCCCCTGTTAGCGAGCTGTTGTAATGCAGCATGGTCTAAAACAATTGCAGAAGGTGATGGAAATTACCAAATTAAATTTATCAGATTTGAAAAAATATTAATGGTGTAATTACAGAAGTAACTAGAAGATATAATATGTAAAGTTCTTCTGTGCTAGGCGCTGCTACAGTTAAGTGTGCACACAGAGGTGGTTTATTCAGAGGTAGCTATTCTAAGTGATGTTTATCATAATAGGGTACAACCATCTCTGTTTTAAGTTGTGGACCCACAGGTCTCATTTTGAAAATAATAAAGACAATTATAGCCACATTCCTGTGGAACTGTGGAGAGTGAGCTGAAAAGTAAACTATTATTTGGCAAAAGGATCTAACCATGCAAGTTCTTCCAAAGGCAGTAAAGGGCCTGACCACCAGTGGGAAACACTACAAAATCTTCCTCTTTGAAAATCTTGTGAAAGTAATACCATACCAACAGTGTCCTATCTCAAGACTCTCCAACCCTGCCAAAACCCAATCTACCTCATGCTAAATAACAACAAAAAGCTGTGAAATTAATTGATCTTAAAATCACAAATCAAAGCACTTGGGAAAAAATTGTGTTAAAGCAAAGTTCTTAACTCCTAAAGACAGGGCGGATAGAAACGAATCTTCTATGGACACTGTGTGCTCTCAATTATGGTCAATTTTATGCATCAGGGCCCTCAGGTGCTACCAAAATGTGGTACCATAAAAGAGAGAGGTCAAGTAAATAGCATTAACAAGCACAGCAGAACCAGGTATTTTACCAGCAGTGCTTGAGGTGTTGGACAGCACTTTGTCGACAGGTTCAGCTTTCTTTTCTGAGTAATGTAGCATGCATCTCAAGGAAATAGATCCAACCATGAATAGAATTCTCATCTGAGGTTTGTCCACACTCGAAAGAAAATATTAGCAAGCTAGAGAGAGCATGGGCAATTCCCATTGATCTGCAAGGCAAACCAGGAAGGACGTGTCACATGTATAAACTCTGTGTTAGAACTAATAGAAATGTTAAAACATGACATTGTTTCTGGTGAAATGCACACAGAACAGAACACTCAAAGAAAGAACACTGGAAGAGATCTGTCCTTCCATACAGTGTCATGTGATGCATCATAGCTCTAGTACTGACCTAAGCATCATGTGGGCAGCTATTTTCCCCAAAGCCATAAGCGGTGACTAAAGTAGTTGATTTAAGTTCATGATTTACTGTTCCTTATTAGGCTACTGCTTCCAGACTGCCTGGTAATGTTTTTGGTAAAAGAAGCAGTCTCCAAAATTAAGACTTCTAATGCTTCTAACTAGCTTCTAAGTGACAAGAGTTATGCCATCTTACCTGTCTGTAGAAAGAAAAAAGCCCCAGACAATGCGGAACTGCTGCTTTTCTAGGCTTCTTTTTCTTAGGTAGGACATATAAGGAGGGAAACCTTGATTCTGATGAAATTAGTAGGAATTTTGCTTTTGTCTTCCAAGGGGCCAAGATTTTACTCAGGCCTGAACAGCAGGCAAGCCTGTAAGAGAAGGTCAAGTGCCTCTTGTTCAGCTGTGTAGGCAAACACTGGACTGGATAATCTGGGCATACTTCAGTATTTCTTCTCCAGCCACTGGAAAGATGAGGGAGCTTCAGGCTGTTTTGGAAAGTGGAGTTCCGACTCAAATGTCAGAAATGAAAAATAAAGAAGTGTGAATGGATGAATGAATGGAATGAAATGATGGACTAGCTCATAAACTTAGAGTTACTCACCTGGTCTCCTCCACAGTATAAAGTCACCTTCTTCCATTCAGTGGCAGGTTTTATTGTCGCATATAGTTAATAGTCTAATTAAATAAACACAGTTTTGACATGAAATTTATGCTGACCTCTCTCTCACATTCATGGAATAAGTGAAGAGATACCTGTCTGACCTGGCCCTATGACACATGGGACCAATCAGTCAAAGGGTTTGCTTTATAGAATAGGTGTTTAGATAGCAGTTCACAAGATTTACAGAGGAGATAAATTAGACTGTACTCCAAACCACACTGTCTCCCTTGCTTGTCTTAAGGTTGAAAGGGGAAAAAAACATTTACTAATGGATAGGGGACTGGATGGGAGCTGAGCTCTCACTCCCACTCTGCCACAGAAGTACTTGTATGTATAGCTGTTTTAGGCTGCATTTATATGTAGAAATCAGAGACTTCTGACTGTGCTGCTGAATTTGATGCAAGCATGGGCACTCAGAAAGGTGCTGATTTAATAACTCTTGAAGTCTGTAGAGGTTCTTCAAGGGATGTTGAAGCAGCTTTGGAAAAAAACCCGTTTGTTGGTTTTGGGAGAAGAGAGCTTCAGTGGCAGCAAACATTCTGTAATAGATTGGAAATTTTGTATTGTGTTTAAAAAAAAAAAAGAGAAAAATCTCTGTTTTGAGCTGTTATTAATTGTCACTGTGCAATTGAAAGGTCAAACCTGATGTTGTTCTTGCTCAGGCAAAACCCTTCTCAAAGCCAATGGAGTTTTGCCTGAGAAAATACTGGATAGAAGCATGCACAAATGTCAGCATTGGGACTGGTTTTGAACTGTATTCAGGCACTACTTAAGAGGGTTCCAGAATAAGCTCTAAATGTAAAAGAATGCTGTCTTTAAAGGGTACTTCTACATAAGAAATACAGGGTGATATCTTCAATTTACAAACTCTGAGGAAGGAGAACAAGTGGCTGTAATTCATGGCTCTATTCCCTTGGTCCTAGAGGTGCCAGTTGCCAAAGTGTTATTAAGTAAGTCTAAGGTCAGTGTAAATGCTACTCCAAAAAGTGCCAGCTGGCTGTCCACATCCTGACCCCATTCTTCACTCCTGAGCAGGTGGTATGAGGCTGAATTTAAATTCAGGCTTGTTTGCAATGCCTTTGCACCCATTCTTCCTGCATGTGCATGAAGCAGCAAGAGTATTCACAGTATAATTAACAATATGTGATGCAGCAATCAGGAAGGTTCTGGAAGAAGCGGGATTTCATTTATTTAGCAGCTGTTTATGCAGCACTACTGCTTGTCTCTTTTCATCCTGAACTTACGGTCCCATACCAAAACATGTGCCTCCTGCTGTCTGATCTCTTCTCCTGTGATACTTATTCTGTAACGTTCACAAGCCCATTTTATGTGTGACTACTCAAGCACTGGCTGAAACATTTCCTATTTCTGTGTAAAGTTCCTAACTTGACCTTTGCAAATCTAGTCGAAGTAACCAATCATGGCACAGAAAAAGTAATGACTAATTTTTGTAAACAACTTACACAATGTGGTGTACTAAATTAAATAACAAAATGTTAACAGCAGACTTCTCATAGGTTATTTTGGGAGGGAAATGGCAAAGAAGTTCACAAGTCCTTTCAAATAAATCTGAGAATATCTCAAGCTACTCACAAACAAAAGAAAAGAGTTGGAGATTTTCCAAGAAATTTATTTTACTGCTCAGCTCTATTCCTGTCCAAAAGGTTGGGAAAATGAACAGTCACTTCTTGCTTTCGCAATTTTGATTTCTAAACAGGATGGGTTACAGAGTGTTGAGTAGATTGTGGGTATTCCTGCATTGAGTGATGTCTCCTGGAAGTAGGATCAAATGTTTGCAAGTCTCCTATCATTCTGATATCTATGAATGAGACCTTCATGCTGACTGTTCATATTGGTATTTTATCTACTTTAGTTATGATGGAAGGCATGAGGGATGGAAGTGAAGGCATATGGAGGGGTTCTTGACTCTTCAAATAATATTAATAGTAATGATAATATTAAAGGCTGGAAAGACTAAACCAGATATCAGCTAGCCTTGTGGTAAAGCATGACATAGTCTATCTATAGAGATTATTTCCATAAGTTAACTATTCAAAGGGCAAGATAAACTAGAGTAAATAAATAACAGTCCTTTGCATTAAAAGATAAAAGAAGTTCAGGTTCTTCTCAATGAAGTGAGGTGCCATGTTCACAGTGTACAATATTCTAAGGGTCAAAAGATTGTAATTGTGGAGCCTTCTCTACTCTGACAGAAGGCAGTATAAAAAGAGCAAACAAATAGAAGAAGGGGGATCCATTCAAAGTAGGAGTAAGGCTGCATTTTTAACAATGAGGTTATTTAACAAGTCTGGAAAAATTTATCCAGGACCATAGTGGATCTCCATCACTGGAAGTCTTTAAATCAAGAATGGATGTCTGTCTGATGATCATGCTTGTTGCTGTAGCAGGAGTTATAGGCTTTGAAATTCCATGGCTTGTGTCATCCAGGAAGCCAGAGTAGATGGTTGTGTTTGGTCTCTAGTGGCCTTCCAGTCCTTGCAAAGCATTCAGCTGGATTACTACTTGCAGCATGTGTGGAAGAGGAAAAGTAACATTTCTCATATCTGGATAATAGATGACAAGTAGTTTCCACTGGAGTTACAGATGAGGTTTCCTTTAATTGTCCAAGCAGTGCACTAATTTTTCAGGGAACAGGGAAACTGCCAAAGGACCTTTTGATTGTTTTAAATTTCATTATAGCAGCCTTTCCACTCCTTCCATGTGTCCTCCCCTCCAAACTCAGTGTAGAGGTAAACAATGCATAGTAGTGGTATGCTGGTCCAAATATGAAAACACTGGCACTGAATAACTGTGTTTGCATTGGGCATCCTTTAAATGACATTAAAAAAAGTTGACTGAATTTGTCTGAGTACTCGGAAATGAGTTTTGAAAGAAAACAGCTTTCAGCAATTTGAAAAAAAAAATTTCATTTGCAAATGGCATATATTGACTGACGTTGGCCATAATATTTATGAATAACCATAGAAACATAACAAATGGGATCTACACAGTTACTTCCATACTTCATTGCCAAAATCAGTATATTCGTATAACACTCCTAATCTGATATACCAGGTAATAGCAAATATTACGTACACAAAAGAGAAGAAACAAACAGAGGCATTCTTAGTGGTAGTGTTCTGCAAATAGACCAACATTATGCACACACTTTGAGCAGACCATAGCCAATTAATTAAACCACAGAATATCTGCAAATATTTACTTGGTGGCTGTGGTTTGAAAAAGCTATAACAGTACATAAAATAAATTTGCTTTACATTTCAACAGACTTGTTGGCACGTGTAAATGGCAGAAAAAGGAGAGCAAAAAACTAAAGTGAAAACAAATAGATTATGTTTCCAAAATCCTACCAAATATGTGGTCCACTGAAATTATCAGACTGTTAACTGCTTGTAAATCTGCCTAGACTGGGGTTGGGAAATTATTTTTAGTATGACAGCAGAAACCTTTCTAATGCTACCATTGTGGCACCGTGTCAGCTGAGTAAGAGGCAGCAAGAATGGCATAGGAGTCAACTGGGGAACCTGAGAACAAGGCAGTTTAGCAATAGAAAAGTTTCTTTCCAAATAGAGGAAGAAGTATACTGATGTCATTGTATTTATAACCTGTGAACTTCTGAAATCCTAGGGAGAATATATCTGAGGACAATGCCGTGGCTTTACATAGTCCAACTAGCATGTAATTTTTGAAGAAGAGCATCAAGAACTCTTGCTCAGGTGCTTAATAGAGTGTGTTAGAGTTCTGCTGTCCTTAGTGGAAGTGGTACCTTCCCAGCACAACAATTTTGCATCCATTATTGCCAACCTCAAGATCCTACCCTAGTTGTATCTTATGCTTCCATAAATTGTAAACTTGATTTAAAATGAAAGAGCTTCAGATAAGTGTCTTTCAGTTAATTTTATTTCTTGTCTGGTTTGAGAGTTTGATATTGGTAGGGAATAAGGTTTTTGTGGTCTCTGAGGCATACTTTCTCCTGTAGGACCTTTGTGTAGCCATGCTGGGACAAGGACGTTCTCTTTGGAAGAGGAAGAAGGCGGAAGAAAATGCTGTCGTGGAGGTGTTCTGGAGATTAGGAGAGCTCTACTGTTCTCAGCTGCCTTTTGTGTTTTCACTTTCCATTGTGCTATAAATAGTATGAACTGCTCTACTGTTTCCAATTAGTTGTACAGACCGATACTGGGTAGATATTAGGACTTTAGGGTGTTTTTTCTTATGGCACTGAGGAAAAAAAATGGTAAACTGCAGAAGTTCAGCTGAGCATTTCTACTGACATCCTTTGCTGCGGAAGAGTTAACAATATTGACACAGACTGTCATCTTCTGGTTTCAGATTTACTCCACTAGGAGGAGAGAGAGGAGTTCACATCCCTCAGACATATTGTTTCAAGCTCTCTACAAATTAGAGTAGATAACAGTGCATCAGCTTACATTTTTATGGTTTGGCTTGTAATCACAGAAAAGGAAGATTGAATTTTTGAGTGTTGATTTCAGTGGGAGCAGAAATGAGGAAGCACTTTTGAAAATCTTGTCTGCAATTTATTTTAAAAATGAAACTCTAGGTTCTGTGAAAAATGTCAAAGATGGAAAAAAGTATTAGGCCCTGCATTTGTGCAGAAATAGATATGACAGTTCTACCTGATTAATTCTGAAGAAAATCAGCATAGTTTTATGCAAATGAAATTGCTCAGAAGTATATGAAGGCCTGAAAAATTAAACTAAGGGAGGGGAAAACTGGCTTTTGAACATCAAACCAAAAAGAACTTCTTACTTAACTTTGTAAATCCTAACAATTCTGTTTCTCCAGGCTACTCAAACGAATTAAGCTTTGTCTTCCAGGCCAATGAAAATATATTATACAGTGCTATTGCAAAGTAAAATGGCTTCCGTGACTTTATGGAAAGGGGAAAGGTTCCCGGGCTTTCTGTTCCCAATCCAGGTTAATTTCAAGTCTCACGCTCAGTTTCACTTTCAGAGTGCCCTAAAAGAAAATGTAATTTAGACTAGAGCTGCATTCACAAGTTAATGACACTGACTGTAATCCTTCAAAATGATGGATACTAGAATTTTCCCTCCTTTACAGGAGGAATCGCATTTCTCAATGTCACATAAGGCAAAGAAACAAACATGCAGAAACAGCAACTGGCCCTCAAATCTTTGAAGATACATTTGTGTTTCCAATGCTGAAGTAATTTTCTTGACAGAAATCACTGTGACCTAAAGTTAGAACTCCTGTATCTGTGCCCTTTGTACTGTGTTGACCTTGTTAAAGATACAATTCTATGCATTATATAAAGAAATGGGAATTGTGGGGGAAGCAGAGAGATCATCAGCAGGCTAGGGTTTGTCTCTTGAGATAAAGGAAAAGCTTAGACACAAAGCCTGGCTTCCGTTGTCTGTATTTTATGTTCTACAGGTTGCGAGCTATCAGCAAATGTTTGAACACAAGTATTTTTTGATGTTGGCTGGTTTTGCAGTGTTGTATCTGCTTTTGCTTTATTTTGCATGCGTTGATTTACTCCTGTTGCTTTGCTACACATTCACGCCTGTGCTATGCACACAAGGAGGTCCTTGCTGAAAGGCAATATCCTCAAAACATTTTTCAAGAGCCTTTGAGAGTAAGAAATTGATGCATTTGCCTGAAACGGGTGGAAGGATGATACAGAGCCATGCTGATCTCTGCCTCCAGTAGCACAAACACTAGTTGCAAGAAAGGAGGTCTAAGAGGGATCTACTTTTCACATATAATACAGAGAAGGTTATTTCACTTAGACTAATTGAACTATAGACCCAAACTGCATCTCTGCAAAACTGTCCATGCCCTAGCTAGATGGGGAGGATAATTTTATCACTTTGAGACTATTGGATGGGTACAGTCCTCACACCTCAAGCTCAGCACCATCAAACACAACAAAGGTCAGAAACCCTAAAAACATTGAAAACAACAGTTAGTAGAACAGCAGCATGTCTCTCCTGGCTAATAAAAGCAGGTGAAAACAGCCGTGTGTGCTGCTAGTAGAACTGCTCAGTGCCTCCTTCAAAGAAGGGGCACATCAAACTCATGGATAAATATAAGGGTTTAGCCACTCAGACAGTCAGCACTCAACCCTGAGGGACTAAGAATCATAAAGTCTTTGCAACGCAAGGCATAACTCAGCATTGACTGGATGCATGTTGTACTCAGAACTAGCTGTTAGAGTCTTCACCAGGTTATTTCTCTTCCAGATGACAGTTATACGTTCGGCGTTAATGGAAGCAGTATGCACAGAGATGTTTTTGTGTAATTATACAGCGTCTTAGTGCCACAGACAGAGCTGAAACCTCCATGCTTACATTGCTGAACTTCGCTGCAGCTTTGTCAGAGGGAAATACAAGGTATTACTGTTATGATACAGTAGGGGCAGTATCCCCAAGAACCTGGACAAGAATATTAACTTGAATAACATTAGTAACTTTTCAGGCCTTAGTGCTGGTGTATGAAGTCTGAAGCATATCCCATTATACTTAAGTATTCCAGTGTTGGATGCAGGTCTGGTGCTGTTCATTATTTCCCTTATATGTGACTGCCATGATGTCATGGGGACAGAAGGGGTGAAATTATCAGGTGATTTTGCTGGGCAGTAGCAGGCATTGGGTCTTGTTGATATTTGTGTTCTCTGCTCTTCTCAGATGCCCCCCTCCAGAAATCCTCTCTTACCACTAGATTTGTTTCCTTTAAACAGGCAGGGAATAATACCAAGAGAAAACATAATAAAAGGAAGGCTACTTCTTCGTTGGTGTTTTGGGGAACAGTTTTGTGCAAAGACTTTTAACGTTTGTTTTTGCGAAGAGATATTTACCTTAAAACACAGACAATTGACAGACAAGCTGGAGTAGATTACTGGATTGTATCAAGACTGTTTGGTGATGCATTGACATTTGGTGTCATGACTCCATTAATCAAAAATACTTTGGAGGAAATTCTTCCTGATTCATTCATCCACAAATAATTTACACTGGAAGCAGTAGGTCTAAACCTCTTTGGCAGACTGAAATCGAGGAACATGATGAACAGCTAGCCTGGCTCCTGAGTGACCAGACACCCACTGCTTACCAAGGGTCTAATTTTTTTCCAGGCATGCAGTTAGTCTGTTGTGCCTGGAGGGAGCTCACAGTAGATATTTGTGAATGATAAAATAAAAAGGGGCTGAGGGCCCAGGGACTTAACAGAGGATCTTAGGTGAAAGAAAGTGCAGTTGTTAACCTTCTTGTGCCTGATATGTGGTTTGTCAATTAGGCAGCAGAAAATGAGTTGGTTGTATATTGACCTACAAGCATTAAACAACTGGCTGGGAGCCATATCCTGTAAAGACTGTACTGTCCTTTTGATTTGAAAAGCAGCACCACAGTTGTGGTTCCACTTAGGGTTTTTGAAACACAGGCTTTAATAAAACAAAAAGAGAAAGAAAAGTATCTTTCACCAGGTGCACTTTGACTATTTATTTGGAAAAAAAGAAAAAGGATTTTGCACAAAAGTATCCATAGTTTTCCAAGGGTTATTAACATGCATAGCCATGCCTGGCTTGACCATGCAGTATGCTCCTAGACAGAATGACAAAGCTGGAAAAATGAAGTCAAGGAAATATGAGCTGATTTATTTTTTATGTGTAACAAGCTAAACCTTGATCCAGTGCATCTGTGGAGCAAAAGAATATTTATTCAGTTCCGCCATCAAAAACACTAAGAAACACATGAGGTGAGTGTGAATTGTCTCAGCTGAACTCATGTATTCTCCAGACATAATTAAACACTGGCCCAATTTTTAATGTGGGCTACTTAATTGGATGTCAGAAATTCCGCATTTGGAGGTTCAGTTTGACCTTTAGTTACATAAAAGAAGCATTTAAGAGTCTCCAGTGAGTGTCAGTGTCTGAATGTGGATGCCTTATTTGAAAACTTTGTGCTCCTTTACAATGATGCATTCCAGGAGGAGAAAGCCCTGATCCTGCAAACAGTTTGAAGCAGGCTTCAGCTTGCTGCCACTGACACCAGCTTGCTGGAATCCACTCATTCCAGGGAACGGTACGCTAGTAAAGACAAGCATATGTGGAAGAAGTTTCAGGGTTCAGGTCTAAATTAGCATGAGATTTTTCTCCCATCTAAATACACTATAAATTTGAGAATGTACTTTAATTTCAAGGTGGAGATTCAAAAATAAAAAGAGAAAGTGCTCAGACGACCATCTTTCTCAACTGCCAGAGGATTTGTAGAGAAAAAACCAAATCAATTACAGTGTGACTTTCAGTAAGTGGTAGAGCTTGTTAAAGCTGGCGTGACCAGGTAAAAAATGGGACTTAGATATACACACAGGGTAATTTTTAATCTAGCTAGGGTGCAAGACATAAACAGCACTGAAACCTGGCAAGATCACCTGTAGCTCACACCATCCACCTAGGAAAGAAGCAGGGGATGTAGACAGGTATTCTTGCTCACAGCTATTGGAGAAGTCAGTAATCTCTAGTGAAGTGTCCTGAAGGAACACTTCTGGAACAAGGAAGTCTGAAAGCATCTGAAGCTGTTTGCTCAAGGAAGCTTTATCTATGCCCCAAGGCCTGGAGAGACTCTTGCAGGTCCTGCTATCTCAAGCTTGACTCTTGTCACTACATTGCACAGCAAGGTTAAAGCAAAGTGAAGCAGATAATCTGCACACTGCAAACACTGCTCCAATAGATAGGCTCATATAGGCTGTGGCTCACATCAGCTACCTTTGCACACAGCCTCTGATTCCCTTTCTGTAGTTTAAAAGTCTTATTACAACACCAAGATATTAACTCATAAAGCGAAATGGTTTACTGACTAGTTTTTAAATGCTATGAGCTGCTTACAAGATTTAGGAATGATGTGAGAACCTCCAGACTTAGCTTTGGCTTCTAATATTGCTTGGATCTGTATGCGCAGGATCCCTATTTACTATGATGTTATGCTGAAACATGCAAACTGATGTTCTTGGTCCCATATTGATTTGTTTGGTCAATTAAATTAATGTAAAAGTGTGGCTTTATGGGTAAAAATGTCATCAGTAGAAGGCATTGCTTGCTGAAGTGTGTTCCTCGCTTGCCAGCTACTACTTGGCAGGAATGTGCAGGCAAGGTCATTAGTTTGGTACTTTCTGGAGAAGGATGCAATATACTTCATACAAACTGCAAAATCCAGGAGGATGCCAGACTACAAGCGCAGAGTAATTTTGTTTGCTGAGCCACAGGGGATGTTAAAAATCTGTAGATAATTTCCCTACTTTAAACAGACATTCTTACTGTGTATGGCTTGCAATTCACACAGGGCAGATGCCCAGGAGAAAACAAAACTAGACGAAAACTGGACTGTTAGTCAATCAGCACTGAGTCTGCTTCTCTAACTTGAATTATACCCACAGTACTTGCTAGTGCAACTGTATATATGTAAGACAGTTTGAATTGGCTGGTCTAAGTGTATAAAGCACTCTAGCAAACAGGGGATTCCCCAGAAGAGCTATGTTTGTCTTTAGAAGTAATTCTTTGTCTCATTGTATCTGTTTAAAAAAAAAAAAAAGTTTCACAGATAAAGAAATGGAAGTTCTTTCCAGGCAGAAAAAATATTGCATAATAAGTAATAGGTGGATTGGATAATTCTAGTGATTTGATTGTAACCTATGGACTATGCAGGGGAGCGATCTACAGTCTTGTTATTTCTAGTGGTTCTTAAATCACAAGTTGATCCTTGCAATATTATGACCAAGCCTTCAAAAGTAAAGGCAGTTATAGAATAAAATATTTTCAAGCAAAAATAACTTGGGGTTCATGTTTCCAGGATTTTCTCTGTAATTCTGTGGACTAGAAGCTAAAAGAAAAGGAACATTGAAATTCTCAAGATTCCATGGGCTGGGGTTTTCTTTTGATTGTTGTTTTTTTTTTTCTTTTTAGAAAAAAACCCACCCAGTATCGGAATAAGTAGCAAAAATCATGAATATGGCAATCCTCTTGTCACAATGAATTTCCTGCACTTTTTTTTTTAAACAGATGATGGCCCTGGTGAGAGGGTGAGACTGTGTACAAATGTTTGTGGTTTAGAGCCCAGTTTTCCAAAGAGAAGTCCAGAATACACAATACGTCACCTGTTTGTACTCCAGCTCCATGAGGCAACTAAGACAGAATTATACAGCGTTTCCAGATCAGCTCTCCCATGGGGCTTTAAAGCTGAGTTTTGGTCTCCGCAACACACAAAAATGTTTCCCCAGATGAATTAAAATATTACTTCTTGGCTGTACAGCATGCTACAGGCTTTATCCACCGGTCTTACACTTTTCTACGGTTTTAACCATTCCCAAACTAAGGTGGGGAGCACAGGTTTGCCAGCATAGTATTAGTCTGCCTTTGGCTAAGGAAATATTTGCATTTCTTGTGATTACTGCTAAGCAGATTATTCACTGTTTATGTGAGGAAAATTTATAATGTCTTGCAAGATTGTAATATACCTAACAAGGGACAGACAAAGTTTTGCCAAGTGGGGTTTCCCTACCTCCAATTTGATCCATGTTTATGACTGATTTTGGGAGCAGCAGAAATCAGACCCAATGTGGATTTTTTAATTTGATGTTATGTGAGTTTAGAGCCCAAGTGAATACCTGGACATGGCAAAAGAAGGATTGCTATTGTCTTCAGTAGCATTGGAGGATATCCAGTGAAAAGTACCAACAAAGACTTTACTAAAATTAAGACTGGTGCTGGCATGTAGCTCTTCCTCTGTGCCTTTCTCCTAGAACTTATTTCCAGTCTGTGAAGGGAAAACTTATCCTGTGAGAATGAACAATTTTATGACAGTGCACAGATTCTCTGTGCCGACAGTCGGCAGAGAATCAGCCAGTGTCAGACATCCCAATGGGCATGTTTATTCTGCCCCATGGTTGTCCATATTGGGGCATCAGCTGGCTCCT
The DNA here is from genome assembly GCA_008711295.1 of Anarhynchus alexandrinus. Lineage (NCBI taxonomy): Eukaryota > Metazoa > Chordata > Aves > Charadriiformes > Charadriidae > Anarhynchus > Anarhynchus alexandrinus. The sequence goes on along the minus strand of VUYV01000016.1, from coordinate 4,551,144 downwards.
TTCCCACTTGTGCTCCCTTGGCTCTGCTCTGAAGACATACATGACATGTAGGCTGTGTGCTGGTTGCCAAGACATGGAGTAAGTCCAACAAAGGTAGACTTGAGCAATCCTCCTGTGTCAGGTTTCTGAATACAAACACAGAAGGAGCACAGAGCATGACTATTGCATACAGAAATGAAGAAGCTGGCAATAGCTCATTTTTTTATTGCAGTTTTTACACACTTACATATCATGTAGTTGCATTGATTATTTTTACATTTTTAGTTTTTACAACTATTTCTAGTTATTTAGTTGTAAAAGGTCTTTGGCCAGGTGGCTTTCAGCTCTCAAGTGGTATTTATATGAGAGAAACTGTGGTCATATTTTCAGACACATTGTGGTCATATTTTCAGTCAGGAATTAGGGCAAGAATAAGACCATTCTTTTCCCCTCTCTAGTTAGAAATGTTGGACAGAGGCGTCTTTCTGGTGTCGTTTCATGTTTGTTCATTTTGGTGTGGACAATGGACAGTGTCAATCATGCTGCCGTGTCAGTAGAGCAGAAAGACTAGACAAGGAGGGGAATTGATGTGCATGCTTAAACTCAAGGGAGTATATACAGTGCAAATAAATGGAGAAGGCAGGCTACTCGGAGCCACTGAGTGTTGCCTTTGTACATCAGATTGTGATTTTTGGCTTTTGAAGGCAGGTAGGTGGGCAAAATTGAGCAAAGGGGAGAGATTTTTCACTAGCCAGCTCCAAGTTTGCCTTTGCCAAGAAGATAACTTTAAGTGCAAACAGAAACCCAATCATATACAACTGCACGTTGAATTTCAAGGGGTGGAAATGTTGTGTGAGAGTCAGAGTCCATGTTTGCTTTCTTGGTGTGTTTTTTCCCGTGCTCTCTTGAAGAGGAAGATGGAATTTAGAGTGGGGAAGAGAGGGAAAAGAAAGAGCTGGCAGAACCGATAAAGCAAAACGTATATTGACACCACCTGACAATAATATGCATTGAACTGCTAACAAAGAGAATGCTAAATAAATATGGAGCTCTTACCAAGTACTGCTGGCTAGATTTATTTTGGTTTTGCATTTTTTTACTGCCCCCAGTGTTTTGGCTAATTACAAGCTGCAGCACCAAGAATATTTAATTTTGTTGAAAGGATGTGTGGTTTTCTGGGTGGTGGGAGTGAAGTAGCCAGGCTTACTACAGAGGTGAAGTGTCCTAAACGAAAGGTTTTGAAACATTCCCTGCCCATCTAAGCAAGCACCTTGTGGTGTTGGGATGTTATATATAGCTTGACCACCAAGGCCACCTTTAGGGTTTTCTCTCCACATACCCTTATAGTTTCAGTGATATAATTCCATAGTTCAGCAAGCTGGATTCAGTTTCGCCATGATAAATGTCCTTATTGCAATTTTGTTTGTTTTGCTAATATAACTTTACTGATTTGAAAACCTAAACGCAGAATGCTGTTATAAAAAAACTAGTGACCCTTGTACAAAGCTGTGGAGTCTGGACCTGAGTGAATATCTGTGTTGAATATCCTTGTTCCTATTGTTCTGCACTGGGGTCACATCTATCTGCTTCTGGAGGCATCTGCTGTAACCTAGAGGAGTTTGCTGGTGTAAATGGGGACCATCAACTTTTCTGTCAGCCTCTTTGGAAACTTCAAGTATTTGGCAGAGCAGAAAGTGAAGGAGAAAGCCGGGACACTACTGAGTTTTCAGCAGATGTTTAAGCCATGTGAAGCTGTAGGCAGCTGATCTGCTTTCACATCATTATACATTATAATATTTCACATTATACAATTTGCAAGGCTGAGACTGACACTGGATGCTCTGGGAACCTGAACTGTCCCTTTTTCTTCCTACCTCCACCTGGGATACCAGTTGGAAGTCTTCCTGAAAGGGTTGCCCATAGCAAAATAGGTCAGAATTAATTCATTTGGCTCATTCGACTGCAGCCAGATGAGTCACTGTGAAAAGACAACTTGAAACTAGTAACATTGGTACAGACTTCTTGTAAAGTGCTGAGAAACAAGGCCCAGAATCTTATACCTTTTCTTTTTTTCCCTGGAAATCCCACTGAAGACTCAATTTCAGAGACAAACTCTTATTCTATCAAGATTTTTTAAAAAATAAAATCTATTTATGACTCCTTAGAGCGTGCACAGAGCTTATCTATTGGCAGGAACCAAGGCAAAGTTTTCAATCTGATTATTTAATTCCTTTTTTATTTGCGAGGAGGTGACTGCAAGAAAGTAATGCAGCTTCTCCAGTGAAGATGCATGCTTTGGTGTTGCCTTCAGGTGTCCCACTAGTTGCTCAAATTAAAGGTTCCGGTGTGTTGCTAGGAACAGCTGTTCTTATTAAACTCATTCATTCAAGATACAAATGAATAAACCTTTAATCTCATCTGTTGATCAGTGACAAGTCAGCAAGTTCATTGAAGGTATTACCAGCTGAAGAAATGTGTGTTTGCTGCTGCTAACCAAGTCAAAACAAAATGAGTTTTTCTTTTATTGCCTTGCAAATATTCTCCAAACTGTGAAGTGGGTCCCGTCCCAGACTCATTTAGCGTCTCATCTGCCATATTATAAGAAAATGTTATAGGTCACAGGTAGCAATTGTTATGGCTTATCAATAACCTGTACCAGTTTCAGCTGGATTTTGGGGAACAGTCATATTAGTTCAAGGGAGGCTTCATGGTATGTAGGGATCACAGTACTCTGAGTGCCAGAAGTGCTGGCACAAGGCTTATTTTTTTAACTCATTCTATGGACTTGCCATGTAACTCTTGTAGGCTTCAGTACCACAAGAGCTGCAGAGCAATTCTGACAGAGAAACTCCTGCTGAAATACTTGCTCACAGAAAATATTAATATTAAATAATAAATAATTAATATTAAATTTATTTAATTTAATTATTTAAATTAATAATATAATAATATTATAATAAATTAATAAATTTATTTATTTAATTATTTAATTTTATTTAATTAAATTTATTTATTTAAATTAATATTAAAATATTAATATTGTAGAACTAATTAAGTTTCTGTTATAACTGTGTATGTATAGATAATGATCTGCTGATGTTGAGTGGTAATCTATGGTTATAAAGCTAACTGAACTAGCTGACCCATGGTCCCTGTAGTCCAAGAATTCTTCTGTGGTCACAGAGACCGATATATCCAGATGTTGTCTGTCTTCCTGCTGACTGCAGATGATCTAAACTCAACATCTCCTTTAAGCTTCTAACTGTAAATAGTATGAACCTGGAACTAGGGATTTCTTTTTTCTTTATCCTTTTTTCCTCTTTTTAATGTAAAAAAAGTTTAAAAAAATAGAATGTATTTTTACAAATAGCAGCCAAATTATAATAGCATTTTCTTCTCTCTCCTGCTACTGTGAAGAATAACACAATTTCTTTTTCTTTGCACACTGGACATGAAGCTGAAACAAACATTAAGTTTAGAGTAACTGGCTGGAACAGGTAAGAACAAAAGTCATGTTGGCCTTTGGGATTCAGGTTTGGAAGGAAAAAGTGATGAGGCACTAGTCCCAGCCTTGGTGTTTCAGACTCAGATCTGGGGTCTTTTAGGGTCATGCCTGCTCAAATGATCTTCAACTAGCATGTTAACAGCAGTGGTATTTGTATTTTCCAGGTTGATTCTACCTTTGATGGTCTGTTTCTCTCTACCTGTACACTCAGGAAAAAACAGCCCTGCATCACTTCAGATTTGATAAATTTTCTTTGGGATGGGAAAAACCAAAAGCCTTAAGCCAAAAGCTCAAACCTAGCATGAATTTATACCAAACCAAATAAATGCCCTGAGACAAGTGTCCATCTGTATCCTGATATCTCTGAAGAATGGCAAAAGTGTGGAATATGTTAGATACAGAAGTCCAGTGAGTCTGTTGTATCTAGCTAGGTTTATATATGATGGGCCAACTTCATGGTGTCTTAGTGCCTTTTCAGTTCCCACAGAGCTGCTTAAAGTTAAGGCTGGTGTTTAAAAAAAAAAAAAAAGCAGATCTGTTGACGCACAGTACAGTGTGTATTCTGTCAGTGTTTTGCCAACATAAAGGCCCTCAAAACTGTAGGCCTGGAAATAGATGTTTCTTTGCTCTTAGCAGCGGCTGAGTGGTCTGACTCCTGAACATTTATTACCCATTATTGAAGACCACTGTATAAAGGTGAATGGACACAAAAATGAAGTACTGGAGCTTGCAGTTCCTTACGTAAAAGTACACGTATTTATACAATTTTTAGCTTCCTTACATAGTTAATAGAAATTCCCATATGTAATGTTTAATGGTTTGAGGTGCTGGAAGTCCACTGAAACCTAGTCTTCTAGTTCAAAGTTAAAGGGCTAAAGCAGAGCTGCTGCGTTGTTGTTGTTAATACTATTGTTATGTCAGCACTAGAAAAGAAAGCTATCTCTTTTATAGCTGAAAACTATACTTTGCATGGTTACAAAGACAGCATGTGTGGCTGGTCAAAGAAATGGGAGGATACTTTTGAGAAGCACTTTAAAATTCCAGAAGTGGAGTAGTGGTGCTTTTTTCAGGTTTTTAAATAAAACTGTCCTCTTGCTGTTCCTGCCACACACATCCCCCCTGCCTCCCCAAACTAGGTACCTAGTGGAATTTAGATATTGAACCAATTTATAGTTTTTAAAACTTCAGTAGTCATGAAAAATGGGAAGTGTTAGATATGATTTTGTCAAATACATGTTTGTACTGAAAAATCCTGCCAATTTTATATTTATGTACATAGATAAATACACATAATGTGTTTGCATTGATGTCAATGCATGCAGGCACTTTTGGGACCTTATTTGTTATCTTAGTAATGGTATAGCAGACCAACTTCCGAGAGTCAAGTATGAAAATATAATTGTAATGGCACAATCAGAGCTTACTATCACTGTGCTCTGCAGCATTGAGACATCGTGGAAGAAGCATTATGCATGTGTATAGACCGCGTATGTTATACAGAAACATAATCTTGCCAAAGCTGAATCATCTAAAGCATTGGTCATGATCTGAAGTAGGAATGAATAGGGGTATGCTTCCCAAAAAAGTCTGCTGAAGATTTTCTTACATCAGTTGTCATGACAATAGGTGGCACCCTTATGCCAATAAATATCATCTTGTTTTACTTAACTCGGGTTCCTTGGACTTATCTACTGGAATTCCTTTAACCAAAATTGTTGGAATTAAAAGCAAAAGCAAGTCATCAAAGCAGAATATTCATTTGGGATATGGGGGAAATGCCTGGAAAACAAAGATGTAAACTCCATTCTGACTGTTGAGTTTAACACATAACTTAACTACCAGTACTGCTCTGTTGAATTTGAGAATTTTGAGTATGGACATCTATTGAGCGATGTACACAAACTGCATAAATGTATGGTTTATAACTGAGGATTTTGACTCCTTTGGGGTTACTTCAGCATGCAAGAGAAACAAGATGTGTCCTGTTTTATTTGTTGTTACACAAACACTTGGGTGAATGGGATACCCAAACAATCTGAAACTCACACCTGTGCAAAATCAGAAAGGGAATCTTATAAGAATGGACTTCTCTCTGTAGAGTTTTTGTCACTTTTACTTCCAATGTGAGCCAAAACCTGAAAAAAAATGTTAACCAAACTTTGTCAAGCCTTTGTCAAGCATTTTGGCTTGCAGATTGGATAAATGTTCAGGTCACTTCTTACGGTACCCTGAACAGACTTTATTCATTGCTCCTCTGCAGAGATTGAAAGGAGATTAGGAGCAGGCAGAAGAGAGAACATTAAAAATACCTAAATGCATTGTAGAACGATGAAAGGACACCGCATATTAGGAAGTGTGAAAGGACATCTGCTTTTATTGTATATTGATTTTGCTGATATAATTGGGTATAAGAAGAGAATTTTTGCTAGGCATAAATTTTATGCATTTTTTTATTTTCATGAAAATAGATTTTAAAGGTCTGATGTCATTCTGAGGACATAAATTGTCTTAGGCCTGGAGATGGCCCATAAAATTTGCAAGGCCTCAACCATTTATAGCTGGAATTGGATCAGAAAAAGTTTCAGGATTCATTGAACTTTGCTAGTCTTGGCAGTGTCTCTGTTACGCGTTTGCTGGCATTTTGTTTCATCCTTACATTGCAAAAGTAACATCTTAGGGTGGAAATGCAAAACTGAAGGGGAAAAAGAATTTTGAAAGAATTGATGGAGCTAATGAGGTTCCATTCTAATTTATGAGACTTAACACAGCTGTTCTCTTAGCTAAAATTTTGCTGAAGTAGCTCTGGTGTTGCAGGGAAAATGAATATTTCCAGTGTTTCATGAAATGTTATTTATATGGACCTTTCTCTATTTCTATTTCATCCTCTCATGCTGATTTTTGCAAAGCAGTGTAATACCTGGACAAATTGTATTCATTAGGATGAATGCTGTCTCCAGGCTTTGGTGCCAAAATGAAATTGTTGATTTCCACTTAGCATTTGCTCCTCAGCAGCAATGGATCTGGTTTTAGACAGGTGGTTACAGAGACAATAAGACCAAGAGACTATTGCAAGTTGGTTAAGTCTATCACGTTGCACTTAAATGATATTAAATGATGATGATTTACCAAACACTTTCATGTGCTCATCTTGGACTGTGTCCTCAAACCAGGACAGACTGGCAAATATCCTATTGCCACTGTGAAGTGTTCTATTCCTTGAATATCACAAATAGGAAAACTCATAGGTATTTCTGTGAAAATACAAATCCTAAGCCTGATTGTACATTGGTTTATGTTTTAAAAAGTCTTTTTTTTTGCATCTGCAGATTCCATTTGTTATAGCATAAACTTAAAGAGCTGTACCCCTCTCCAACCTTCTATGTGTGAGTGCTCATTCTGCACAAAACATGTAGGTTTCTGGGTAGAAATACTTGTAATACAGTTTTGGGCTTTTGGTATTATGCTGTTTAAATAATCTTTTCTGTATCAGTGAGAAAGAAAGTAGAACTCTTAGATGGAAGGTCTATGTCAAGGTTAATGATAGCACTCTAACCTGTTTTAAGAGCTGTGCCAGCAGTAAAGAAAAAATTCACAGAATCACAGAATGATAGGGGTTGGAAGGGACCTCTGGAGACCATCTAGTCCAACCGCCCTGCCAGAGCAGGGTCACCTAGAGCAGGTTACACAGGATGGCGTCCGGGTGGGTTATGAATGTCTCCAGAGTCAGAGACTTCACCACCTCTCTGGGCAGCCTGTTCCAGTGCTCTGCCACCCTCAAAGTAAAGAAATTCCTCCTCATGTTTAGATGGAACTTCCTATGTTCACATTTGTGTCCATTACCTCTTGTCCTGTCACTGGGCACCACTGAAAAAAAGACTGTTCCCATCCTCCTGGCACCCTCCCTTTAAGTATTTATAAGCTTTTTTTTTTTTTCTTTTACAGTGCTATTAGGGTAGGCAGAAGCTATTTCATGTCAACATGTATCTTGGGGGGGTTCGAGGGGCAGGGAAAGGCTTGCTGATCCAAAACCCTTCCAGTGAGGCTGTCATTTGGTAGAAATTTGTTCTGCTTTTTTATGGGCAAATAATTGAAATTGAAAAAGAAAAACTTGATTATCTTTTAATCTTTCATGAAGTAACTTTTGATTATTTTTTGAGAGCATAAACTTTATTCATCCACAGTGTCTGAAACAAAAAGAGAGAAAAAGTACTCTATATTTTGAGGGAATTGTGCAATGGGACTGTATAGAAAACTCCTTCCTTATTGAAGTCTGCTTTCACAACTAGAGTTCTATTTATCTGGCTATGATTATTTCCCCTGGTATTTTGCATATAAAAATCACTCCTATCTAACATAAGCTGTTAGACTCCTGAAGAGCAGTGGAAAAAACTAAGCACTGACTTTGGGCCAGAAGGTACCATCTTTCTTTAAATAACACTTTTCCTGAAGAAACTGTCTCTTTATACTGATGCATGACAAAAAGTGCAGCAATCATGCACTTGTTTTAAATTTTGCATAGTTTCTTTGTTGTAGAAGGACTGCCAAAATGGTGGTGACAAAGTCATCAACATGTGAAATACTTTTTCATCCTGATAAATCACTTACTGTGTGGCCCAGGAACTTGTCCTATTTCCACTAGAAAAATTAGCTTCTCCTGGCAGCGGATGCCAATTGAAAGGCAGTGTAATTTCTGTTCTACTAGCTGTTGATAATGAGGTGTATGTTTAAGTTGAGACCTCTGTGGTCCTTAGTGAGTGGACAGTGGAGTTTGACTTTGGTTTATTCATTTGAAGAGGTTGCTGAGGCTGTTAATGAGACATATCTAATCTGTCTTGGGAATAGTCTGATGGATGTACTGTAGCATCCTTCTGGGAACTGAACTATATTTTGGCTTGCTTAGCTCCCAAACATTATTGGTATAGCTTGTTTACATGCTGTGTCTAAAGTTAAATAGCAATATATTTAAAATACAGGTTCTAACTCATGTTTCATGTCTCCTAATTCTATGTTCAGTTCCTAAGGGTCCAGTTGCTGTCTTGAAATATCAAAACAAGTTGGACCTTTTTTGTCCAACATCGAAGTATAAGTTTGTGACAGTGAATGAAGTCCTTTAGAGCAGCAGGATCATACTTCGTTGCATCACTAGGAGTGCGGAGTAGTATTCTGGTTCACCGTGTGCTTTCTCTATACTGGAGTGGAAACAGATTGTGTAAAGTGTTATCAAAATGCCACCAACTTTCCCTTCCTGCAAGCAGCAGGCCTCTAAAGGGAACCAGTAACTGTAGAGGAACACATTTAATTCTTATAGGGTAGAGAGAACACTCTCTCATTCTTATTCCTGGTGTCCCCTTGTATAAAGACCAAGTGGTATGGTGAAACTTCTGTGCTCCCTAAGTGTGTTTCGCTGCAAGCTCTAAGCAAAATACTCTCGGGTAGCAATATTATTGGGAAACTCATCTGATGTAATAAAGGAATCAAGCAATCACCTGTTCAGTATATCAAAGAGAACCAAAGGGGTATATGTGTGTATGTGTCTGTCTTTCTCTTGTCACTGGCAGTAGCCTAATGGGGTAGAAAACCCTTTTGATTTAATCTAGTTGTCAATTGATTAAGTAGAATTCTTGTTCCATTTCTTCACTTTCTCTTTGACAAACATGGAAGTGCATCACCAAATGTGGATACTATTAATACATCCTATTGTTTGCACTTTACCTTAACCTGGCTTTAATTATAAGTGATTTCAAGATTACTCAATACTGAGGTGTTTCTTGCCACATGGGTGGCAAATCTGTACACCATTGTTTTTTCCTTGTTTCATCTTAACAAGGCCCAACTTCCTACCACATTCACCAGAGTATCCAAAGGATAACAGAGATTACTTGTGCACTCTTGAGTATGCTATTAAATATACGATATATGAAAATTGTATGATATCTTTGTATCTACATAAATATATCCCAGGGAATGATTCCCTGAGAGCCAAGCTGAATCTTGTAAGATGACCTATGGGCACATTGCTCTGGGCTAAGTGCATGTAGAGCTGACTTGCCATGTTCACATCACACAGCGCTTAGGTCCTGTGCTTTGTATTGTCTCTCCATGGTCCAAGATGTTGCAATTACTTGTTGGTATTTTTACAGCTCAAAATGTCTTAAATACTGTATGTAGGGGCTGTGCTGCAGCCCACCAGAGTGAGGTTCTTAAAGCATGAAATTGTCACAAGTCCTGGTGCATGTAGTGTTGTCCAAGGATAGAAATCTTGCTGGAAAAATGGAGCCCTACATAGGGAGGATGGAGATAAAGATAAAGCAGTCTTATTCACTCTGTTTCTTGAGAACATTGCATGAAGAGAACTGTAGCCAGAGTTGCACCTGGGTTTTGTTTCAGAAGAAATTAGTCAGCTGACTCCAAGATACAGCCTGGAAGGAAACTGATGTTTATATAATTTGTGTGATTTGGGAACAGGACTTGAGGCTGAACTTGGAATTCTTGATTTTAAAGCGTACGTGTACCCAGTCAATGCTGAAGATAGGCTCCATGAAGCAATGGAGCACGGGTATTGCAAAGGACAGGAGAAAGGAAGAAATGTCTTCCTATTACAAGTGGTAAGAAAGGAAATATTGTTTGCCTTAAGCAAGATATTGTTGAACTACAGATTGAGTTCAGGGAGGGTAGAAGGACAAAGGCTTTTAAGATCTGAACTTTCTACATGGCTACAGAAGCACTCTTTGCAATCCTCCTGATTTTAAATTTTTAACTGGAGGCCACTAAGAGTTGAGTCCAGAAATACACGATCGTTTATTCACAGGTATAAGTGAGGTATCACTTATCAGATGTAGATAAATACACTATTTTATACAGACTTGGAAATGTCAACTGGTTTTGAGCGACCTTGCTCTCTAATGATTCAGGTATGGGACAAATAGGTGAAATCTTTCTTTCTTTATAGCAGCTTCTCTAAAGCTTGTCTTTCCTGATCTCCCAAAGTCCATCAGTATCAGAACAGTATGTTGGGGATAATTTGCATAAGCATTATTTCATAAATATTTTAGAATTTCTAAAATCAAAATCTTGCCTAATCTAGTGGATTAAGTATTAGAATTATAAACACTGATGGTTCTAAAAACTGTTTCTGACTTTGCTCTTGACAGGACAGAACTTAGGATGTCTAGAGCATACTGCACCCTGGCATTGGTGCGGGCACTGTCCTCCGCCATTTTTGTAGTTTTCCTTCAAGATACATTATTTAGATTTTTCACAATGCAGTCACTTCTTGTGACTGCATAGAATAAGTAATTTCACATTACTTTTTACTGATTCCTATAAGAAGATTGTTTTAACTTACAGAGTCCAAAGTTTAGGAGTCAAAGATATTTACAGAAATAAATGCCATGGTTTATCAAGCACTTGAAGAAGCCTTCTTCGTAAGAAAGAAAAGGCCTATTTACAACTCATCTTTAAATACACAATGTATGAAGTATTCTGGCTCGTTGGTCATGTGGTCAAGTTTTTATTATAAAACCCAAACGGATTATGTGGTTTGCAGGGAGTTGCAAAACTCAATGAAACATATTCAAAATACATTTCTGGTATAATTCCATTTTTCAAATTCACGTATTAAACATGAATATAATAGCCCAGGTTTCAAACCCAACAATTTTCTCCTTAGAACTCAGCATCTTTGTTTTCAGAGTGTTAGGAGTTTCCATGAGTTATGCTGTACTCATAGCACACAGAGATGGGTGTGGGTAGTAGGACCCTGGCCTTCATGGAGCACTGTGAGAGGTCAGGAAATTTTGAGCAATATGAAGGTTAGAGGTAACATCCACATTTGCAAGTTCATTACAAGTTTCTCAAGCTTTTGAGTTTCTTAGCTAGGGGCTCAGTTTTAAATTCCAGACTTCAAGTATGAAAAAACTTTACTAGAAATAGGTCTTAATGTCTCCATGATTCAGCTGACTGTTTTCTGCTTGTGGGCTGTGCCCCTTTGCCTGTTGAGACCGTAAGTTCTTTGGGGCATAGTCTCCCCCTGTGGATACGTACAGACCCCTGTGTGAGGGACTCTAAGCTCCTGGGGACAAGACCTCCAATTTTTTCTCTCTCAGTGAACATCTCTCTCTGGTAGGAGAATTGAGATGTAAGTCAACTGAGTGTGGCCCAGTTTTTAGGCTAGTACAACCTGCTCAGGCCTGGAAGCATTACAATGATAAGAATAAATAGTTGCAGGAGATGCCTAATTGCCCAGGGAAGTAGCTGCAGAAGTGAGGTATGCTTAGCATTTTGTAAAAGTGTACTTCTGACATGCTTAGACAAATTTTTGTCTTTCCCTTATTTTGTTTGCAGCAGTTGAGCAGGGATGCTATGTGCTTTGTTGCTGCCACGGAACAGGTCACCTCTTAATATTACCCCTTTCTGCTGCCTCCACGTTTACCAGCAAATGGTTAAACAAGGCATGATAGACTTGCTAATCTAGAGACAATCCAAATGCCTTCATGCATCAGACGTTTCCACAGGACCTGCAGGGAGACAACAGTAGGATTGACCACTAAAATGTGCTATTTTATTGGACATGGGCGAACAAATAAGGTTTTGGTCAAAGTGGTTAACAAAGACCAAGCTGGCATGCTACTTGCTCATTTTTCTGAAAGTTTGTGTGTACTAGAGAGCTTTGGGCTTAGCTGGAAACCTTGGATGTTGTTAGTGAGCCACTGTGCTTTACTTACGAGCCTTCAGTGTAAGGTTGAAAGGTGAAAGAAAGAAATCCCAGACCCGCGCACCATGCTGCAGAATACACATATTTACCATGCACAGATCTCTAGAGAAGTCCCCCACCAAGCTGACACTAACACCGACAGCCAGATGTGCAACTCGGATCAGAGCAACAACGAAAATAGACTGTGGTTTACAACTGCTTGCAACAATAAACAAAGCATATCAAAGGATCCCCCAAAACATACTTTCTCTGTAGAAACCTACATGGTTTTATTATTCCAGGCTCTGACTTTAAAGCATTTTTGTCATTTTTGTAGAAGAAGAGTTAAATAGTTGCAGATTCCTACCAGGGACAATTGTCAGGGACTGGACTGGGCTTACTGGTCAACCACATCCATCCCAAAGAGACTGTGTGCATAGTCAGCAAAAACTTCCATAAAGAAGATGTTACTTGACAAAATCTACTTTCTTAAATTTGTGATGCATTTTTACAGGGGCATTACTTATATAAGGCTCTTCCCACTGCCCCATCTAAATTGTTACAAATGTCATTTTATGTAGCTTCAGTTGGACTGTGCAATATTCAGTCCTTCGCTTAACTGATGGTAAGTTCTTCTGTTTGGTTAACAGAATAAAGTAAAAGTGTCCATCCCCTCCAAGCAGATGTTAATTGCTTTTTACAGGTAGACACAAATATCACAATATGGCATGACAAAATGCCATAAGAAGCCTTTGAAACACATTTCAATATGTAAGCATTTAAAATGCATAAGGTGTAAATTGGAAGTGTTGCCCTGCAGAAAAATTAATGCAGCTTTGCAAACTGATCTGGAAGAAGTAACCTGTGAATGGCAAAGTGCAAAAGCAGCTTTAATATGAAAACAAGTAAAGCCTCTGTTTCAGCTTGCTTTTTTCCTGAATCTATTTTAAATCTTTAGCATTCTTTTAGCCTCCAGATTCCTATAAAGTTGAAAGATGCCTTGTTCTCCAAGGCTCATATCACCTTACTAGGAAAGCCATGGAGGAGACTCATAATGTCTTCTATTATACAGCTATATCTTTACTTAATGTTGACATGAAATTCTTTGCTAAAGTTCTGGCAATAAAGTTGGAGAAACTTATTCCCTAAATTGTTTCAGCTGATCAAGCAAAATTTGGAATTCTCTCTATGTCCTGAAACTTCAGAAAGTTAATAGTTTGTGTTATCCTGACTCAGTCAAACTCTTGTCACTTTCCTGGAATCATTGTAGGCTAAAATACTTGGGTATTTTTATTTTTGCAGACATCTGCACTCTGCCATGGAATTAAATGTGAGAAAATTTTAGCTGTATTTTATTACTTCAGAATACTTCCCTGTAAGGTATTCTAGGTGGAAAAGAAGAGACAAAATAATTGTTCTTGGATTAATTTCTTCTATTCTGGCCCTCCCCTTTTTACCTTAGCGTATTACTTCCGCAAGGTTCTGGATTTTCCTGAATCAAATTAGGAATAACTATCAGGCAACAAAAGGGATAGGTGATAATGTCACTGATACATGCTAGTGCTTCAGATTTTGAATGACCATGCACAATGTCATCATTTCCTTGCTTCTCAGAGGTCACAATTTAGGAAGCCAGTTTTTAAGGAAGGATATCAGAAATGGAATGCCTGCAAAGAAATCTGTGAGTTCACTGAATTACAGGAGAATGAAAGGAGGCTTTGAGCACATTGCTGAGAAGCTAAATGATACTCCTTGCAGCAGCCTTTGTCTCAGGTGGATGTTACCCCATGATAGCTAATCAGAACCTGCTCTTCTCTAACACTGAAGATGAAGCTCTCTAAAAAGGTGAGATGCAGGAAAAATATTGTAAAAACAATCAAAACAGATCTGCCTCTCAAAGTTGGTGGCTATGAAATTCTGGGTGTGGACAATTGTGACCTCTCGAGTTTTAAGAAGAGATTAAAATGTTCAGAAAGTAGAGACAAGGACTGTGCCCTCCTCTCCAGGCTATACAGACGGTTTTGCTCGCTGTCCTGAAGACCCAGAGAGCTTTACACCCTTCATGGCACAGTGGCATGGCTACAGAAAGGAGGAGAGTTAGTCCTGGCTGCAAAGTGGGAATACAAGCTTAAACATGAGACTGAAGAAGACCTAGAAATTGTGCCCCCCATTTTCTGGGCATATACTGTTCCTGGTGTCACCTGTGAGAAGGGCAGATAGTATTTGCTAGGAGTCTTTATCATCATCTGCAAATTTATCATTACTGCTGTAGGTAAACCAGTAGCTATCCCACTGTGTGCCTCTTTTCCCAGTATTTCTGATAGACTGTGGACTTGTCAATGAGTGGAAGTGGGGTGGAAGCTGGAGTGCTTTCCTAACACACTGGATAGTCTTTACATGCTGTAACAGACAAGCTCTTGTGGTCATGGGATTAAAATATTACAAGCTTTGTTTTGAAACAATGACACAAGGAATTTTTGCAATGAGTCCTTGTGCAGTGGTTTGTGATTTAGCTCATGTCTGGAAACCACAGTTTCTAGATTGCAGGACAGCTCATAGCTTGGGAATTTCCAAAGCAACTATTAACTGGAATGTCGGTTTATATAACTGTGTCTGTGTGAGTTCAAGTTTTGTCCTCTTACAGGTGGCAGTGGTGCTGGGCAGGGGAAGGGAGAACAGGAGAAAACCTATTACCATTCATTTTGCATGGATGCAGTGGAAACTCAAACTTTGACTTTCACCCACCATGTCTGGAATTAATCTATCTGGCAAACCAAGTACAATCATGGCAAGAAATTATATTTGCTACACTGAAGCCTTTCCTATGGGGCCGATCCAGCTTCTTATGATGTCAATGGAAAACCCTTCGTAGGTTTCAGTGGGAGTCAGAACCACTGTAAGTGGGGTCTGTAGGTTCTTCAAGTCTTAAATGGATGCAAGGGCCTCTGTTCCATTCTGAAGTTCATGCCAAACTAGACACTGCAAAAGGGATAGGATCAGAAAGCACATAGGAAGGTGTTTGAGACCCTTTGCTAAGAATGAGAAATACCATCTCTGTTGTGTCTTGGTCACATTTTTTATTCAGTGATTGCCTAACATAAAACACTTAAAGATTCCTTGCAGAATACTGTGAACTAAATACATAACAGCAAGAAATTACTTCAGTTTGACCCTCTAGTCCTATAGAGGAGCCACACTGCACCTGTACATTAAGTACCTAACCTCAGGCATGAGTCATGGTTTCAGACACACCTCTCCAATTAACCAGTTTGCACAGTGATCATTAGAAATCTTAGGTTAAGATCTCTGCTTTTTTTTTTTCCTTTGCCTTCATTGTATATGAAACGAAGGTGCAAATTCAGCACCGTAAATGCCAGCCTGCTCAGTGGTGCCCAGCTCTGCTGGTTTCCTTATTGAACACCCTGTGAAGCAAAACCACATAACTTCAGTTCTGCAGAACAGGACAGCTTCTTAGCATGAGACCACATAAGCTCAAAGACTCAAAGACTCAGGCTATTATTTGCTGAAGACACCATGAGCTGCAAGAAAAACGTGTACACTCCGCAAAACTTTCATCCAAATTCAGAGCCTGTCTGAGCTGACTGTCTGGACACTAACAAGTGAGAAAAAACATTGTGAAGGAATGAGAGGTAATATTATGAAATAGAAAACCATAATATTACCAATGAATTATTTTTATTTGCCTTCTCATCTCTTTCACTTGAAGGTGGCTAATTATGTGTTGTTTTAACCCTTTTGGAACTGAATGCTCTTAGACTTCCACATAAGAAGAGCACCTAGCTTTCTCCAGTGCCTAATTAGTGCCTTTTTCTTTAGTCACCAATGATTCTTTGAATTTTTCCTTATATCTATCATGACTAGAAATCTATCCTTTTAAGGTGAAAGGTCTGATTGCAGTTTAGTGTCTTTGACTGGCAGAGCCAAATATTTTCAACAAGAACAACAAATATTGAAGGATCCCTAACACAGTGATGAGAAATGTTAACGTTACAGACATGTTTACTGAAAAGTGGTGCAAGCGTAGTAAAAACGGGTGGTGAAAGCTAATGAACCTTGCTGTAGAAAATTAAAAGCTTCATTCATAGCTGAGACCCTCGTGTCACGAAATACGGTGACATGTTTTCTTCGTAACCATGAGTTAGCAAGAGCTTACAGCAACCTACTTCTGAACCTATCATAGATATTTTGCAGAGATAAACTGCTGCCTAGACTCTGTGAATTTGAAGATTATTGGACAAAGGAGGACAGGAATCCTTTCTTCTGAGTATATTTTGGATTATTTTGTAAAATGCAGAATTGTGATAATACCTTAAATGTAAGAAAACAAAATGAATGAAAGGATTTTAAGATAGATTTTATCTCGATGAGTGAGTGATGCATTTTAATGCACCGTAAACATGTAACACTCACCTCTTCTGCATTACAAGGTAACATATTGTTTTGTTTTCAGTTTACCTCCCACCCTCTAACTGTTGTTCTGTTTTCCATTACTGCAACTTGCAGTGTAACAACAGAATTGTTGAATCATATGAGAAGGGTCCAGAAAATCTTATTTGTTCCACCAAAATTCCTTCCATGTGTCAAAGCTTCCTTTTTTATTTTGCTAATTTTTGTCATGTGCTTAATTTTAGTCATTTCTCCCACACATTGGAGGTCAGCATCCTTCCCTCACCACTGACAGGTTTTGAGGCCTTACAAGAAGTAACCAAAGCCTGTTGGACTTACCACATCCTTAGAAGAATGTGATCACTGTGCGTAACTAAAAGCTGCTCTCGAGGGGAGAGGAGAAGAGCGAAATAGAATAGCAGGAAAAGGATTTGGGTTGGACAATGTAATTGGTGATTCAAATTAGAGATGCTAAATGGTATGAGAAGAAATCTAGACAGGAGCTAGACCTCTCACTAGTATTGGAGGAGCATATGACTTCAAAATGGCTGACAAGACATGAAAACAATTAGCTGAATTCAAATGAGGGAAAATGTTGCATATCCAAGTTAAACTGAGCAAACTCTTATGGGCAAGTGATAAGCAGTGTGGGATTTTAAGCATGTTTCTGCTGTGGGCCCTTTGAAGTTTGTCAGCTAGAACTCAGCGTCGTACAGGATTTCATCAGGGACTACTGTGCACTTCATTTGCTTAAGAGTGCATTTTGTGCATATATGTTTGGGGGCAGGTTTCCAAACATTTAATGCCTCTTTCTTTCCTTCGGGAAGGGATAATTTGGGTCATTGGTCTCTAAAGAACTTTTTCCAACAATGGTTTTGATTTGCTCAAGCAAAGTGGATGGGAATTCTATTAGAAGCAAATGCATAGCAGAGACATCTACTACTGCCCTTAACTGCTGGAGACTTTGCTCTTGTGTGTTTTATTCACCTCATAAAAAAAGCTTAGAACCTTGTAAAAAATATATATCACAGAAAAGATGTGAGACTTAGCACAAATATATACCACACACATAGGCTGGTCTTTTCTTTGTGTGTATCCAATGAACTTTCTTTTTTTTTCATGTTGTTTTTGCCAACTTCCCATTGTTTCCTCATATATGAATTTGCTCTGGCTTGGGCCACACTACCTCCATTGTTGCCATAGGCTTTTTCTCTCTCTACAAATTTATAGCTACCCAATAAAAAAAAAAGAGAATGAGGATACACTTGGTTAGCAGAGCCAAAGTATGTAAATGTTTATAACAAGTGATGCTTACATTAATCTTAAGTAAACTGTAAGAACATATAAAACTTAAATGCTTAATAGTCTCAGGACACTACGTTTTGGTACAGGATTAGAACTTTTGCTAGCCAAAATGTTAACGATTAGAGAACTGGGGCTGAGATCCAGCACTGTCCCATGTAAGTTTTGAATATGGAAGGTTTTTAAAACAGCGTTTGAAAAAGTATTTGAAAATATTTGGGTCATGTTCATAGCCAGACCCTAGAGGGATCTTTGCTTTCATCCATTGGGTCAAAGGCCTGTATTTAGAGAGGTGGAGGACTCAACGTGCTTCCTCATGGCCAGTCATCCATCAGTAGAACTACTGTCATAGTTGCCTCTGCAGTTGCTGTTCCTCATTCACTTTCTCACTGGAGAAGCTGAAGACTCTGGAATGTGGATGCTGAAGCATGGTCTAAATTATCTGTCTTTTGCAAGGCAGAAGTTTGCTTTTCACCACAGTCTTTAATTGCACAGAAGAAGTTAGGCAGAGTATTTGCACCAGCATGCTACTTATAATCAACATGGTTTTCATTTGAGAACTTTTTTTTTAAATCTATTTAAGAGTACTCTCCTTTTTTAAGATGATGGACTTTATTTTCTTTTTCTTAGGATCACTCAAGTTTCCCATAGAGAAATAATTTATCCATGACCCTCCTCTATCTATTTTGTTGTGTTATTTCTCATATGAGATTAATTTGTAGTGCTGCCTTTTAGTAAAGATGAAGGCTTCCAAGGGTCAGAAAAGCCCATGAAAATAACTATTTTGACCTAGCAGGTATTACCAGGTTTTGAAAATCACACCTGTAATCCCTTCTGGGCCCAATAGCTGCAGCTAGACTAAAACATTCTAGAGAAAAGGATAGTTTGACCAATAAGCCTACATTACCATTCTTGTGAAACACTGCAGCAGCCTCTGCAAATTGATTTTTCTTTTTTATCATTTTTATCTTTTTTTTTTCTTTTCTGAAGAGGAATTTTTTGTTAAGAGAAAACACTTCAAATTAAAGTTATTACTTTTTCAGTTTTGTTGCAGTTTTATGTGTGTGTACCGGGAAACGCTATTTGGCCAATCCAGTGAGGTGTTGTTTGTACCGCCGAGGTCTGAAGAAACAGAGTGTTTTCTGAATGAAGGTTTCAGCAGTTTCTGTTTCGTATCAGGGCATTTGGAATTCTGCTTCTACATGTAGAAATGGGTACATAAAAAAAGGGCATTTCTTCCTTCTCTCTCACCTGTGTGGGAGTAAAGGTGTATTTCACTAAAATATAAATCAATCCCAGTGAGTTTTTGAAAGAAGTTGGTAAACTGTGATTTTTCAAAAATATTTATTTTATTTACTTCTGAAGTCATCATTTCAACAGAAAGTTCATGGCATTTTGAATACATTGCTGATGATGTCAGGAGATCTGTAAAAAAACCAAAGAGTATAATAAGCTTTAATGATGCACTGGTGCAGTATGAAGTGATCTGAAACAGGCCATAAAACAGGCTGTGATATGGAGGTTGAATACTTAATATGAACAGCATAAACCACTGGGTGTGAAGCACTGCTTTCCTAGTGGCCACTGCTCTGTAAAGCTGGCTGGGAAGTAGCCTGCTTCCACAGGATTCCTCCTCATGGGGCTGTAGTGGGTTAAGTGTAGTGGCTGTGCTTTCAAGAGTTATTTCTTATTTGTCCCAGCAATGACATTTCCACCTCATGACAACTTTCAGGTGTCTGAAATTTCTCTTTATTCTGCCTTGGAATGAAGATAAGTCCACCCAAACCAAAGGCTCTTTCACATGCTTTTACAAGAAGCAATGACTTCTGTTTCAAATTGAAAACCTGAAGTTTTGACCAAACTCTCTCTTTTTTCTGAAAGTGACTAGAAGGCCTTCCTACTTGTTAGGAACATTACTGTCAAAATCTCTTTCCACGGAACATTTTAAGAGAACTGTATTCTTTTATGAAGAAAAGCTCTGTCACAAATATTCTGACCATCTCCTATAAATGTTTTGCAAACATTTTTAACCGTCTTATTTGGATTTGCACTTTCTTCTGGCAGGGTTATGTGTCTGAAATGTATTGTTATTCCTTTGGACAGTTACCGTTTCTATATTGAGACTTAAATAATACTATCTGAATCTCTTTTGTGCCTCTTCTACCTTCCTTCAATCTAAGTCTTTCTCTTTTGCCACAAGAAAGTCCCCCCAATGAAACCTGTGTATCTCTATCCATCACAACTTATTTTCCATGAGATCTGTACTCCTGCATCCAATTCAATTGAAATCAGTGGGTTCAGAAGTTCCTGGTTGGGGATTGAACACACCCACGCCCACAAACACAACATGCTCACATCAGCCTCATTTCCTTCGGAAACCAGCTGAAAACCACAGAAGTGTAAATTACTGCAGGTGGTGAAAGGCCTTGGCAAAAGAGGCCCCGTGGTCCAGTCCGTGCTCTGAATCACATTAGCATCAATGCAGATGAGCTGCAGAGACATCAGGGGGGCCAAGTCCAGGTCTCACAGACTCAGCAGTAAAGCTGTGGCCTTGGGAGTTAAGGTTATGACAAAGGTTATGAGGACTCCTGGACAAGCAGTCCACACATCTTTGGCCTTATCAGTGATTTATTGCTAGTCTCAGTGCAATGTTTGTGAAGAGTTAAGAAGAATTATCCTTGCTGACTGCAGAAAGACTGTTTACGCTTAAACAACATACTGACTGTTCCTTACTGGGCTCTTTTCTCAATGTTCCTGTCTGTCCTAAATGGAACCAAGGAAAAGCTGGTTTTACTGAAGCCGAACTTTGAAATCTTCATTACTTAAGTAGGTTTGATATTGGTTTACAGTCAGACAAAAAAAAGAGAAGTTCACGAATGTCCACTAATAATATTTCCTTTTCACTCTCCTGAAGCTGTAGTTGTGTCTCTTTTACAGCCTGTTTCTCTTTGGTGGTCTTAAACCCAGAAGACTCTTTCCAGAGCTCTGCTGCTCTTGCCAGATGCCTGCAGTGAAATTCAAGGGTGGTAGGAATGGGCTCCAGCCATTATACAACCACAAAAATCTCCTGATGATTCAGAAATTTCATTTAAACAATAAAAAGCAGGGTACAGATAACAGAGAAAAGAAGAAAAAAATAAGATGCAAGTGTGTCTCTCCTTTACATTTCATAGCCTACATCTGTTGTAGCTAAAGATTTCATTAGTGCAGCTGTTGTCTAGCACTGTCTGCTTTATACTTAGTTCTTCCTATGAAAATGTAATACACGAAATCTGGGATGACTGTGTTAGATGCCTTGTTCTTAAGATTCTTGGGTGACTAGGGGGTGATTCTATCACTTTATAGATCAGGCTATTATCTGTGTAGAGCTTTATAGGATATCTAGCAAAAAAGGAGTGGTGGTGGAAGGAAGTTACTTGAGTCAGCAGCTGTGGGAAAAAAGGAATAAAATATTGGAACATTTCTTTTTATATGCTTGGCAATAAAATTGAGACCAAAGGCCAAACTAGCAGCTGCTCATTCTCATTGAGATTTAGATATTTCTTGGGGGGGATCCTGAGCCACATTTTCCCCCTGTGACAGTCATGCTAATCCACTGATTTCAATGGAGGAGGCATCTGACCTTGTGACTTTTCTTTAATGATGGTGTGGCCGCAGAACTACAAGATTTGCTCCTCTAGAGCAGGTATTGTGCACTGAGTGTTTCTGATGTGCACAACTTTGTTGCTAATGTCTGTGATACTAACTCTGTCATTTTTAAATCAGTCATAGTAGAAATGAGAGACTTTGTGTGAATCGGATCCAGAGCTGCTGTGAGTCAGCAGATGATCTATTTGAAGGTGTAGGTTTGCTGCACAAACTAGTGGACTGAAGGGAACCAGCTCAAAGTTTTCTCTTCTTCCAGCTTTTTTTGTGCACATCTGTTGACATGAAAGAAAGTCTTCATGGTGGGAAAGGGAAATCAGAGCACAGGGAAACGGTAGAAACTTTAAGGCAGTAACTGCCTGATGCTGGACAATACTTTATTTCACAGATAGTCTTAGTGAAGGAGGCAGGTCTGATGATATGAATAATCAGCTTTTTCTAAGTTAGGAGAATAACTTTGGTCTTTCTAGTAGTCTGCCAGCTGTGTCCCTTTCTTTGATATTCCTGTTTCAGGTGTGGCTATTAGAGCCACTCTGGTTGCATTTTACAAGAAGAAATAACTCAGCTCAGTATGTGTCCCAGTCAGTTGTTAGTCAGATGTCTTGCAAGTCATTGTCATGACTGTTCACAGTTGGCAACAAATATTTAGACATATAGAGAATCTGGTTATAAACCTGCAGAATTAGCTGTCATCTGACCATGAATTTTGACCTGAAATTTAGGTCAAATATAAGTTAATTGCCTACATCCTTTTTTCTGGTTCTAGCCTTGGTCTCCCTGTTCCAATTGAATTGGTTGTTTGTGCTCCTTTGAAAACCCAAGCTGATGACTGTTAAAAGGCCTGGAAATGTTTTGCCTATGCAGGAAAAAAATATTCTGAATCCTAACTTTGAACTTTGTGTACTGTGATCAAGAATGTTATCACATAATAATTCAGGGAAATTATCTTCACTCAAGGCATCTTCAAGTGACCACAGATATGTTCTATCGCATTCTTTGGTACATCTTTAATGTGTTAGTGGACTTTTATATCCCATTCCATTTGCGTCTTTCCCATTGGCCTGTCACAAGACTTTTTTATTTCATCTTATTCTTCAGCTAGCAAACAAGGTTATGAGAACAAGATTTTTAAAACTGTTTGCTGTTGGGAAGTAAGTTTTAATCAATCAATCAAATGCCTTACATGTATAACAACTGTTTTAAAACAAAAATTTATCACAACACAAATAATGCTGGGCTTTAGTTTATGTTCCTTATTCAATTGAAAATACCATTGAAGTCATTCAGATTTTTGTTGAAGCGAGAACACAGAACATCAAACTTTGATTCTTTTGAATATGGCTTTTTACTACATTGACAGGAACATGTCTTACTTTGATATTTAGGTTCTGATGAAATAGTATCAACTGGCAGCAATGTAATTAAGGAAAAGAATGAGTGAAATTCTCTACAGGCTTACCACAGGCTTTGGAGAAGGCTTATTATTCTCAGGCACAGTAGCAACAAAAACTTCTGTGCTCAGCTACATCAATATAAAGCATGATGCATGTCTACTGCTGTAAATGAAGTTCATTCACATCTACTCTGTGCATTGCATAAGGTTCAAATGTCCTTGAAGAACTTACCAATAAAACTCCTTTACTATCTCAATATATTTTTGGCAAAAGCAACGTAAAAGTTACCACTTAAAGTGAACCTGATTTTTCAGGCAGATAGCCTTCTAATGGCAGTATCTTCAGAGGGCTCTAGGGTGACAAAGGAGAGAGGGCTCATGTTTGTTTTCCTTGTTCTTAGAACCTCATCGCTAATAAAAAATTAGCTGAAAAACCCCTAATCAATTAAGAAGAGGACAAAGCAGGAATTTTTGAGGGAAATATAATTTGGAAATGCTGGGGTGTTTTTTTGCAAGACAGAGCAACTTCCAGTATAAAGGATAGTTTCAATCAGTTTTTTATTTTCACACTCAATTTTGAGCCAAACCAGCAAGAAGTTACACTTTTGGCATTATTTAAGTGAAAAAAATTGTTTTCCAGAACTAAATGACTATTTGAGATACAAACTCTTGTTAAAACATAAAATTAAGAGGTCAATAAACATAAAGTTATAAGGTCAATATTGAAATATCATGTATTCTGAAGAAGTCATTTGAATGAAAATTGTGGAGAACCTTCACATTCGTTCAGATCTAGACAGTAGCAAATAGAGAAATGGAAGTGTCATGTATCAATACATAGGAAAAAGTTGTATCTTTCTGCCATAATGATTTCCATTTTACAGATGGGAAGATTGAGGCAAAAGAGGAGAAATTATTTTTTTTTCATAGCTCCTAAAGGAGGTAGCAATCAAAAAGTATGTTAGTAGATTCATGCTCTTCGTATTGTATCCTGGCCACAGGAAAAGCAGTTCTGCATAACTGCTAAGAGGGAGGATATATTTGCTGGGCACAGCTCTAAAAGCACAGGCAGATGAATTTGTATCTACTTGTCTGAGTGTAAGTAGAAGTATCCTGTAGAAGCTGTGCTGTGACCCACAGGGTTAAAAAGATGTTGTCTTTTCTAACCTGGCACTTATATTTGAACTGTTGATAACTCTTGAATGGGTGTATTTGCTTGAAAGCAAAAATAGGGATGAAAGTTGCAACTTAACCTCTATTTGTCTAGACCACAAAATAATGTTGGCTGCAGGGGGACTATTGCAAGTCATCTGGTCTAACCTCTTTCTCAAAGCAGGCCAGCTTCATAGTGAGACCCACTTCAGAGTTAGATTAGGTTGCTCAGGGGCCAGATAGCAATTCACAGGGTTTGGATGATGTTTTGAGCAGATTTGTACTCCAGCTCTGTGCCGTGGGACAGGAGTCATCTTACAACTAATTTGGATAATTTGGGCAGCAGAGTTTCAGTGATAAAGAGTAAAAGTGTCACAAACTTTGGCTTTTGAACCGCTGAGAATGGAAGTCATCATCATTCAGGCCAACGTATAATATCTATGCAAGCAGACAACTGAGAGAACAGCACCAAATGCCACAATAAATGGCTGCCTGATAGCAACAGCTGGTTTGCCAGGAGGAGAAGCAACATGGACAACGTTGACGGATGGTTCAACAAGCAGTCGTCCTGATGTAACACATGGCAATGCTGCCAGCAACCTAGCACCAGTGTTAGCAACAACTGCATTAGCGAGTCTTTTAAAGATGGTTGCTACCAGGAGTATACTTTGTGCAATAGGTGACATTAGCTAAGTGACCCTCTGATGAGCTGGCCAGTCTATTTTTCCATTACTTGTGTCGGGCCCAGCCAGGAGCAGGCACAGCCCTGACCACAAAGCTGTGATATGATGCTGGAGTCTGGCACCATGCCAAGTTGGCTGTGGGACCAACCACCCCCTAGAGCATCTCCTCATCTTTTCTGTAGTCCACGTGAAATTGTGCCCTCCTGTTGAGGCTGGCCATACTGAACTGATGTGACCTAACCAAAGAGATGCTCTGACAATGATTCCAGGAAAGAGACAGATCCCAGGGGAAGCTGGTTGTATATAATGGTTTGTGACCTCTGGCTGTGGTTGAAACTGAAATGTCGTAGCGGGGTGTGGGTTGCAGAGCTCATGCTTGTGAAACCATCTGCTCATGCAGTGTTGGCACAGGATGGGGATTTAGCACTGAAGCACTATGTTGAGACGATAACTGGCTCATGGGGAACTATGCAACAGCTGTGGCAGCGTCTGGATCACCTCTATGGGGCCTGGCAGGCTTGTGCCTTCTGTGCTAACGGCAGCAGTAGCCTTGTGGCTACCTGACCAGCTGCCCCTCCTGCCGGCCCCCCACTTGCTGGAGAGGGGCAGGGAAGGCCAGCAGGAACTAGCAAGGAGCAGATGCAGCCCAGAGCTGGATCTAGGAATGGGAAGGCTATGAGATAGCAATCCACCAGTCCAGGATCTGTTTTGTTGTGTTGGTGTAGAGGGGGCATCTATTGCAAACAGCCTCTGCAACGAATGCTGCTCTGGACATTGGGCCATGCCCCAATGACTGTGGTGGAGCTAAAAAAGACGAGCTGAATATTTTTCTTTTAGAAATGTCCTGGAGGGACAGTCTAGTTTGTGGTGTTAATAATGTAAGAATTCAGAGACAATTGCTGGCAGAAGGGGAGGTGGATGTGGCCCAAAGCATTAGGAATTTCTCCTTGAGGAGAAAACTCACGCTTTTAGTGATCTTGAGGCTGAAGTAAAAGCTGCTAGGCAGTAAGGGATTGCAATACCAAACGCAAATAGGATAATTATCTGTAGCCTCTGAAAAAGACCAATAGGGCAAATTCTCAGGTATTAGAAATATGTTTGCAATTTTAGATAGTATAATTGCTAGGATACTATTAGTAGTAATCTGAAGTACCTGATCAGAGGGGTTAGTTGCTTTCCTTCTCAGAGGGGAAGGCAGGGATTGATTTAGATGGGTAGGAAACTATAGCATCATAGTGTTCATAATTAAATTGGAAGACTCTTTGCATCTTGTGGAAAATACAAAGCCATAGCAAGCCATGTCTAGCAAGCACCGTAATCTGCTGATAATCATTTGCTCTGCTGATAGTCATTTGCTCTACTGATAAGTAAGTACTGATATCAGTACGTTGATATATTTCAGGAATGCCAAAAGATGGGACCAAAGGAGAAATGAAAGAATTTTAACGTTATAGTCACTCACAAATACTTATGTGAGTTTAATAAGTTGTTGCAGGAATTGTGAACATTTTCCAGCAATTCACAGTAAGTGTGTCACTGCTTAGCATAGGATAACCTCATCAGTATAAGAGAAGGAGCTGTAAAGAGAGAAAGCAAAGGAATTAATGTTCTGCCAAATTATTTTTTGTTTCCTGGAGATGAGAAATAGTGTGTCTGGGCTACTGCATAGGAAGGGAAGATGGAATCATGGCAACTGAATACAATGGAGCCTTGGAGTACAATAAAACTGTGAACGTATTTCTTGTATAGGATAATGTCACATGTTTCTTCCAGAGCTTCAGCCTTATTAGAGCCCTCATGTCAGCTTATGAGAAAGGAGACAGGAAATGTCTAAAAATGTGAATAGTTTAAATTCTCTGGTGGCTCTCTGCCCTAGACAAGGGTTTAATCTGTCATGTGGTGCATTGCCTGGAGGGTAGGGGTACTAGTGTCACACTGTTTGATCAATTTCAGAGACTGACAAGCTAGATATGCATCCAGATACTGGCTAAAGCTGAATGGGGCAATTTCCAGAGAGAAAGAGAGTGTTTTGGAAAAAAAATACACCCTATAGCCTCCCGTCCCTGGCCCTCTTCACTCCTGAACACTGTCTGTATGGCAGACCTTCTAGTAAAGTGACAGAGATCAAAACAGCTGTGAATGTCTCACCAGCCCTAGCATCTTCCTAGATTTAGAGCTGAACTCGTGTCTTACTCAAGGGGGCCCATAGCACAGAATGTGGGATGCCAGTCTTGATGCCATTGGCTGTATTTGTACCACAGGTAAGAGGGAAAATAAACTCATGAAACACTGAACAGTAAAGGCTTCCCTGAAAAGAAATGCTAAAATTCTCTCCTTTCTTGGATCTGGCAGCACCTGCTACAAGGCTGGCAAAACCTTGAGGCATTTTGTGAAGAATGAGATACTGTTCTTTGGTGGGATGGGATCATATTTTCATGAGGTTATGTGTAGTATATCCTGCATTTTTTGTGCTAAATCTTTGGCTTGGAGATATTTAGGCCACCAGGAAGATCTAGAAAACATTATGCCAGCTACAACGTGTGTTCCTTGGAAATGGCCTGGACATCTGTGATTGAAAGATAAACACTCAGTAGCCTTCTGCCTGGGAAAATGGCTGCTTTTAATCAGCGTGTATGCACAATTGAAATAAGTAAAAGAGTATGTAACAACTTTCACTTTGGAAAAACTCACCCATCTTCTCACCAACCATGGGCAGGACACTTGCTGAGCAAAAATGAAATCAAATCTATCCAAAATTTCCATGTCATCCAGATTCAAATTACCCAGAAGGATAATCTTTATGATGGAGATGAAAAATAAATGATTAATGGGAGCTTGGAAATGATTTATTTGGAAGGCTATGAGCCCAGTCCTGATTTTGACAGGAAGGAAAGTTAGGTTCTCAGCAAGCAAGTGTGTGTGTAAAGGAAATAGTCCTTTGAAAAATAGTCCAAGGACTTATACCAGAGAGCAAAAGTTATTTCTGAAGTTGAGTGAGTCACTAGTAGTAACTCAGTTTCCAGGCTGGATACTGGAATGGCCTGGATTCACAGCTGTTAGTGATGGTCACAAAATAGGTTGATACCAGGATTTCTGATGAATTATGGAGAAACAGCAGAGTCTTTGCACTTTGGTGGTGGCCATCTGCAGGACAGAGGCCAAGATGTCATGACATTACTTTGGGAAGGCCCAAATCAGATACATCTGGAGCTGCTCTGCCAGAAGACTGCCAGAAGTAGGCCTCTTTGCCTAAGGACAGATTAACAGCTGTGTTGAGGCCCTGCGCTTTGAAAGAGATGTCTGGGATGTAAATGTAGAGGGGAGGGATTAAGAAGAAGAGTTGTGCTAACCAAAAGTATTGCTGTGTTATCCAGAGTATTACAGAGTGGTGCCATGCTTCGCTCCTCCCATACTTAGATCTTGTTTTGCAAGTAGAACCTCAGCTGCTTCTTGAGGCACCCCTGAGAAACATGATAGTAAGGTCCTGTCTGCGGTACTTTGAAGGAGAACTTAAGGAGATAAGGTGGACTGTTCAAATGAGATTTGTGTGTGTGTAGGGTGCTATTAAACAAATAAATCTCATTCCTTGCTCCATAACTGAAAAACAACCTCAGAAAAGAGCTTGTCAACAAGGGAAAGAAGAATAATTTGAAAGATGGGAGAAAGGTCTAAGGAAGGCCCCCAACAAGGAAAAAAAAGGTAGTCATCTTGCTGAGATTGGAGGATATCTTTAGTTAGGGGAAACTGAGTAAGGAAGTCCCTTTCTGCATGTCCAGTTTTGGACATGCTTGTGTTTTCCTAGACCTTTTCCTTATGCCCTGTATAAAGAGAAATGGTCCTCATCTCAGCTGGAGGTGATGCTGATCAGGTGGCAGGTTAATACACTGGAGAAGGTGAATTTGAGTACAGAAGTCTCTGGAGCTGAACCATTCCCAAAGTTCAAGTCATTTTCATATCCTTTTGCTGTTTTGCTTTGNCAGATGAATTGCATATTGCAATTGCAGGCTTCTGCAAAGCTGTCTGTCAGTGTGTATGTCATGCACAAGGCAACATGGAGGTGGCCTTGACAAATACACAGGCTGCTGTGTATAGATTCTGTCTGTGAATGGTTCTCATTCCCTGAGTTCTGCCTCACTTAGAGTCCCAATGAAAAAGTGTCTGTTTTTTTCCTCTAGGCTTGTGCAGTATGAACTGACCAAGCCTCACCTGTGCTGCCCATTTGTACGGTTATTTTTTAACAAAGGAAGCCTTTACACAGTATGTTACAGGTCATTCAGGAAGGAAATCTGTGAGAAATATGTGATGACTCCTCATGATGTTCAGGGCAGGAGAGTACAGACAGGCAGCTTCTGCAACTGTTGGCAAATTAACTGAAAAAGCATATTGTTTACTGTAAAATAAATGAACAAAATACAAAAGCTGTGACCTGTATGCATAGGTGTAACTTGGACTTTTTAAAGCCTCTTTGCAGAATTCAGCCTGATACTATGGAAGCTGAACAGCTATTATATGGTCTAATGGAAACAGGAATTTCTTCAGTGTTGTCATAGTTAGCAATAGCAGAACTGCCTTTATCAGGGAGAAGGCTCTATGTGGGTATGTAGTGAGCGTACCACTGTTACCACCTTTGCCATTTTTGCCTTTCTTCTCACTGGCCCTCTGGAGCTGTCCAGCAGAAGACACATAGGTGCTTTGTGGCAGTGTCTGGTAGGAGGGCAATCCTCAAGCTGATCTCAGCCAGGGCACCCATAGTTGTTTTCATGTTTCTAATGTCAGAAAGCCCTGGCATACTTCTGCTTGGACAGTCATTTATCTTTCATGACAAATGACCAAAAGAGCTGAGCAACTTTCCTCAGAATTTCCGTCTTGAAAAAAACCTAACAAGCTGATGTTTGTTTCAGTTCCAAATCTGAATGAAAAGACAATAGAATGGAAGTTTCTTGTGGGCTGAAAAGCTCAGATGAGTTTTCATGAGAAATAACTATTTGACAGAGTGAAGCAGTTTAGTCAAAAACAGTCTGTCCATCCACATGCTTTGAACAAATCATGGAGAGCTGTGGTTTCAAGGCCATTAGCTTATTATTTTGCTTTTCAAGTCAAGTCTTGATTTGGTTGATGTATCTTTTCACGTCTGTCATTTCCACCTTTGACCTTATCTCCAGACAAAAGTGTTGTTGGTGTGCAATTTTATTATCATGAGCTCTGCACAAATCAAGACTTGCTACTTTATTGACTATACAAAACATTTTTTAAAACACATGAAATGAAACTAGACTGAGAGCACTTTGATTTTTCCTTCTGATGTTATGAAATGAATGAATGCAATTCATCTTCTAGCTTTGTACTTGAACAATAAATGAGGTCAGAAAAGACAATTTAGACCGAATATTTCCCCATCAGAAAATGGGATTTAGTTAAAATAGAAATAAATCTCTGCATCTGTTTTGTGGTGGTGTCTCATAGGACCCATAGTTCCAAACCTCTCTTGTTTTATTCTCTCCCCCAGGACCTGGATGGTATCTGCATTACACTACAGGATCTGGTCTGATGCTGCCCTGTTTTATGAGTGATGAAGTCTGGCAAAAAAGCAGGTTTTAGGGATGCAGATGCTGTAAGACACCCAGAACTACTCACCTTCAGCCATAGAAGGGATTCATTTATTCACTGAAATGGATGTTGATATCCAAAAAAGTATTTGGGTGTAATTTTTTTTTCCCTGATGAGAATTCTGTGGTAATCAATTCTTTCCTGCAGAATAATAGGAATGCAATTACTGCTCATTTTTCAATGGGAAAAATAATTCATTGGATTTTTTTCTAATTTGTTATTATTTGGATTGCAGTCATACTTACAGGTCCCCTCTGTGATTGGGACTCATTTCTCTGGGCATTATGTATCCTCTCAGTAACAACCAAATGAAAAAGCAAAGCTTGGGAGGGACTGAACACATAGGCCTTTTACATTCCCTTCCTGAAGAGAATCTATAAGAGCAGGATTCAGAGTTGTATAGAGATAGCAGAAACTTTTGCAACAGGTGTTCTACAATCTTAGGTAAAATAAATTTATTTAAAATAAACTGATTTCAAATACATTTTCTCATTTCTCAAATTTTCACCCTGGACTGGAATTTTCTCCCATCCAGCTGATGTTGGTCTTTGACCAATCCAAATCACCCCAACTGCTGCATACTCCTGCTAATGTTTCTTCCTTCAGATATGCCAAGGTAGGACAGTTTCTTTACCTCCTGTGGGAAAGTAACAGAAGATTGGCAAGGAGGATTGTAAATATGCTCAGGTGACTTGCATCTGGGGTGTTGGAAAACACATATATCAGTCTGATCATTGTTTAGTCTTATGTGCTTGACAAGTAGAACATCTGCACTTAGATAACATAGACCTGTGATGGACTCAGAGGTGTTTTATCAAACATGCTTGGGATTCCTGCCCTGCAGTCGGAGAACATCAAAGCACAGTGGAAAACTACTTGTGTTTGAATCCCTGATATACAGGCGAGAACAGCAGGTTGAAACTCTCTCTCACTAGCAAGGACTCTCTTGCCAACAAGGAAAAACTCTCTAGCAAGGACCGAGCTCCGCAGTGCCTGCATCCCCACTTGCATGCCTTTGCCCGGGTGTAGCTTCAGAGATCCCTGGTTTGCAAGGTATTGAGATTAAATTTACTCTTTGTATCTCATCTGTGGTTTTGTGGTTGTTCCTGCACGCTGCCTGTGTCAGCTCATATACCTCCCTCACAGTGAGGAATCCCAGAGTGCTAGAAATTCTTCAGTGGAAGAAAACAGCAGGGTCTGCTCAACTGACTGTCCGGTTTCCCTTCTGGGTTACTTGTGTCAGGGACAGATTGATGTTAAGAACTGAGAAAGGATGCTGTAATGTGCCTAAAAGGGAAGGGTGAAAAGATTTTTTAGGTTTAGGAAAGAACACTAAAACCTCTACATGCTAAGCCACAATTTAGCAAGCCTTGAAACCTTACAGAGCTTTCCCTTTACTCCTCATTACTCAACATCACATGATACCTGCCTATTTTCTGTATGGAGATGATGAAATTATTGGTACTGGGCAAGGTGCTGGAGATAATGTGCATCCTTCTCTTGAGCTTCCTTTATTCTGGTATGTTTTCAGTCTTGGCTCAGTATTTAACCTATTTAGAAAGTGATTATGTTGCTTTGAAAAGTGATTGGGCAATATTGCTAATTTCATGTGTGCTTGAAGGGGGAGAGGGAAATACTTGGCTGCTCTGTGATGTCTTGAGGCATTGGAAATGGAATTGCTTTGACTTCTGCCTAAAATAGCTCAGACCTGGTTTCCCAGTAGCTGATAAAACATCAAAATACCTCTGTTGGAATCAGTATTTCAGAATTTTCAAATGAAGGCAGGTAACCAGTTTTAAGTATATAAGGTACAGTCAATTCCTGAAAGAAGATAAGTCTTTAGTGAAACTTAAATATCATAGTACTCCTTATTCTCCACTGTTATAAAATTCTTTTCAGTTGTGGTTTCTGTGAAAGGCTGATTTTCTCCATCCTCTGCTCCAAGAAGTTACTATTTTCATTCACCCTAAGAAAATAAACTCATGGAAGTATATATAAACATTTGTTTCAAGCTACTCCAGTAGAATCCAATCCAATATGTACAGAAGTCTTTCTAGTCACTGCAGATTGATCATTTCCATTCAGTCCTGTAGTGAATGACAGTTTAGGTTTTTTTTAAAAAAAAAGAATAGGAAGAAGGCTTTGATGAAAACCGGCATTTGGTATCTCTAAAATGAATCCAGGTGTAGCTGGTTTTCTGTTGGGTTACACAGCTGTGTTGTGCGTTGTACTTTTAGCAGTTCACTTGTGTTCAGAAATATTGATCTGCATTGAATTCAGTTTGATCTTTAGCTTCAGATGCTTGTTACTTGCATACCTATGTAAATTCTTCACAAGAATTATTTAACCTACTTGATTCCTGGTAAATTATTGCTTTCTCTAACTGTATCAGGTACTTGCTGTTTTGTAAGTGCATATGCAAAGGCATGCGAACAAAACCATATAATAAAAGCAATCCTGAAGAGTCCTAGTTAAGTCTTCTGGGTTCAGAGGGCATGATTCTTCCCTCATTGACACTGTGTAAGTCAAGTCCCCATGGTGTGATACTGATTTTAAATGAGTGTAATAAAAAGCCAGATCAGATTCCTCAGCTGTGAAAGGAATGACTTTACAGGACATGATCATATTTTGGTTTGCTTGTGACATGTATACATAACCGTACACCAATGTATAACTTAATCAATATTTCTGAATTTCTAAGACACAAATGTGCAATTATTTGAACATGGCACCAAAAGAAGCAGTCTGCATCAGGAGCTGAGTTCTTAGAAATATCAGCAAACTCACTCATCCTCCATCTCAGGATAAACAAATCCTATGTATCAGCATGGGATGAGATAGCTCAGTCTCTTATTTCATGCTCTTAAGCTGAAGCCTGAGCAGGACTGTGTGCTCCAACTTGGCACGTTCTGTGGGCAGGGGAGGACCAAAGTGACAGTTGGAGTGACAAGCTTTCAGTTGCGGTTGGTATGCAGTTTGTCAATTCAGCAAAGTCCCAAGGAGCTACAAAGTACACCATATGTAGGACTGGTCCCGTTAGATTAGACATCTAATTTCTCTCCCTGTCTTCACATTAATCTCATAGGGCTGCTTCTCTACATGTCAAATATTTTGATTCAGATCTCCTTTGCCAGTCAAACCAAGACTATACAAACTCCATGTCTGGGCAGGTTTTCTCTTGATGATGTGTCATGTGGCATGCCCCTTTGCTCTAGCCAAGCTCAGATCATATGTCAATCATAGAAAGTTTAAAAAAAAGTTGTGGTTGAACCACAAAACCAATTTCCAAGACAGAAAATAAAAAATAGAGATGTTACTGACTTGGATGCCAAAATATCCTGGCCATCTGGGAAGAGGCGATTGGGCAAATTGAATAGAAATTTTCAGTGAAGATGTAACAAATGGCAAGTGTGTTGCAAAACCCACAAAAGTCTATGTAGTTCTTGATTTGGGTGAGTGATGGACTGGACTTTGAGTGGCTGTTTGATATCGTAATTATTTATAGAAAAGGTAGCATTATTATTTCCCAATGACCTTTGCTTAACTGTTGCTTTTTAGTTGTGCTAATTGTCACCACTCACATATAAGTTATTTGTGTAGAATGAAAGCACTATTCCACAGGAAAGTTAAAGTGTCTGGTGTATACGTTTCCTCTTACCCTCTTTGCTGCACATGTAGAAGAAAACAGTATTTTAACTCCGGCCTTAGCTGACAGTTGTGAGCTATTGCTGCTTGTATTGCTGATTCCTAAAGCTTGGTCCACTGTCAAGGTGATGTGACATATATTCACTGCAGTGCCCCAGTATCCAGAGAACTACTCAAAACAAACCAGTCAACAATTCAAAAGGACGTTTCATTGCTCTTTTTTTCCCTCTGCTGACTACCAGAAGTGTAAGGTGCTATTTTTCATTGCTTAGCCTTGGGCATTAGGTGTGACAACCTGTTTAATAGCACTGTTTATTAAGAAGGCACAGTCTAAGGAAAATGATCCCTTGGTATAAATTGACATCCTTTCACTGATTTTGCTAGTGAGAGAATCATTTGTATGAAGTGAGGATCACACAGTCTGTATCTCCAAAGATCACAAGCGTATGCCAAACTGCCTGAGCCTTTTGTGCTCGTATTCAGTGCAGAGGTCTGAACACTGCAGCATAACTGGGCTTATTTAAGAGGACATTACGTTCAGAGATGTGGACATACCTGAGTAGACTCAGGCACATCTGTGGATTGACCAAAGTATCCCAAGATTACTGAGCAAGAAGAGACTGTAGACATCTGTCTGTTGAACTCCCCGTTTATAAAAGAAATACCTGAAAGTTTGCTTCAGTTATGTGTCTTTGCCAAAGGAAAAATGGACCTGAAAATTACATCATGCATAGACTTCCTTCCTTCTTCTCCTTCCACCTGGAGCCTTGGAGTGGGTGATACAAAAATATCGTGCCAGCTCTGCTCTGGACCCCTGTACTGGATCTGTGAAGTCTTTTGCTGTCTCTTCTAGGTGAAAACGACCCAAGAGGCTAAGCTTGTGTATCTAAGGGAGACCTTCCCTCTGCACACGCAATTCCAAAATGCTACTTTTTTCTTTAGCATTCATTACATCTGAGAGGGAAGGGAAAGGGTGTTATTTCTCACCAAGAAGAACACAGCTCTCAGCAGTGTTGTTTTTTTCATCAGAAGAAACCCAGAGTAAGATGAGCACTAAGTTAAAGGAAACAAGGGGAGTGTAAATGTCATTTAAATATATACATCTGCAAGCTATTCTCTCCTGAATGCTTGGAAAGTTTACTGTCTAAATATTACTTTTTCTTACTTTTTCCCTGCTCTGTCTAGCTCTGATTGTTCTCAGCCTCGGGACAGAAGGTGGGTGCGCCGCACAATACCATGCAGCGCACCATCGCTGCAGAAGTCTTTAAAGTCCAGATATCACTCCATGCAGAGCAGTTGAAAAGCTCTGCCATTAAATAGGCAGGTGGAAGCCTCGGCAAGGAGCCCACCACAGGAACTAAACCATTGCAGGCATGGCCCCATTAAAGTACCTTTCAGTTTGGAAATGAGAAAAATGCCTTAGGCAGACCATTCTCAAAATAGCATTGCAGACACAAAGCCAATACAAACATTAGAAGCTCTTAAAGTGCGTTTGTTTGAACCATGGGTTTGAATTGACTCCTTCACCACTAACAGACAGTGCATATATCTCACTAGCAGCTCTCTAGAGAGTTCTCAGCTGTTTGCATGGAGAGACAGAGACTGTTCTTTCGGGAGGTTTCTATAACATGGCTGTTTCTAGAAGGTAAGAAGTCAAAAGCAAAGTTCTAGAAACCTAGCAAATAGAATACTATGACAGCCCTGCCCATCATCTGTGTTGACAGAATTCTTCTGGAGTTATTAATGCTATTTATTTGTTTTTACAACAGCAGCACTAATTTATTTTTATTAGAAGCCCCAGCTGTGGTTGGGGTTCCATTGTTACAATCACTGGAGGGTCATTTTGTAATAGGCAGGTCCTCTCTGAAATATTAATGCTTTATTCTGAGCAGCAAGACAGTGTATGGGAGGTAAGAGGGATTCTTCTTCCTATTCTACAATTGGAAAATGGTGGCATGCAGAATTTCACAAGTTGTCCAAGGCCACCCACAGTCCTGAAACTCTAAGCTGGGGATTGTAAATCTATCCTCTTTAATGAGGTGTCTGGCTAGAAAGAGTCCAGTTTAAAAATTAAGCAGAAAAAGCACTGAAAATATACTATAGCCAGCATATTGTGTGTGGTCAGTACTGCTGAAGGCAGTGCAACATGTCTCCGTGTACTCAGAGTGCACATAGGTATACACTCACCTTGGTCAAGACTGAAGCAGAAAAGGGAAAGATTTCAACAGAGAGAACAAAGTTAGCTGAAAATGCAGACCATACAGTTCTGAAAACTACAGTTTGCCTCCTTTCTAAAAAATTATGCAGTTATAACCACTTTTACTACCATGAGTAGCATTTCTGACATGTCCCTCCACCACTGCATTAATAATGAATGTAGGCTGCTTTTTCTGGAAAGAATGGGTCTTAATATTGTATATCAGCATAGAGTTCCTTGACCCACTGAGTTAGGTGTTTCCCCTCACACTTGCACCAATGCAGGTGCTCACAATTAGTTGGATGATGTTTCCTCACTTTCACCAGGAGGTCAAATACAAAGTGCAATGAAAGGGGAAGTAGTCTAGCATATGGTGGTAGAGAGGGCAAAATGGAGTGGAAATTAAAATTACTTTCATTCTGAAGCAAAGAACTTTTAAAAACTCGTTCATGAACTCTTAATGGCTGGATATTTCCTGTCCTCCCTCATTCCGTATTTTCTGAAATATGAAGATGGGATGTTCCAGATGGAACTAAGTTGCCAGGACAACAGAAGGTTGTTTCTGCAAACTGAAAACCTTAAATGTTTTCCTTTCTTGAGTTTGGGAAGATGGTATTCATGGGTAGCATTTGTGTTGCTATGACTCCTTAAAGGGTTAGGTTTCAAAAGTGATGCAGATAATCACTGCTGTTCTGCTTCAGTCACTGATCAGCTAGTTTGAGCTACTGCCTGGGGAGAAGCAGCAAACTGAATAGGAGAAAGTCTGTTCTCACCCAGAAAGAGGGCAGAATACTATAGAGAGGAGCTATGTTATTGAAGATAAAAGAAGTCGGATTTCTTCTGTCACCTTTCATCGTTCTCCATTTCTTTAATGGCAGCATGAATTGATGATGTTAGGGTAAAGGTATTATCACAGATTTCCCGACACATGATTCTAATGTTGTAAGGCTGATACGGGATCTAAAGGGGAAAACAAGGAACTCTTCTAAGGATGAGCCTGATTTATTGCCAAATGAAGTCAATGAAAAGACTTCCATCAACTCCAGTTAGGCTTGGTTTTGAGTGTCATAATTAGACATACTTTACTGTTCTGCCTTCCTGTTTTGCCTTCCAGCGGAAAATAATCCTTTAAAGTTGCAAGCATTCCCTTTACTGCTAGTGCTGTTGTTGTTGAGTGGGATATGAAGTGTAGGCTTGGGGTTTGACTACATCTGACTACTTGATGTTCTCTGACTGGGAAGAGACTTTAGGGCAGCCTGCCGTGACCTTGCAACTCTTCTTGACTGAGCAAGGACCCTGTGAATGATGAACCCTTCTCTCCATAGCGCATTTATATTCCTCATTTCTGTGATCTGAATGAAGATGTCCCCTGCACATGAGCAGAGCCTCTTGTCATCAGGTACTTGTCTGATCATGGACAAAAGCACATGCTTGTTACCTATGGCTGGACAGCTTTCATCTGCATGCAGGGGGGTGTGACTGAACGTCCTAGAAAGAGGCAGAATAGCTTGAACAATTCCTCACTGTCAACATCTTGGGGTCCCTCAGGATATAGCACCGCAGAAGAGAAGCACACTGGGTGAGCTGCACTGGCAGCCCAGTCCAGGCCTACGGCACACAGATTAGCCACCTCTGATGAAACCTAACAAAACCCTTGATACAATAAATAGAGAATATGTTACTACTCTGTCTTGTCCATATATGCTATATTAAGAATTCACATTGTAAGGAAAGGAAGATGCTCCTTTGATTAGGTGCTAAAACTGGCTGCTTCAGGCCAGTCCCATGCAATTGGAAACACTTTGTTCATCACTACCTACTGTTCCCTGAACTGTTCATCATGTTTGTTCTTGGTTCTTTGCAGCTGTTATATAAAGGGAACTCCTTCAATTTCAAATAAACAGCATCCTAAAAATAACTTTGATTCTTGTGAATCAGAAAGCTGCCTAAAACATACCCAAAGTGACTTATTTTTCTTCTAATTGCATTATATCAGTGAAATCTGAAAGTAAATCCCCTGTAGTCACTGGTAGGACATGGGAGGTGTTTGCACCTTTTTAAGCTGTGACCAGCCCTGCTCAATTGGTCACACCTGCACTAGGTTTTCTAGCAAGAAAGGGGCTGAGGTTGTAAGGGAAGGCTGGTTTGTAAGTAAGTAGTGTGTTTGTGCTGCTTCTATGGAGAGCTGTAAGCTGAGGAAAGACCAGATTTGGGATATACTACTCCGTAAGAATGAGCTGTAGCAGTTCTGAGCTTGTGGTAGAGATCTTTTTATAGGGTGAGGATATTAGCTGAGGAATACTGCCTGGATGAAAGTTGTTGCTGTGAAGGTGCCTCCTGAGGAAAAGGAAATACTGTGGAGAAGCAGCAAGGAATGGAGTTCAGCTTCTCTGCACAAGGTTTCCTGAAATCTGAGAACATTTTCCCCTTGGAAAAGGAGAAACTACTGAGGGCACTGCTGAGAGCAAAGAATAGGAATGAAAGATTTAGCAATGTGGTTGCAGCCCTGCTCCTCCAGTGAGTCTGGTGGCACAGGAACGAGGCCTGGCAAGCTTGCTCTTGCCTGATGCAGCTGAAAGCTAATAGCAAAGAGTAAAAGTGAACCCTGCTGAGCTGGGCTGGATGAGAGATCCAAGGTTGCTTTTTCCTCAAGAAAATCCTCCTTTGAAGGTCTGGGGACTTGATTCACTCACTTGCTGTTACTTGTCTGCAGGTCTACAAATGGCTGGCAGATGAGTTTTGTTTCAGACACAGGCAGCCTGTGGAAGTGATGCAGCGTTAGCAGGTGCTTCAGAATGGTAAGTGTGTCCTATAGGACCTATGTTGGGTCCCATAAAGTGCAAATATATTTGAGAGGCTTGTTTGGGATATCGGTCTATAATACCCTTGGCAGAGATGGTGGAGGCTGGATGGTATTATTTTATGGATGTGCGTACAAGCAGGTACATGTCAACCTGCTGCAGAGCTGTGGTGAGCCCATCAACCTGCTTTGCACAGCTGTGTGTGCCCTCTGTAGCTCACCAATGTGCATCCTGTGCAGGTGTGGAGGAAAAAAATATAAGACTGATTCTTGTGATGCAGTCTGACATTTGAGCCTTTTGTTAAACTGATGGTCTGTTGTTGGGGTAATGTCTGTGAATTTAAAGCTTTTATCAGAACAAGCAGTGATGCTTTGATTTAAGTACAAGGAGGATGTTGTAAATCCTGGGGTATTGCAGGTTCAGGAAAAGGGTGACATCACTTAGACATGCTTTTTAAGCAGGTTCACCATAATCTGCACACATTTATTGGTCCAGATGAGATTGCAAGTGGCTAATGCCTGGCCTTCATTTCTTTTGCACTTTGAAGAATTAAGACAGACATTGATACATACTGTTGTTATTGGCTGGAAAGAATGGCTTGAAATCCTTTGTCCTGGGATGTAAAACTTCACTTTTCTTTTGTTAACAAGACCAGTTAAGATACATGTAACTCCTGAAGCATTAACTTATCATCATGTGCAAAATGATGGCCAATGGGTTGCTAGTCCACAGAAAACTCTGAAGCTTGCATAAAGCTCTTATGCAGCTTTCCAGCTGCTTGTGTATGAACTGATTTGTGGGGAAGTGGTAGGAATGCTGATGCTTAGGTTTTTCCTAGAAAATCACTGTGAAACACCATCCTTACTGATGTAAGGCAGCTCTTCCTTGCCCAAGCCTGTTGTAGATCCAGACTGTGTTGTCCTGATGTGTGTTATGTTTGCAGCAGACTACTTGGTGTATGTGATTTGCCTTGAATAGTCCCTTCTCTGTGATTGCTGGAGTAATCAAAGTAGTGATGGTGGTGGTTATAGCACTGATGAACTTACCAGCCTTCCCTGTCTCTATGGTTGGGGAGGTATGCAGAACACTTCCCTGTGTTTCACATACTGAGCTGAGGATGCATCTCCCATACCTGATTTTTGTTGCAGCTCTGTAATACGTTGCTAAATTAACTTTTGCTTCTAAATGTCCTTCCTTTAATTATACAGATGAGGGGTGGGAGTTTGAGGAGACCAGAAGCAGCATTTTAAAGCTATAGGATCTTCCTTCTCTTCACTCCACTTAATTGATGTTGGCTACTGGTATTTAGCCATCCCTCCTAAATAATGGGGCACGTAGAGTGATGAGGAACACAGTCCAAGGAGTGTTAGCAATTACATTGTGCAGTCAAATGTCCAAGAGAGTGAAAATACTAGTAATGTTTTGCCTGCTCTATGTGATGCCTGATGCAATTAATCCCTTCTTTTGGAAACAGTCTGTGGTTTGGGCAGAAGAGGTGGGTAGAAGTTGTTCATCAAGCCCAACACTTAGTCTGTTTCCTTATGCATCAGCAGGGATGCTGAACAATGTGTGTGTGGTTCAGAAGCTAGCTTATTACCTAGACTGTATCATTTACTGGCTTGTCTGGAGTCCTGTAGTGGCCAGTATTTCTTCATGGATTTTTTGGCTTTGTTTTTGCTTTCATTCACAATAATCATAGAATCATAGAATGGTTTAGGTTGGAAAGGACCTTGAAGATCATCGGGTTCCAACCCCCCTGCCATAGGCAGGGACACCTCCCACTAGACCAGGTTGCCCAAGGCCACGTCCAGCCTGGCCTTGAACACCTCCAGGGATGGGGCCTCAACAACCTCTCTGGGCAACCTGTGCCAGTGACTTACCACTCTCAAAGTAAAAAACTTCTTCCTAATGTTTAATCTAAACCTGCCCTCTTCCAGTTTGAAGCCATTCCCCCTCATCCTATCACTACATGCCCTAGTAAAAAGTCCTTCCCCAGCTCTCCTGTAGGCCCCCTTTAGGTACTGGAAGGCTGCAATAAGATCTCCCCGGAGCCTTCTCTTCTCCAGGCTGAACAGCCCCAACTCTTTCAGCCTCTCCTCATAGGAGAGGTGCTCCAGCCCTCGGATCATCCTCGTGGCCCTCCTCTGGACATGCTCCAGCAGGTCCATGTCTTATGTTGGGGACTCCAGAGCTGGATGCAGTACTCCAGGTGGGGTCTCACAAGAGTGGAGTAGAGGAACAGAATCACCTCCCTCGCCCTGCTGGCCACACTTCTTCTGATGCAGCCCAGGATGCGGTTGGCCTTCTGGGCTGCGATCACACATTGCTGGCTCATGTTGAGCTTCTCGTCGATCAGCACACCCAGGTCCTTCTCCTCAGTGCTGCTCTCCAGCCATGGAGAGCATATTGTTGTGGTCTGTTAAGATTGGGTTCTGCAAAACTCTGATTGGGGCAGATCATTTCTGCCTGGAGACCGCTAAATCTACTTGAAGAGGGAGCAGGACTGGGCAGGTAACAACATCTTAGCAGGGGTCTGAAAACCTGCCCCTCAGGGAGAGGCAGGGAAAACACTGCTTGGGAGTAGCCAGCCAAGGTTAAGAGAGCAGAATTGAAAGACCTTCTCAGGGGCCTGGGCAGAACTTGTAAAAACTGTTCTAGAGGGGAAGGTGGTAGCAGGAAAGGTTGGTGTACAAATGTCTTGATCTTGCGTGGCAATTCCATATAGGAGATGATCTAGAATGCAGACCCTGGATGGGTCAGGGTCCAGTTTCAGACTATCTTGTAGTTGTTGCCTGTCTCTTGCAGTGTCCCTCTAGTGTGGTGGTGCTGTATCCCAAGACCTGTGCTCCATTAGGAAGTTCTGAGTCCTTCACTGAAAATGTATGTGCACATACTGTCTTGTTTTATGCTTTTTCTAACCAATGTTCTGGCTCAAGTGATGAATGGTGTGGTAGGAACTTGTCCTTTCTCCCCTTCCTATCAGCTCCAGAAGCTGAGAGAGAGGCCTCTGCAGAGCATTTCTTCAACAAATATTTTTTCTGAGTCTCAGCAGAACAGCAAAAAGAAACAGACACGATGGGGAGTAGTAAATGTAATGTGAATGTTCTGTAATGGAGGAATACTGTTGTTTGACACTTGCAACTTAAATGGAATGTTTTTTCTAACCTCATGACTTAAATTTTGTGGAATTTCTGTCCTTGGAAATGTTCAAGTCTTAACTAAAGTCCCTGAGCAACCTGGTTTAATTACACCTGCTCTGAACTGGAAGTTGGAGTAGATGGCTTCCAGAGGTCCCTTCCTACTTAAATTATTCTGTTTTTTAATAAAAGTATCCCATACTTTGGTACCTTTCTCTGTGTGGTGTGTGATACATGTTACTCTATTTTGGCAGAGATTGTCTGATTCATTGAAGTAACTTACACCAAAGTAATCCTTGAAAAGATTAATCAATTTTATACCACATAATATCATTTTACCATTTATGCTACTCTTCATATCAATGCTTGGCCAAATTCATGGCTGCTGTAAATCACTTCAGCTCTGTGGATAGTTAGTTGCAACAGTTATATATAATTTATTTTATATAGTCATATCTGAAACTTGGTTTTCTTACTTATCTATTAGCTTTTAAATTCAAAATGGGACCTCTTTCTAACTTGGGCTAAGGCTTCTCAGGGATGACCAAATAAAATTCATGATTGCTTCTAATCTTTTCCTTAGTACATGAGAACTGGGCACTAGCTTGCTTTCATTTTAAGACAGGAGTCCAAGGTACTTATTTAATGTTAACAGCTTTCAAGCTAGTGAAATGTCACTGACTTTTATTGGCAGAGAATTTGGTTTATTCTGCAGCGTTTAAGGGTTGACAGATTGAAGATCCAACCCCTGCCAGTTGGCTAGGATGGAACACCAACCCTTGGATGTACATAATCTTGTGGGAGCAGTCTACTTCTGGAAATAAGGAAATATTTCCTTAAACTGCTGATTGCTGGGAGACTGTACCACAAGAAGGATAATTCGCATGCTTTGTTTCTGTTCCTAAACAGCTGTTTCCTGGACATGGCTGCAAACTGTGTACTGGACTAGAAGAACCTTTGATTTAACTCATTACGGTTTCTGTTATTTCTCTGTAAAGTAATGGCTGGCTGGAGCTATGCCTAATAACAGTTGGTAAAAGAGGACCCAGACAAATGATACAGCTGGGGATTAAGGGAGGTTGCATTGATGAAGAGTAATGGAGGTGGTCATACTTGACTGTTGAAATGAGACTTAATTGCTGCTGTTCAACAAATACTGCTGCTGTTCAATGCATGTTGCTAGCTAAAATCTGCCTTGATTTTAAGGTCTTAATCATATTCTCCTGACAATCAGCAAAATGGTCATATTATGTGGACCGCAAGATGTCAACAAGACACACCCACGGCCCACATTTGGCAGCTTTTTTAAAAAAGTGAAATAACAAGCTCCAAGAGAGCCAAACCAAACCCAAAATGAAGACAAAACCAAAAGGACCATCCAGATGGGTGTGACACTGCATCTATTATTTGAAATGGACCTTTTTTTCAACAGGTCTTATGACACACTTGTCCCAAACTGGAATCCAAGTCATCAGGTTTATGGTAACAAATGATTCGAAGTGAGCAACTCCCTCCCCTTCACTTTGTTAATATTTCTTTAGATTTCTACTGTGAGATGAACGAAGGAAAAAAATCTGTGGTTGTCTAACCTCAAACCTCTAATGCAGAATTTCATTACTGGTGATGGATAGTGTCTTGTGGGTGTACTAACTGCAAAATACATTGATTAGGTTGATGCATGCCTTAATTCAGGGTTGTCTTAGACATACTTGGGGTACCCATGTTCCCCTTCTAAATGACTTAATGGAGGCTTTCAACGCATGAAA
Organism: Anarhynchus alexandrinus; assembly: GCA_008711295.1. Lineage (NCBI taxonomy): Eukaryota > Metazoa > Chordata > Aves > Charadriiformes > Charadriidae > Anarhynchus > Anarhynchus alexandrinus. Next base: position 4,507,233 of record VUYV01000016.1, on the reverse strand, counting down.
ATCTCATTGTGTCCCAAAATACTAGGACTAAGATGATCAGGGAGCCTTCTGAAAATGTAACTGATGTTACTGAACACTCTCTATTTACTTAGTCACCTATTGCATAACTCTGAAGACGTATAGGAAGTTAATTCTTTATAACCTTCCTTTTTGTGCACCATTACTGTAGATACTGATAATTTTAAATTAAACATTCTTGTGATTTATTGAGTATTTAAAGATACTTTTATGGAGTATTCCAGAGTAGAAATCAATAGTTTAGTTGTCCATAAACAAAACTTGTTATTAGATGTTATAAATGGAGGAGCTCTTAAGTTTTTCCTCTGTATTGAAATATTAGCTACAACAAATATCTGCTTAAATTTTTAGTTCAGTCTGACTCTTATAGTACTTTATCTGGCTTTCCAAATCTGCTGTGGTTGATTAAGGTTCACAGCACTTGCTTATTTTGAGTGAAATTTTGGAGCGTGTAGGTTATTAGAATGTGTGGGTTTTTCTTCTCTAATATATTGGTGTCTTGGAAGCTACTACTGTACACTCTCCACCTTTAGTCATAGAGAACAGAATGGGTAAGCAAAACTTTCCATTTGTTTATGACATGCGGTCAAAGTCGCGTGTCGGCATGCACTAAACAGATCTTATTCTGTTTAAGTTGGTTGATGTTCAGGGATGGAAATGAAATTATAAAAATGATCCCTTATTATGCACGTTAAAGGTGCTCTCTTCTGCAATAACTTGAGGAAATCATGTTAATGTTTGCTGTAATGAATAGCATATTATTAATGACAGCTCATCTGAAAATCCTTTCGTATCTGAAGAGGATAGAGGCTATTTAGTCTAAGAACACACTCAGGACTAATATGTGAGCAAGGTGCCTTAACTGTTTTTACATATTGAAGACTTTGGGCAAAATTTTAATCTTGTATGGGCAAAACAAGTTGTCATTTTTTTCCTCTGCAGAGGAAAATTTCAAATTTCTGTTTTGCAAAGTGCTTCTTTGCAAAATCTTGCCCAATTTCAGTTATACCGTTGGATCTCAAATTCTGTTTTCCCAGTATCTTTTCTTCCTATGTTAAATAACTTTTGTACTTGTGGTTTATAGAGATCCCAAAAAAAGTGCTGGAAGTGTGTGTGAGGTAATTTTCTAGCAAACTACTCCATAAAATATGGTTTCATGGGTTTAAAAATGTATTGCAGAAGTGCCTATGAGACTGTAACATGGTCTAGGATCACTTCTGTTAGGTGTCAGGTAAATACAGTTCTAAATAGTTGTCGTGTTTTGGGCCAGACTGGCCACTGAAAAGAATGACAGATGCTCTCCCACACCTCTGTCTCCAAAGAGAGCTTGAATAAAGCTGTTCCCATCTATAATGTAAAATTATGACAGTGCAGTACTTCCAGTGGTGATCTTTAGTAGGTTTTCAGAGTCTGCCTTTCAGGTGTCATATGGTGTCCTTGGGCATAGAAAACAAGAAAATTTCCCTCAGTGGCAGCAAGGCTCCCTGTGTTTTATAGATGAAGGATTGATCAGTTGGAGTGGTGGGGTGTAAGAGGAAACATAAGTTGGAAGCCATCCTGGCTATCTCAGAAAAGGGTCACAAGATCTCAACAACTTATAGCAGGTCAGTAAATGGACTGTGATGGGATAAACCAACAGTGATGACTTTATTTTTATGTGATTGGCAAAACTTTAGGAAACCTGAAAGAAATGTCTTTTTAATAGTGGAAAGAGTGGGTTTTCTTTTGCTTTCATTACTTCTGGTGGATGACTATGTATTTCCTTAGGAAGATGCTCTGTATTTGCAGACTAGCACGTTTGCCAAGTACTGCTCCAGTTAGAATAGTAAATATTTGTTTTTGATTGAAAACCCAGTAAATATTTGTGTATAACACATATAAATGGCTAGAGATATTTTACAACTAGAGCTGAGCAAGCACAGCCCTGCACTGGCCTTTCCAGAAAGTTTCCTCTTTTTCTGAGAATTAAGTCATACAGTTTTGTGGGATAGAACCAGAGATAGCTGCCATGCTTTTCACCTTCCAGGGAACTGGAGAGAGTGGCAATGAAAAAACACATGAATAAAAACAATCCCCAAATGTTCAAACTTGTCTAAACTTTAATATTGGGAGAAGTCCTGATCCAAATCTCTGCACCCCAGGCCCGTCTCTAATTGTAAGGTTCGTTTGCACAGTATGAATTTAAAATGTTGGTGTGTTGGGTTTTGTTTTTTTCATGGGGAAGGAAAGCAGCAGGACAGAGGGGTGGTTATTTATGGTGCCCTAAGAAAGGGGTGATTGCTCCTTATTCCTTAGTTTACTCTGGGAATTGTGTTTCTTTAACTGTATTTCTGGTTTTCAGCTTGCTTCCAGATAGGTATATTATCCTCTACTGGGATCTAAAAGGGTCATTTCTTTTCTACATCTAGAAATCATCTCGCTGGTACTCTACAAAAATGTCTGCTCTCACTTCATGTAGCAGCAGTTGTATAGATGTATTGGTGTTTAGCTGTAACTTTATCTGTAGTTTATCTGTTAAACTTTATCTGTTTTGTTCTGAATTCCCTCTGACATCTTCACAGTGGTGTAAATAATGTAGTAAAAATGCCTTCTTAGTTCTCCTGTTTCAGTAGAAACACAGTGCTCTCCCCACAGTCATTAAACTGATGTGAAAACTGGGTGCAAGTCAAGCTGTAAGTGATTTCTCTCTCTGCTGAGGCAGAGCTTATGCAATAAGGTGAGTCTGCGGCTATGTGGGTTCAACAGCAGTAATACAGAAAATGCTTTCAACACTGCTAATAGGCCTCGCAGGGGGCATGAAAGGGTGGTTTCTCCTCCTATTTGGGGAGTCTAAAAACTGGGGACATGTCTAGAGGAGAGGAGGAATCTGGGAGTGTTAAGATGAAAGAACAGTGATTGTACTTGGCAATGAGAACATGCGTATTAACACTGACATAGCAGTTCAGTTCTTGGTATCTTTGTGTGAGATTTTTGGTTGAGAAGGAAATGTTCCATACATTCTTTTTCATGCTTGTTCATCACAGGGTTTATTCTTTTGCCCAAAGCACCTTGTGCAGACTGTCGTCTTCTCAGGACTTGCTCAAAGACAACTTGCTGTTCTGGCACAATCTGCCAATTTCCCCAGTAGGTTCTTAAAATGTGTAAAGCATGTCTAAATATAAGAGGGAATAGAGTAGTAACCAGATCATCAGTAGGCAGTATACAAGTTCCATATGAGCAATATCCAGATTTGCAGCCCGCCAACTCTACTACAGGCTGTAGAATGATTGTCGGCAGTTGCATTAATATAGGCACAGGGATGTGGTACCAGTGGTTTGTCTCTTCATATAAATATACCTGCATCAAGTATTTGCAGAGGTAAGTTTCTCTTATCTGCCTCTGTAACATACCTACCTTGAAAGGTTATATTCTATGACTGTAGACTTGCAGTTTAGCAATGCACAATTAATAGCATTTGTCTATATTGGGTTACTTGCTGAATGTGAGCAGTTATTGGGTTAGGTGCTTGAAAAAATCTCCCTGGCCAAAAGTATGGAGATGCATCTTCATCACTAATTTAGTAACTAGAGTATGGTAATTTATGTATTTATCTTTCAAAATTAACACCTGGGTGACTTATTAGGTATTAAAATTTAGCAAGAGTTTTTGTATCATCAGATAAGTGACTACCCTTGTAAAAGTTCAGACTTGGCACTTTGGATCCAACTATTCGGAGTCTCTTGTTTTTTGAGTTGGAGTCTTTCACTGATGGTAATATGAAGAAAATGTATTATAGAACTTAGATTTTTCCCGAAAGACTTCTGTTAAAGGTGTTACAAAATCATCCTATGGATTCATCAGCCAGTCCTAAATGAAACTCAAATTATTTTTGCAGTGTTTGTTACCACAAGGTCACCAAGGCAAAACATTTAACATGACTTCAGAAAATAAAGGTGCTGGGTACCCCTGTGGAAACAATGAATATCTCAAGTCATCTTATGTTACATACACATCTTGCTTGCCCAGGGTGCTTGAAAGGTAAACTCTGCTCTCTCAAACATTTAGAAATCACTGGCTGGAAGGTGTAATGTAACAATAAAACATCTATCTTGAACATGCTTGTGGTGAGACGGTTCCTCAAGACTGAGTGTCTGGAGCCAGACCTGAGGAAAACCCAAACACTGAAAGTTTTTGGGTACATTCACTTTATGACTATTTCCATGAGGTGCACTCTGTAGGTAACCAATCTCTACAGAAATGAAAGAATAATAAAAAAACGCAGCTGAGAGGAATGCGGTTCTTCTAGGGCATCCTCTGACTGTGAGTAGGATCAAATCAAACTATGTCACTCTTTACAGATTTTCTTTAAACTGTCCTTAATTCTCCTAATGGTGGATGTCCTGTCCAACAAAAATACTCCTGTGCTTCATTATTCCTTTACTTCCAATGTTTCCCTGAATATGTGTAACTTAATCATATTTCTATTTGTTCTGACCACGATGGATTAATTCTTTCCCCTTTTTTTCATCAGCCCATTTCTCTTTTCTTTAAGCAACCCCAGTTTCTCAGTCTTTTTTGGCAGCTTATGATTTCTGAACTTCAGACCATTCCCACGATTCGTCTCTGGAATTTCCCTAAATGGTCCAAATCAGGGAATAATTATTCAGTGTAGGTCTTGCAAAAGCTGAATAAAGTGGGCATTTCATATGCCTTGCAGTTTTTACTCCTGGTTATGTGTTCCAGGATGATGGTTACAGCTTTATTTATTCAAAAGTCTGGTTCCCTTCATGTAGCCAGCAGTCCTGCACAGTCTGCACCTCTTCTTCTAGCCATAGGTGAGTATTCCCACTTCAGTGTAAAAAATATTGCACTTACTGAATTTCCTCTGATGCTGTTTTTACCACTTAATTTATTAATATAACTTGGAATTCTAGCCCTGTCCTCCAAGGCAGATTCCCCTCTAGCAGTAACATCATCCATCTAAGTTATGTTATGTTAGCCAGAGAATCTGCTCAAGTTAATACCAGCTTAAATGTGGGGAACTGTGGTTGAAATGCAATTTAAAAGTCTCATTTTGACTTAAATTCCTGGCCAGTCCCTACAGGAAAGGTGTACTAAGAGATCTGCATCCCATTTTGAAGATGAGAAAACTAAGGCTCAGAGGAATTAGCAACTTGTTCAAGGTCACGAAGAAAGATGGCAGGGGAGCAGGGTCCATTCCCAGCTGTGTCAACTCCCAGACCAGTGTCTTAACCACAAGCCCATCTTTCTGCCCAGCTGAGTCTTTCTGTCTGCCTCCTGGGCAGAGCTCAAGACCTTGGTGAAAGATCAAGATACAGTGTAAGCAAACTTGTGTTTATTTTAAAATGTGGTACTCTGTAGGCTCTCCGATAGTCGGCATGGCTGCTGAGCTGCTGGAGATGTTGGTATGTGTCATGGGGTTTGTGCTACATTGATATGTGTATAAACCCTGTGACAAATACCAGTGTAGCCAAGGCAGGCTTTAGGACGCAGGAGGCACCTCAGCTGGAGTTGATTACCACTCCTGTATATCCTGTCGGCTCGGGGAAAATCTGGCAAGTACATGTTGGGAAGAGCAGATAGTGAGAATAGGAAAGAATTAGTGGTTGTAGAGAGGTCAGAGCAAGTGGCACAGCTTGATAATATTAGTCCTGAAGCCAGATGGGCTCGTAAGACATTGACTTCAGGAAAGGTGATGCACTACTCTGTTTGGATATCTCTCCTATGAATTCACTGTGAGATTTGGCTAGACCAGCTTCATAGTGATCCCAGCTGTCTTGCTGTAACATGTGTCTTGGGAGTAGAGTGGTGATTATGCCCTTCTTTGTTTTTTGGCTAGTTATCACAGGAAATGTATACCTACTTCACTGGTGGCCTGTTTTGCAAAGGTTGTTGAAGCACTGGGGCCTAGAAGGGTTCAAGCAAATGTCAGTGAAGGATAGAGTTTCTGATTAAGAATGGCATCTTTTGTAACTAGACTAGTTCTGTTGTCAGGGATTTGTCTTTGAGAGAAAGGGACATCTAATTCAAAGAATATCACCTGGTTTAACCTACTTGGATATAAATCCAGAGAAAGAAGGCCATCTCTAAGAAGAAATGTCTAGTAGTGAAGTGATTTGCAGGAAAGATCCTTTTCTAGTCCACTTAGTTATGGATCAGGCATCTCTGTGTTGCCTAACTAGATAAAGTGCTAGGGTTAAACTTGTGCTGCATGAGTCTTGAGTATTCAAAATGCTAGGAACAAGAGGTAATGATGTTTGTGGGATGTGCTGTGGTGCTTGGGAGAAGTATCTGTGCTCGAAGCTTCTCTGAATAGGAGAAAGAAAGAAGGGGTTAATGCAGCTTGTGGGGAAACAGGAAATGTCCCATCTGGAACTGATTATATCTGATGTGTAGCCTAAGCTGTTCAGATGGGAGACACATGGCAGAGTAAGATGTGTTGCTTAGCTCGAAAGGATGTGCTATCAGTAAATGGGCCTTTTGCATTGGTTAGAAGTCTTCCTCCATACTTAGGGATGGATCTGCTGGGCTATTGGCAAAGTGTCAAATCACATCTAACCTTTTCCGCTGCCCAAGAAGAGGCATGTGAAGTAAAAGCTGCATGTCTTTCTGCATCTGGCCAACAAGCTGACACGCCTGCTGCTGTGTGGTTTTGGAGCTGTCTCATGCCTCACTGTTCCTGCCCCTTTGCCTCTATTTCAAGGTAAAACTGTGACATGAATTGGCCAGGCAACATGGAGTATTCAGAGATGGGAGCATGACCAGGAGAGCCTTACTGTCAAACAGACTCTTATAACTTGACAACTGCCAGGGGCATGTTAATTGCAGCTGTATCTAATTAGGAGGGCACATGACCTCTGCGTGAAGTCCTAGTTCATAAGAAGTTACAATATGTACAAGTTTCTTCTGAGTCATTGCAGCAAGTCTGTGTTTCTCCTAAAACAAATACAGCCATAGGCATAATCCTGTGTCCGGCAGTGGTTAGTATGAGGGTCTGTGCGTAGTATTCCTAATGAACAGCTGTGGGACAAGACATCTCCAAAATACTTGTTTGTGGCTATTTTGGTTTTTAAAAAAGTATTCGTTACAGAGTGCATTCTTGTTTTCTTTTTTCTGTTTTTACATGTTATAGTGCTGAGGCAGGAGTTTCTAGAAACATCCCACCCTAGGCACCTGCTTGGCTAATTTTCTCCATCTTTACAAGGTGTCTTGCAACCTCTGTCAGATCCTGGAGTTTTTCCTTGGACTCTGTATGCAGCAGCTGGGGAGCATCAAGGCTCATGCACTAAGGCAGGGCTTTGATGTCGCTCCAGTGATACTGTTGATAACACCTGATTGTTTTCCATCTAGATCTCCTCAGAAATTGAACTTGATCGAACATATGTTAGGCCCTGTAAAACTAGACAAAAGCTTCTCCAATGGGGCTAAACCAACAGTTACATAGCTTTGGGTTTGTTTTCTTTAATAAACTATTTTTCCTTTTTTCTCTGTTTTGCTGGGGGTGAGGGGAAGAAGCAGATGTGGGGAGAGACAGTTCACACTGGTGAGAGAACCGATCACATTCCTGCCGATTAGAACTGCATAAAGCAAGTAACTTTTGCCTTTGAGTAGGAACTCTGGTATTACTACAAGAAAACTGCAGCTGAGCATTATTCAGTGGCCTGGACAGGTTCAACTCCACTATCTTTACAGTAGAAGGGCTCTTTTACCAAACTGTCGCCCCATTCCCTAAAGAGCTATGTCCCTAATGTGTCAGGCTTTGTGTCAGACCCCGGCAATCTGGGAAGATAATGAAGATTTCTATTTTGAGCACATCCCCTGAAGTTCTGACTCTGAATGGATTTGAGCAGGTGCATTTTTTTCTCAATTCTGGGAAACAAAATGAACACCTATTCTTGCAAAAGGAAGGTGGGCCTTTGTCCCACAGCTTTCATAACTGCAATAGCCAGAGGCAGTTGTTCCAGCTTGTATCAGTGCTGAATCTGACCTTGGAGTAAAATGTGCCTGTGTAACCACAGCTGGGGTCAAATTGCTGCTTTTCTTTTTTTTTCTTTAAATTGAGAGCATTTTTGAGGTGACACTTAGTATTTACACAACAGTAACCATGGAATTTCAGAGTCATTTCTCCAGAATGAAACCCACATACCTACGGTTTGAGGAGCCTTTCTTACACATGTGCCTAGCCTTTGTTTCTCTTATCCATGTTAAAATGGAAAGGATGGAGAAGTTCATACACATGGGGATTTGATGGGGAGATGCCAAGCCTGCTACAGACAAGGGGAAAGGTTTACTGGTTCCCTCTGCCACATAAATGTCTCAGAGTGGAGGTCTTGCTACCAGCTGCCCCAAACCCAATGGGAGGATGACATCTTCCCCTGAGCAGGGGGTGGGCACTTAGCCTGTTTGCCACTTAGAAGGGCTGGGTTGAGACAGAAGTGATCTGTAGGCCCTGCTGCTTAAGGGTGGATGATTCCTATTGAATGGTACTGCTCAGAATAATTAGAGGTGACAGCGCTGGACCCAGTTGGCTTTCATCTTCCCAAGCAGTTAAGGACACATACAGCTTCAAACCCTGCAGTAGTTCAATTGACTTGGTCCTGCACTGCCAAAACCAACGGCAAAGCTCCCATCTTCACTTTCATTACAACAGGGTCAACATCTGCAGGAGCCCCTCAGGATATGGAATACAGTGAAGACTGCATTAGTGGAAATTACTCCTGTACTTCTGAAATACAAATATCTGTACTGTAGTGCAGGGCTAATGCTAAAGTTTCCCATTTGCTGTTCTGACCAAGAATTCATATTAGTTTTGTAATGAATGGGAAGATCACTGGCAGCACAGGAGACAGTGTCTATACCGCTCTGTTCATTTTTAACTTGGAGTAAAGCCTGAGTACATGATTCCAACTTTTTTCCCTCATGGGGTTTGCCTTGTCTTGGTGACTGGGCAACTTCTTCTTTTCTCTGTTTTATCAGGGCTCCAACACTCTGGCAAATGCATCTCAAGTATTTGAGGCCCTTGAAGTTTTTCTTAGATTTGTTTAAGTGTTATGACACAAATGATATAAAAGCTTTTGCTAGATAATTATTTCAGCTTCAACATCTTTAAGTGTTTTCTGATGTTCTGCAGCTCAGTATGCAACTTGCTTTTTTTTTTTTTTTTCATGATCTGCTTTCATGGAGATCTTGACATCCTCCGCTTGCTCGTGATGAAACAAAACTGGAGGCAGAACTTGAATCTTTACAGAAAACATCTTTGGTTCCCTTGATGGTGATTTAAACACCGCTGATAATTAGATTCTAAGTGACTTGCTGGAGTTCAGAGCAGATCTTCAAAAGACCAGTGGCCTAATGATTGAATGGCTGTTCCTATTTAAATAATTTGCAAAAATGGACTAGTTAATAAGAGATTATGAGAAGGCACCTGCAATTTTTTTAATAGGTTTTGGCACTTAGTGCAAGAAGAGCATGTACCAGAAACACAGTTGACGTAGTGACCACCTTTGCATAGTTGCAGCAGACCTCTGCTAGGTGAGTGACACAAGCTGGAACGGCAACCTGGCTGTGAACAGCTGGAAAGAAAAGGTGGTGTCTCCTCCTGGCTTGACCAGATCAAGGAGGGAAGATGGTGATCTGTACTACTGGCTAATTTTCGTTCCCCTCCCTGCCTTGTCTCTTCTGCTGCAGTAGCATTTTATTAACACATCTTGCTACTGAAACCAGATGGGACTGTAACCCATGTGGGAGGGTAAGAAGAAAAATAATTCAGTTTTGAGTTCTCATATGCTATTAGTGCCACACAATGGGAGGGATACTCAGTATAGCTTTACCTAATGCTGTGGGTCATATGTAACTGAGATACTCGGTGGCCTGGCCAACTGTAATGGGAAGAAAAATATTATGAAATTCTTAGCTGATCTTATCCTCCAGTTGAGAATAAAGTCCCTTTCTCTACAGATGAGCAAACCCCAGTCCAAAACAGGGAATACATTTCTGCATAAATGTGGCTTACTGGATAAGAGAATGTAACGTTTTATGTGTGAGTCAGCATTCTGGCTCCCAAAAGGTTATTCAGCTAGTCTAAAATATAATATGCTTGGAACAATGTCAGCACCCCTTCTGTTATATTGTAGAAACTTTTGCTGTATTTTGTTAAGGATCAGTGAAAAATGAAACATTACTATTTAATCCCTGAAGAGTCATCTAGCAGAGCAGTTGAAATGCACAAGGAATAGCTATGAAGAAGAAAATAATGGACTGGCTGTTTAGTCCAACAGAAAGTCTTAGGTGGCAACTCCTGTTTTGCTATGAATAGGAATTTCTCTGTAGCCTTTTTATTTTGCATTGATGTAGATCATTAAAGCAGCAAAACTTTGTACACAGCCAGAAGTCAAACTGATGGTTCGTTATAGACATAAACACAAAAGGGTTGCTTTCTATCTCTGCACTTGTAAGCTACGAAATGTTTACATTGAGAAGGCCAGCCTTCGTGTATGGAAGCAGAAGACCTGTGTTTCTTCAGGCCATCCTATTAGAAGGGAAGGGCGTCATCACTATAGTGATCATGAACATCTCCTGTATTTTTCTTTTGAATTCCCTGGCAAGGAGCTATGCAGATACCACTGGACTATTGGCCCTTATAGTGTGCAGAGGTTGCACCTCGGGAAAAAATCTGCATAAGGCAATGGGGTGGATGGTTCCTGCTAGGATTACCTTGGGGATTGGCATATCTGGTTTTCCAGGTGGCTCTGAAAATTGTACCTTAACCAGCAGATATATGCCTTCTTTCAAAAACTGCTGAGATCTACAATGTACCATAAGACATTAACAGAGGCAGGACTGCAGGATGGGTTGCATTTCAGGAATACATTAGAAACATAAGATTTAGTGATTTATTTCTCACCCCCCCTCCAGCACTGGTGTTCCCAAATCACTTATGTGCTTAAGATTCTCATCATCAGTGTATATGTGGGGTTAAAACACTGCTGTGCCTTATGCTGCTGCCACAGCTATCAAACCTTGGGATGGAGGAGGAAGTAAGCATTAAACACTGGCTTGGTGTTCCTCTCACGAAATGCTATGGGCTACACAGAACTGCTGCTGTCTGCTAATGCAGATCAGTGTGCACAGGAGACGTCATCAGCTTAATAAATTGACTAATGCTATCTCCCTTTTGGCTTGGGAGGACTGTGGTCTGGAGAATCATGCATCCAGACTGTGCCTAAAAGTCAGTTTTGAGCTTGTGCCAGATAATTAGCATTCAAAAGGCAATGCCTTACTCTTGAAAACGAAGAGTATCACATGTTGTTCTGCCACTTTTTTACTAATATTGTGGATCTCATTAAAAGGTAAACCAATATCATATCATGCTATTGACTTAACTTCAGTATGCCCTATATTTAGAATGGATGCCACAGTATGGTATTTGTGCTGCATCCTGGCCAATGTTTACTCTTAAGGATGCCATCTGTGCTTCAGTGTTGCTCTCTTTCAAAAGCTTTTAAAAGGAGTAAAATAAATTCAAAGTAGGAACTGATAGTTAAAATCTAGTTGCAATGTCTTTGACATACTGCCTATTGCCAAGGTGTTTGCAGAGTTGCATAACTAAAGACACAGTGGTGGAGTAGGCTATAAAGCTCTAGAGAGTTAACTCAGCTCGAGGGGACCCTGGCAAGAAAGTAATAAAAATAAGTAATCAACAGTGGGTTTTGATTTTAAACAGAAAAGGAAAACCACAAAACCTTCCTGCTCCAAATGGAATAAAAATAATTGCAAAACAATCAATAGCAAAAATACAATGTTTACAAAGGGCTCTAGACAGCTAAGAGGTAAAGCCATGGTCTTCTGGCTGAATGCATCCTTTAAGGAATCTTCCTTTCAGATGAGCAGCATCTGTTGTTCTGGGGATGATGATGCTGTTTTAGCAAAACATTGCTTGGACACTGGAGGGCAGATGGACCTGTAGCTTTATGATTTTGGGACAAGCAGCTCTTAGTAAGACACTAAAGGATTGCCTCCAAGTAATACTACTGAAGAATGTAGTGCATATAAACTCCCCCATGTCACCCTAAGTGCATTCCCTCGTTTGGCTGACTTGAGGGAGTAACCAGCAGGTGAAAAGCTGAAGGTGTCTCTGCTATTTCCCGTAGCAGAGTTCTACTGCACAGGGTTACCCTGCTGCTTGTGCCATGCAAAGACAACTTAAGAGAGCAGTGAATCCAGCCCAAAGCATCCCTCATGGTGAGGAGGGTTGAAGAGGTTTCATTTATGTGATCTGTGCTAGACAGCAAATAACCAAGTTCTGTGTTTTGTGTTATAGCAGCGTTGGGAGGTTTTGACTGAGCATATAACTTGTACACAGTCTCACTGCATTGGCAGATCTGACCTACCTCAAGGCACATAAAGTCTTGGAGCCAATGTAGTAGCTGACTTGACTGGGCCTCCTCCTGAATACCCAGACACAAACTCTTCCAAGAAGGAAATGCAGCATTCCCAGGGCTGCCAGGATCTAATTGCCCTGCTGAATGTTTGCAAAATGCTTCTGGGTATACAGCTGTTTACAGCTCAAAGTGGGAGAAGTCAATTTACAAATGCTTTGAGTTGGCAAGTCATGGAAGACCAAGGCTTTCTACAAATGAGAGTATTGACTGAAATATTAACTGTTATTACGATTGATTTCTCAATGCATCTCCTGCAGAACTTTATATATAATGCTGGTTTGTATGCTGCAATTTTTAGTACTTTGATCCAAAATTGTAAACAGACAGATATGGAAATGTGAGTTTGGTTATGGTATCATGCAAGTGTACTGTTATTCCTTCTCATTTTGAAATTATCCAGCTTTGATTAAAATATTGTGATTTATCAGATGGATAATAAATAAGCAAGCTGATCAGGTTGACCTCTGTTTTAGAAAAAGATGTAACTCTAGAGGGGAAACATCTCCAGAGTCTTGTCCAGCTGCCCGTTCAGATTTTCAATGGTGCATAGAAACTGCAAATAATATTTAAGACTGATACTTTCTGCAGGCACTGAAGAGGCGTCCCATGAGTTGCTTACCAGAGAGGAGAAATGTTACACTGACAGAATCCTAATACAAATGTAGAGTTGCAGTGGCCAATGCTGGTGAACTCTTCAGCTATTTGTGCTCTTTCTTAGTTTTGTAGGTGGTCTAGATCTACAGTTAGTGTACTATAATGGTAGCAATTATGATATTTTGTTTTGTAGATCTTGACATAGGTGGTAAGACCAAAGGAAAAGGGCTTCTAATACTTGCCAGCAAGCTACAGATGCTTATACAACTTATCCTTTGAAAACAGATCTGTGCTAAAGAAAAAGGTGTGTAAAATGATAATCAAAGATCTGGTCAGGAATCACAGAATGATAGGGTTGGAAGGGACTTCTGGAGATCATCTAGTCCAACCCCCCTGCCAGAGCAGGTTCACCTAGAGCAGGTTGCACAGGATGGCATCCAGGCAGGTCTTGAATGTCTCCGGAGTTGGAGACTCCACCACCTCTCTGGGCAGCCTGTTCCAGTGCTCTGCCACCCTCAAAGTAAAGAAGTCCCTCCTCACGTTTAGATGGAACTTCCTATGTTCAAGTTTGTGCCCGTTACCTCTTGTCCTATTTCTGGGCACCACTGAAAAAAGACTGTTCCCACCTACCTGGCACCCTCCCTTTAAGTATTTATAAGCATTGATGAGATCCCCCCTCAGTCATCTTTTCTCCAGACTAAAAAGGCCCAAGTACCTCAGCATTTTCTCATAAGAAAGCTAGGCAAAGAATTGTTGAAGTGTCATTAGCCTACTCTTTGCAGGTTTTTTTCAAGAGGCCTTCATCTCCTGGAAGGCAGTACTTACTTTTAAGGCTTAGGCTTCTTACTTCTGTCTTCTAATACTGACCTATTTATTTGCCAGTTTGGTCAACCCTGGACACAGGGAGATTAAATGCTTGAATCTCCATGTGGAAGAATTCTGAGCAACTGGCTAAAGCTCACTTAAAATGTTCTTGAGATGGAGTTAGGCTGACTAGCTTTGACCATGTGAAATGTTAAATTGTACCATGCTCTGCTAGGAAATGAAAACTAATGGAATTGATAACATTTGGAAAGGATATAGGATACCAACAACAAGTGAGCATTTCCTATTGCCTTATATCCTATTAGTGGTGAAATATAAGCTGCTGCTTAAAAACGAATTTACAGTAGGTCAGCAGATCACATGTAGCTACTGGAGATAGATTCAGTGCTGCTTAATAGTAAATTATAGGGGGAAAAGGGAACTTCAGAAAACCCCTGGCTCCTTTCCTAAGCATTTAGACAGCTGGGTTACTGGACCCTTGCTTGAGGCTGACTGTGCATCAGACCAGAGTGGGTGAAAAATTATTTCTTGAAGTTACTTCCAAGAAACTACACACTTTGCATGGCTCCCTGTTTCTTTCTGTACCAGGAAAATGCTAATTAACTTTGACTAAACTTAGCTGATGGTATCTAAATTATGAAGTGTCTTGTTAGATTAAGCGGGCAACTTGGGCAATGAGACTGATGGGAATTTTCCTCTGAGACAGGCCTGAGGCCTTCAAAACCAAGGTTGGCAGGACATCCAGTAAAGGGCTTCATGGGATTTTGTATTTTTGAAAGCTAATGAAAGAAGTGATCCTAGGAGCAGCCCCAAGGACCCTGTCACTTATTGGATTTGATTTGCCAGAAAATAAAGTTACTGGGTCCACATGTAAGAAAGGATGTTTGGCTGAGTAAGGAGGGGTTGAGGGATCAGCCTAGGTGATTTGGCTCTGGGCAGAACTTGAGGATGCTGGTGGTTGTATGCAAATCCACTTCTGGTGGCCAGCAGTGAGGGAGCAATGAGTGTGCTCCCCATTAGCATCTGTTGTTACACAAGAAGACAAGAATTGTTGCTTTGGCAAATGACATGGGTCCTCTGCCAAAGACAAAAGCTTTGTTCTATGTCAAAACAGAGACATTTATACATTTTTTTTTCTCATGTGTAAAAAAAAAAAAAATAATAAAAAAAAAATTATAATTCCTCATGTTTCTTTGCTTACATGGTCATTTCTAGCCCCGGGCTTTGACATGGAATGCCCCTAGGACTGGACAGCTAAAACGACCTTATTTATATCAGCCTCTTGTTTATCTTTGCCTCTTTTTGGAAGATCATGATGGTCCAATGAAGGTTTTGTGCCAAGATTTGTGCGGTTCAACCTATCATCCATGATCTAAAAAAGAATGAATAACAAGGTGAGAGAAATCACCTCTGATACAAAGTTATGCAGACAGTCAAAACTAAAGCTGTCAGTGAAAAAAGATGCGGAAAGATCTCATGACAATGACTGATGAAATAAAGTCAGTTATAAATCATAGGTCCTCTGCCACTGACTGCTATCCTGCAGCCTATTCCAAACAGATCTTTTTCCTTCCCTAAGGAGCCAGTTCTGATGAAATAACGCTAATATAGTTTTTTAGCATCTCTTGCACCTAATTCCCTTTGGTCTTGCAGCAAAGTTCCCAAGATCCTACTCTTTTGGTGGAAAGTGAGAATGTCTGTCCAGGCCTTAAGCAGACAACAAAACATACACCATAATGCTGACACAGAGTGTTATCAGCTGCCCTATCAGTCAGGTCATATGCCTTTCCACAAGCTTTAAGGGCTAATATTTGCTGTGGCTTGAAATGCAACTTGTGGGAAGTTGGGGTTGATATCTCTGTTGCTGGCAGTACCGTCACCTTGTGGCCAACATCAGCACGGGAAAGGTGGGGTCAACCATAATTAGCCCTTTTCAGGAGGTAATGCTTTCAATGCTAGCATTGGAAGGAGGAGAAGAAGGGAGTGTTTGGCAGCACTGTTGCAGATGATCGTGCTGGCTGTCCTGCCAACACTAGCTCATGTAGTTGGGGCAAATACATGCTTCCACAAGCAGTTCAGAGGCTGCTGTGTTGCGAGAGAGCTCTCAAGGCCTGAAACATGAGCCACAGTATTTGTATGCTCCTTTATGTGTAGTGTAACCTTGGCGTGAATTGCATGTGCGTTGTTATGCCTTGTTTTGGTTTTCTTCCTTCATTGGTTGGTACTAGGATGTTCAGGAAGTTTAAATAGAATCAAATGTTACTTTTTTCAGTGCTAGAGCTTTGTCTTGCAGCAGATTTTGCTAATGTCACTTTCTCTTGCTGATTGCTGTTGAGACTTCTGACCAGCTGCTGATAGACACAAATCTCTGTATGATTTGTTACAATGGCTGGACTTAATTCAGAGCAGAAATAGAATTGTCAAAGAATTGTTGTTTCCCCTTGTTCCTAGTAAAGTGTGTAGAGCTTCAAATGCCCAAGAGCACGTATGGCTGCTAACCGAACAACATCCTGTTCGGATCCATCCTCCTCGCTATTGATCACAAATCCTGTGGCTGCTGCTACTGTGATATGTTTCCTCCCTGCTCCGCCCACTCCAGACTGCTGCTGGTGGTCTCCAGCTCCATACTTCCTTCATCAAAGACTGAAATGTCCATGTTGCAGATGGTGTTAATAATAACAATTGTGTCTCCAACAGTGCTAATGGCCATGGGCTTCCTTTCATCCATCTCAAATGTTTGAAATCGTCTTCTAGCACCGACCACCCCTTTTTCAGGCAGCTCAGTGGGGCAGATTTGGCTTATGTCAGAAATAGCAGCAGGCATACTGATGATGAAACAAAATCTTAATTGCAGTACCCCATGAATTCCTCATTCCCACTCTTTCCTCACTGTTAGCTGTGGAATGAGATAACAGTTATGAAGCAAGGTCTTAAATTGTAGATACAGGAGTAGCCTATAGGCCATGTTGGCCCATCAGATGTGAGCTCAGAAACTTGTTCCAAAGTTTTGTTTGAAAAATAAATGTATTTCTAGGCTTTTTATTTGCTACAGGGAAAACCCTGAAAATGAATGGTGTGCAGCCTTTTTCAAGTGAAGGTCACATCTTGATTTAGGAACAAACTTCCATTTTCATCCTTTTTTACTGTTGATCTGTTTCTCTGACCTATTCAATATCTCTAAAACACACCCTCTCTTTTTCAAGTGTGTAAAAATAAGACTGGAAGGATGGGGAAAGTTGCTGGCCCTTTCAGGAACCGCAGCAGGTTTTAAAAGAATAAAACTCCTGTGATAAAGAAGGCAAATACAGCCTGCAAGTCACTGAATACTCCAATTAAATCAGTAAATGTGACATTCCTCTGTGCTGGGTCTGGCTCAGTGTGCAGCACTACAAGGCCTTCCTCTGGGCAACATTTTCAGCCCCTGAGCCACGATGGGAAAACATGAGAGAGTTCTTGGAGTTGTCCCATAGAAAATTGGGCCAGGAGTCAGCTGACCAAGATCTTATTTTAGGCTTTTCCTCTGCTCTGCTGTATGTTCATATGGATTGTTTTCTGTCTACTCTTGTCCGCACCTCCCAAATTCTGTCTGGTTTCGTAGTCTCTGATTTACTTTCTTGGGCTACTGTGCTGGACAAAGCCGATTGGCCAGGATGTATAGATTTTCAGGTGGTACCAAGATGATATCACAGACTGAACACAAATAATTTGAGACTACAATGCCCAAAGCACACTGGAAAAAAAAAACAACAACAAAAAACCAACCAAACAAGAACTCCTTTATCTTCTGATTTTGACAGTATCATGTCCTTGGTTTAGATTTTATGGGACTTAAGTATTTCTTATTGGAGAGAGGAAATTTTTGAAAATTAGGCAAGAGAAATACCATTTGGCTATTTCTGCAAACTTTGAAACTGCTGAAAGGTACGCATGTCAGGTCTCAGCTTTAAGGAGAACTTTGATTTAACAATATATTCAGAAAGGTACCCCCTTTATTTTGTTTAATCTGGGCACTGCATTGCATTAAATGAGTGCTTTCTTAATGCTTTTTTTTGCCTTGGAAAATAGGTTTCAAATGAGGAGGTGCCCTCTGAATGTTGATGGTAGATGCCAACCTCAGTTTGAAATAATTGCAAATTGAGGAAGAACGAGTTTTCCATTTTGAATTGCAAACTATTTACAGGAAAAGTAGTGATAATTTTTTCAGTATTCCTTGCGGACCCCAAAACTTAATACAATCCATAAATGTTCTAGCCAAGGTCATTTTTACAGTGAGTTGAGCTAAGCAACATCTCCTTGGAGAAAAGTGGGAGGGGAGGTGGCATACAGAAAGATCCCACCAAGGCAATGATGGGTTAGAGCAAAGTGTTCAGAAGCATTCAAAACAATCCTCTTCTTACTTAAAGTTTGCAGGTATGTTCCTTGCAATGCAGAATGTCATTTCCCAGAAAACTGGGAGGTGAGGGAGAGGTTGGATAGAGCCACAGAAAGCATGGAAATATATATATGTCAGTATGTATGCATACAAAACTATTGCTCCAGTTCTTGAATTAACCTGGCCTGCAAAGCCCTTGCTTTCTCCGTGAGCTTCTAGTTTTGTTGGCTTGCCTTAGATCTTCACATCCAGCACACAAGACTTAGACCTACAGGCCAAACTACCAGGTGGTGTAAAGAATGGAGTTTCTTGAATACAGATTTGAACCATGTCTCTTTAGGAAGGAAGACTGAGTGTTGGAACTGCTGTCCCTCTGCAGGGGCTTTACTACTGCTGTGAATTTCTATGCTCCAGAGTACCAGTCTTCATGGGATTTCAGACTCATCTGTTACAAAAGGCAAATGACCCTGCTTTGAACTTCCTCCAAGTCTTCCCCTTGTTGCTCGAAAGCCTTTATTCTAGCCAACTGCGCAACAGTTCAATCCCACCCCTTCTCCCTCAAACACTGCTTCAGTCTCTGAAAACTCTCTTGTGTATCATATTAGATACAGTGTACACTGGGTATCTTGAACTGAGTCTTACTACTCCTGGCATTTCTGGTCAAAGGGATTCTTGACTGGTGTGTGAATAGTTGCCCAAGTTTTGCTGCTACTGAAGAAGGGATGCTCTGAGAGCTGCATCATGAGCAAAGATTTCACAGCAAGGATGTGGAGTTTTCAGGGCCAGACAGCAAAGATTGCTAATCTCTGCAGGGTTTGCCTGGGAGAGGGAATAATGAAGGCATTCCTGTTAACTCTCTTGGATATAAAGATTTAATAGAAGAAACAGTGCTATTTCTCAGTCTGCTCCCACATCTTGTTGTGGGCATTGACTGTGCTCCTGCTCTGTTTTTTTGAATGATTTCTGTGGTCCCAAAAAATACTCCATTCTTGCTCTTCCCATTGCCCACTACTGTTGGTTTATTCTTCCTTTATGTGAGACAAAAGAGGGGCTACACTTTAACTGAGCCATATTCCCATTTCCTCCACAGCTTCCCCCGAAGTATGCTGGGAGATAAACATCTCCTTTCCCAAATGACTATCCGTGGCTTTCCTCCCTCTTTGTATCTTCGGGAATCCCTATAACATGCACCTAGATCAAGCTCTTTTTAATCAACATCAAACACCATCGGCTGTATTGGAAAGGGCTGTTGTCTGAAGGCATTAAAGTGACAGGATGGAAGCCTATTTAGACCTTTATTTTATTAGGTCTTACAAAATCTCTGATAACTGGAAAATGGAGAATCTCTATGAGTCTGTTGTGAAACTACATAAATTCAGAACTTAATGAATCGTAATTAGTGGCATCATAATGGGGTCCATATGTTAGTAAGTCATTTAGGAAGAAATACAGTTGTTTGCCATTCTGCACAGCACTGACAATTAAGATTCAAACCATACAAGCCTCTGTCTTTCTTGGATCTCTACAATATCTTTGTTAAGAATGTACTAATATGAAATGATGTGCAAAGCAGAATGCACAGAACTGTTCTGTCTTGTTTCCATGTTGCCTCTTTGTATGTGAGAGAATCAAGGATGTTCTGTGTTGCAGGAGGTTCAGACCATCTTGAGGCTGGGATAAAGGAGTGCTAGACTATAGGTTACCTTCTATAGTTCAGTACCTCCTGGACTTGGAAAATAACTACTTCCCAGGGAGGGAAGTATTGTCTAATAGATTTGGTTGTCATGCCTGAAGGTGCTGTATAAATGACAAACAGACATATGTTTGTATAATCTTCATTACTTTTAACACAGCTCAATATAATTTCACAAAATGTTTCATTTATTTTTATTTCAAAGATTGTGACAGTTAGGATTGTGAAGTACAAGTTGCCATCTGCAATCAATTTATGATCTCTCCCTAGTGCAATTGTGGAAAAAAAGAAGAGGAAAAAAGAGAGAATTATTTGGAGTAAAAAGCATTGAAAAACAAGTAGAGTGGAGTAATAGCACATCTGTTTTCATAAGAAATCATGGAACCTGGACTTTTTTCAGTGTGGTATTTTACTACCACATGGCTTTAATCCTACATCTGGGCCTGTTGTTTTATGAAATATTTCCCACAGATGATGTCAATTATAATTTTTGTCCCGCTCGTCAATTTACGGACTTTTGGAATAAGACAAAATGAAACAACCAGAAAAAGAACAACTTATGTGGTCTACTCTCTGACAAAATTATAGCTGTGTGATACACTTCTAAAATCAATAACTCTGTTAATGATTAGCAGAAAACATTGCTTAGTTTATGAGCAGAGATGTGGCCCACACTCGCCAGATGTTTGGCTCTAAGTTGCATTCTTGTTTGCTGTGTGTTTACCAGCAGATGTTCAGCAGTTTATTTAATACCTCTTGTATGAGCCAGTAGTAGGTCTAAGTCTGTGCGACATTTATAAGCCATCTGCCAACAATACAGGTGGAATGCTTTTATGATTTTTCTCTTCCCCCTCTCTCTTTTTTCCAGTGGTGATCTATCAGTGAAATCATAGATAAGTCTTTATGGATTTATATAGCTGCTAGGACGTTGAATGCTTATCTTTGTAGGAAGACCCTAAAATGTATACCTCAGCAGGCGTCTTTTCAGCTGTTCTTTAATTATTATTTTTACTCTCAACCTGCATTACTATATGAAAGATCTGATGAAACTGTCCTCCTCAGAGATATTCCAGCTGGTTTTAAGTTTAGGCCCTGATTCAGGTATGAGTGTTCTGAAGGCTTATGCTCATTGGATTCTGAATCTTTTATGAATCGGCCTTTGAAAGAAGGGCCTGGGCAAAGTAAAGATCGAGCTTGCTTTCCTGACTTTCCCAGAGCTGAGGAGTATTTGAGTCTAGGGCTTACAGTGAACTAGACTCAGATTGTTTCAGTGCAGGGGCATGCACAAATTCCAATGCTGGTTTTAGTTGGAAATGCTCATGGGGTCTGATCCAAATCCTATTGAAGTGAACGACTCTTGCTGACCTCAGTGGGCTTTGGATCAGGTCCATGGAAAAGTGTTTCTATGAAAAGAATGCATTTACTGTGGCCCTGATTCAGCAAGGTATTTGAGTGTGCACATAATGTTTCAACATGTGTATGGTCTCGTTGGTATACACATGTTTATTGTTATGCAAAGGCTTGCATTGCTCCTTGAACAGGGGCCCTCAAGAGCCTCCACCCTGTCCAAGTTGGGTGAGGATTTTTTTTTTCCCCCTGGTAAGGGGAGGGGTTAGCCCCAAGAGGCTTAGCCCCAAGCTCTATAGAGCTTCAGAAATCTTCTCTATGTAAGGGAAATCCATTCAAAAAGTTTGTATTCCTGGCTCACGACTTACCCTGACTGGCTCTCCAGAAGCATAGCTGGAGTAGGTAATAGGATATTATCCTGTTTTTAATGGCGTATTAAAGTAGATTGTACTTCAAGAAGATGGTCTCTTGGGAGAGGTGGTCACGGGAGTACAGTCAGGCAAGGCAGTCTCTGGTGCATGATAAACTGCAGATCCATAAGATATCTAAGCTACCCATAAACTGCATAATCATATCACAAATTATATTAGCACATGAATTTAATTTCTAGGTTGTGTATTAATATAATTTGGATATGTACATGCTCCTACTGAGTGTTTGCCACAGTATCCAAAACTGGTGCATAAGGAACTACTTTGGTAGTGACTTAAAAAAAGTTTATTGCTCCATAGAGGGGAAAAATATCAGAAGTAGGCTGAGTAAATAAGGGCAGCAGTCAGAAATAGAGTAGACATTCAAAGTTATACGGTAATTGGAACAGTCACTGGCTATTGCATATTCTGGCTGTGCAAAGTGTTGCGGTGTTTTCTGAACTTGGTTCCTTTCCTTGTCCTTACCCGCTTTGTGCCAGCCCTGGTCAACCCCAAATCAGTCTGACTGAAAATGAATATTTGAATTTTCAATAAATAGTGTAAGGTTGGTAGAAACCACCTGTTGGACGTGGGAAGAGTGTAATCTGCGAAAATATTTCTAAAATATTTCTTTACTACTTCTAATTAAAAGTATCATTTATGTCAGCTAATCAGTTTCCGCTATAGTGAAGGTACAAATTTGATGATGTTTTCGATCCCCGCTCTCAGTTCAGTTTTGTGGTGAGTGTGACCTTTGAATGTCTATAAGGGTGTATATCAGCAGCGCTTTTGCCTCTCTACACTGCATTAAGACTTGCAAGAGAGCTCAGTCACTGTGTTCCTTCATGAGGAAGGATTCAGTGTAATAATTTACAGAGAGCCTCAAAAATGAGTCAAAGCTTAAGCATGGAGCTTTTAGATCTCAATTTATTTAGCTATCACAGCTGAAACTGAGGTACCTTGAGCATTGTGTAGATATTTACATGGGAAAAGACGCTGGGATGGATCCAGTTTGCTGATATGCAGAATGAGATCTAATGGCTGGTCAAAGTCAGACTGCTTCAGCCTAGAGTGAAGGTGAAATTTCATAACAGTAACATAACTAAGCCCTGGAACAAATTAAGAAGAGAAAAGAAAAAATTTAAAAATTGTTTTATCAGCTCTTAAGGTCCTCATAGTGAGAGTAGGGACTTGATTCAGTTTCTTACAGATAGAACATCTCCAAGGAACGTAAAACCTAAGGTGTCTGAGAGATCTGGCTCAGGCTGGTCTGAAATAGGACTGCAGGTACTCGTGCCCATCTGGAGGACTGGGCAGATGATATCCCACCCACCCCCACCCTCTGGCATCCAAAATAGCCCTAAATATCTCCATGCAATGGAAGCAAGCCCTACCTGTCTGTCTGAAGGATACTGGTGTTTTAATCGAACTATAGAGAGAAATTAGTTGGTATGTGGTAGTATTCCTTCCCTTCTTAGGGAGAACAGGAAGATCTATACTGGTTTCAGTGTGTTCCTAACCTTTTTGAAATGGAAAGCTGTAACCAAATCTCATGTTTCAGGACTTCAGCCTGCAGGACTTGGGAAGGATTTATTGTTTGCTTCTGAGGCACCAGATTTTTTCCCAGCTGGAGACGTGACACTGGAGGTAGGCCAGTGCTTGGACGTGGTACATAAAATAGTCTTTTTCGCAGATGACTGGCTGGTCAAACTGATTTGTTTACCAGATTTGGGAAGAAATTGTCTTCTGCATCGCTTGGTAAGGCCCAGAAGCATAACAAGGCGTTTTGGTTGAAAGGGCAAAGCAGAGAAGCCCTCATGGTGTGGCAACTTAAAGGAAGTAGCTGAGCACACTGGCAGAAAGTCTCAGTTGTAGGCAGGACTTCAAGGGGACATGCTCAAATTCAACCCAAGCATGAGTTCAGTAAGGTGTCTTCCAGCCCTGTCACCTCTGTCTTTAGGAAGGGATCTAGGCTAGGCTTCACTCATGAGTCTCCAGGCAAACTTTCTAGCACTAAAATTAATGGTTCACAGAGAAGGCATGCTTCCCCCGAGAACCATGGGGCTCTTGGATGCCCAAGGTTATACTGGCTGGTTTTCCTGCTGCTCTGTAAATGCTTTGTTCTGCTTCCCCCTCTGGGGAAATATAGTGGCATGAAGAGGCAAGAGTCCCATCAAAGGTGTAAAGAAGTTCATCTTCCTCTACATCCAAAAGCTTCCTTAGCAACCAGGGGATGCTCTGGGTTCTGCTAGCAACTTTGTGCGCCACAAGGTAAAACGAGTCTGGTATTTACTTACATCGAAAAGCATTTTAGGCACTAATACTCAAAGGCATTGGACTCAAAGCCTTGTGAAACGCTTATTACCAGACTAGATTGCTTGGCATTACCCTGTCTGAATCAGTTGCTGTCAAAGCCTGAAGAAAATAGCAGCAGTGGGGGAAAATGTGTAGACTGAAATAGTCTGTGCCACCTGCAGGATCAGGATGTTAATTTCAAAACTCACAGAAGTGGAGTGCCCAGATCTAGAAAGCTTTGGAAGTCTTACTGCTTATAGCTAACTGCACTCAAACTGTATGGGAATCTGGAATAATACTCAACAGCAGGGTCTTTTCAACCAGCTGAAAAAAAATAGCTGTCTTGAAACTGCCTGTTGACAGAAATCACAGGTTTTCAATTAAGCTTACCTTGAAAAAAGGCTTGCTTTCCAGGGAAATCTTTTTCTTGAAAACTATTTCTTGAAATTCAAAATGTTTCCATCTGGATAAGCTGAAGGGGTGGTGTGGGAACTTGTTAGTATTCTGCAGCCTCAGATCCCCATTCATTTCTCTAGTGTGTGTGTCCCACCAGGAATTAGGAAATACAACTTTGGTGATGCAGCACCGCTCGTCTGGAAAAAGGGAAATCAGCTGTATCGTGGGGCATAGAGGGAAATGAGAGTATGAGACCTGGAATTCCATCTCCAAGGGCACTGTGCAGCAGCATTTCCTAATGGAAATATTTGGGGTTTTGGTTGAAACATTTTGGTATTTGAGTTCCAGCCAAAACATTGAAATTTTTCCTTTGAAAAATCAAGATGAAAACTATTTTGTATTTCCATTGAAGTTTTGCCCAGGAAAAATAAAGCACTTTCCAACCAGCTCTACTGAAGATCACAAAAATCACTCTTTTTTTTTTTTTTATGTCCATTTAAGCAGCTGTTAGAGGATTAAGATGGATGCTACAGGCAAGAAAAAAAAAAAGAAAAGGTAGCACATCAAAAAACAATGAAGGCCAAATACTTCTAGAACAGTGCTTCAGCTGTGTCAGTGAATTGTGTATATTAGCGCAAAGCATCAAATGTGTCCCCTAAATAGGAAATTATGCAATGAAAGGTTATGAAGGCTTGTCTGCTTTTTCTGTTTTGCATGTGCTACTATTTGTAAGTAGTCTGTGTCAAGATACATACAACACTTCAGTATGACTTGGTTTTTGAAAATGCTTATGAAAACGTGGGCTGTCTCATCTAGAGTACTTCGAGGATCACTCTTTCCTCTTAGCATTACCAACTAAGGGAAAAGAAGAGATCAGAGGCTTAAACTCGCGGTCTGCACACTTGTAATTTTTACATCATCATGAGAACATAACTGACTGTTTACAATACCAACAGATCAGCATGGCTATTGTTGTCTCTGTGTGCGCATTCTTTGTAGCTTTGAGTACCAGTCAAATATATGTTAGAATAGATAAGCTTTACTATTTGATTACAATAGATTGGCTTTACTATTTGAGCCAATTCATTACTAACAGAAGGGTACTTAGCAATGTTAAGAGCTAGTGACCCATCCAGGCCCTGATACAGGCTACAGAAGTTGTACAGTGTCCCTTAAATATGTTTTGACTTGCCTAGTGATTCTTGCTGCTCTATGCTCAGGCTTGAGCCAAAACAGCAGTAACTGTGTGTGTATGTACTGCTCTGGTATATGATTTCATATGTACTTCACAAACAGACAGCTTGTACTCCCTAAGCGCAGAGGTTTTGCTGTGTCAAGAGCAGAAGATGCAGGAAAAGGTGACTGAAGAGAGGGTTCTTTGAGGGAAAAGGTTTAGAAAGAGCTCATCTTTGTGGGGTATTTGAGTGGAGCTATAGTCATATAACTTGTGCAGATACAAGTCTTTGTGTGGATAGCTTCCCTCCAAAATACGTCTTTTTCCGCTTAAGGCATGTCACCAGTATACAAGGAAAACCATTAATTTTTCAAAGCTTTAATGATGTATTGTGGCTATGCTGTTCATAATTATGGTCTACATAAGTCCTGAGACAAGGTTGAAGCTATCCTTAAGGCACCCTGACCACAAAGTATGTCGCAATGATGCTACTTTCTGAAGATGGTCAGTTGTTATTATAGGTTTTTACCTAACATAGCAACAGCAGTTCATCCTGAGTGAACTGCTGCACAAGAAAATCAAATGGAATGCATCCACATGTGCTCGTGACAGCTCAAAGGCACAAATGTTGTCTGAGATGTTTCGCATGGTTTTGGTGCACCACTGCCTGCCTTATGGAATCTCCCCATGAGAAAGACTAGATCTTTTCTTATATGGCAGAAGGTCTCTTGCCTTCGGTTTTAAATATTTCCTTTTTGTGGTGTAGAACCATCATCAAATTAATAGAAAAGACCTGAGATTCCACTAATGGGTTAAAAAAAGCTTATAACTTTGCTGACAGGGGAAAATGCTCTGCAACCAGCTAAATCACCAGCTCTTCCTCGTTATTCTAGGCATAGGGGTGCTTGCCACAGGTGTAGCATGACTAGAGGTGGGCAATATTCTGTGGTCACTGTCACAGGACTGAAACAGGAATATACTAGCTGGTGGTCATTGCTTTTTGTGCTGCCACTGATGGAGAAAAGGAAGTGTATGGATCTGGAGACAGTTAAAGTATCCTTGGTTGCACAGCTTGAAGATTGATAGTAATAGAAGCCAGCATACCCAGAGAAGCTCAGGTTATGCATCATACAAAAAAATATGCACAAGCTATTCGGGACTTGGGAATTGATGTAGATAATGCTAGAGCACTTACAACATGTGTATTTTTAAATCTGCTTGACGCACGTTCTAAAAATCTTCAAGTAATGTGCAGAAATTTGGCTAGTCTTAGCGCAGAAGGTGGAAGAGTTAAGGCAGCTCAAATCAAATAATTTATGGTGATTTACCCTCTGAAGGATCCCAGTTTGCTGTCTGCTCTGTCAAACATTTTGCATCATTTCTTTTGTAACTGCTGTGAATGGATTGACAGGTATATCCTAACAATGTCTGCTATGGGATCTGCTGTAGGAATTTAAGTAAGGATATTATGAATACTGTCATAGTGTACTCATGGGTTGTAAACTCCTGCCTGGACTTGCTTAAGCATGATCCACAGAGGGACACTGGGTTCACAGAATCACAGAGTCACAGAATTTTCAGAGTTGGAAGGGACCTCTAGAGATCATCTAGTCCAACTCCCCTGCTAAAGCAGGATTGCCTAGAGCACATTACACAGGACTGCATCCAGGCGGGTCTTGAAAATCTCCAGAGAAGGGGACTCCACAACCTCCCTGGGCAGCCTGTTCCAGTGCTCTGTCACCCTAACTGTAAAGAAGTTTATCCGTATATTTGAACGGAACTTCCTATGTTCAAACTTATGCCCATTGCCCCTCGTCCTGCCACTGGGAACCACCGAGAAGAGTCTGGCTCCATCCTCCTTCAACCCACCCTTTAGATATTTGTAAGCAGTAATAAGGTCTCCCCTCAGCCTTCTCTTCTCTAGGCTAAAGAGTCCCAGCTCTCTCAGCCTTTCCTCATAAGGGAGATGCTCCAATCCCTCAATCATCTTGGTTGCCCTTCGCTGGACTCTCTCCAGCAGTTCCCTATCTCTCTTGAACTGGGGAGCCCAGAACTGGACACAGTATTCCAGTTGTGGCCTCACCAGTGCCGAGTAGAGGGGAAGAATGACCTCCCTCGACCTACTGGCCACAGTCTTCCCTATGCAGCCCAGGATTCCATTGGCCTTTTTGGCGACAAGGGCACATTGCGGGCTCATTGACAATTTACTATCTACCAGGACCCCCAGATCCTTCTCCTCAGAGCTACTTCCCAGCAGGTCCACCCCTAACCTATACTGGTGCCCAGCATTCTTCCTCCCCAGGTGCAGGACCCTGCACTTGCTTTTGTTGAACCTCATTAGGTTCTTCTCTGCCCAGCTATCCAGCCTGTCCAGGTCACACTGGATGGCAGCACGGCCCTCTGGAGAGTCAGCCACCCCATTTGATTTTTTGGATTTTTTGATTGCTTTGTGCTTTTTTTTTGGGGGCGGGTTTGATTGCTTTGTGCTTTTTGTCTTAGAAAAGTTACTTACTGGGTACAAATAATTGCAGTTGGTAGCAGAGCTCTTGCAAAGGAGAAAGGTCCTGGAGATAATTTGAGTAACTGCATCAGACTTATCCTCTGATCACTTCAATGGCATTGAACATGCGAGTGTTAGCAACATAAGCAATCGAACACAATTTCAAAAGGAGCTTCTACATCAGTCTTGTGCTTTCAAAGGATGGAGCATATGATAATCACTGATGGTGATGTGACATTGCAAGTGAACTTCTGCTACTACGAGTGACAAAATGCTATGGAGTAGAGAGTTTTTATTGAAAAAGCTCTACTACTAAGTGCAGGCACTGCTCCAGATGCCTGTGAGACGTTATTTAGACAGAAGTCATCATTCACCTCTTGGAATTAATTTGTGGATGAAAATTTAATTATAGTAATGCATTTGTAACTTTTTGTTCTTTTCCCATTAGGACATGAGGAAAATGTAGAGTAGGTAATAGCTGGATAATACCACAGCTTTACCCAGATCATAGCCCCTCTGGGACACTGCTCTGTGCTTCCAAAACTAACTGGAGCATTGCTCTGTTTGTATCTGTATGTAGATACACAACAGTGCTGGTGTGAATCATGGCAGCCTGAGCAAAATTTGGTCACTTTATACTATCTGTGATCTTTCTTCTTGCTCTGATTGCCTTGTTACTGCTTAATACCAGTAAAACTGCTTTTTGCTTTTTGTCTCTTTTGGTTCCTCCTTACTGATCAAGATCAAGCTCCTTCCACTTGCCCTTGTTGCCTTCCCTGGACACTGTATTCTTGGAAAGGTAGCAGTACAACAAATGTTACAAGTGATATCAGGGTGTCTTAAATACCCCTTTGGGCAATCTTATACAACTAGTAGGTTTTTAGGGGAAAAATAAGCCTCTTCAACATTACCTTCAAAGTTTAGTATTTAGCAAACCCCATCTGCGGTTCTTACCGTTTTTCTTGCTGTTTTATCCAGTCTTTCAGCAATTTAGTCTGTATTTCTGAATAGACTTTCTTTTCCCCTGCTTGCTGTTCCTGAATAGCCTGTATGTTCAATGTTAACTTTACAGTCATATGAGTTATTCCGTTATATCTGTTACGCCAACTAACCTGTAATTTTGATTATGTACTAATGCTTTTAGTTCCTCCTTTTCATTTCCCATACTACTTGTCTGAACGTGCAGACATCAGCAAATTGACCCTCCATTTCCCTTTCTGTCCCTCGTATAACCTTGTTATTACTACCCACACTCCCTTCTCGAGGGTTAGGCTTTTTTCCAGGTCACCATGTTCCCCCTGGTTGCCCTGACATTACTTCAGCAGTCAGTCGTACATGCACAACCCCAATCCAGGCAATCTCCTCTCTGAACTACTGAGTAAACCGGTTTTTGTCTGATGGTTCTTTCCACCCATATGCTTTGGGAGGAACTGAAGAGTCTCAGAAGGAAAAGAGAATTGAGGAATGAACCAGCAAGCTGAAGAAAAGTCACTGGTGTGGGTGGGAAACTGTAGTTCAGTGTTAACCAGCGTTTGTGATTTGTTAGGCGAGCTGCTGTATTTAGCCTGAGTTATTGAAGTGCTGCAGTGTACCATTACCGCTGTCGAGTATGTCTGCTAGTAGGTCAAGGAGGTTTTATAGTCTGTCTTGCACCTAAATTATTGCAAGTGACATAGAACCCCTTCAAATGGGGTATTTGCTAGAGGACTAGCGCTAATGACATGGGTGGTCTGGGGATTACTAAAGTGACTTTGAGTCATTTTAATTTTCCCTTTTATGTCTACCTGTGTGGCCCTACAGGAAGGAGAATAATGAGGGAAGCACTCATTAAATGTGGAAAAGGGATCTAGTTACCCATTTTCAGGTGTGTTGACATGCGTAGATACTGTATGGAAAAGTCAGTGTATAAATGAAGGGAAAAATATGTTAAATGTGAAAGTTTGAAATTCTGCAAGCCTTGCACCTGCCTTGCAGTGTGACATGTGACAGGCAATGAGGGGAAAATTGAACAAATTATGCCAATAAAACACTTGAAACCTAAAATAGTAGTGAGAATTTTTATGCATCAGCAATTCCCGTACTGTAGGAGTTTGCTAACTGCTGGGGGAATAGAGCCTTTTGAAACCAAGGGTTTTACACATGTCTAATAAGTGCATGACCTCTGTTACTCCAGTAGAGAAACTCGTGATAGCGTTGTTTGCATTCCTCTGCAGGCATCTTGGTATGGGAGTGCCAGTGTCTTACTTTCTCTGTCGCAATGTGAAATGGGGAGAAGTGAAGTGACTTGTCCAAGATCAGGTATGCAGATGTTTGTAGGTGTCAGGAGTTCCTCACATCAGCTAAGGCACTGCCCTGTCCCTGTTCCCCACCCTCCTGTTCCCTGTCTGCCCAGGATGGTTATGGGACTGGTTCGCTTCATTCTTGTGGATTGCTCACAATTGCCTGCATGCTGCCTAATTCAACAGTCTCCCTAAAGCTGCGACTGTCACCCGTGTGCCTTTGTGTTTGAGACGGGCACCATTCCTGCTGGGGCCTTTAGATGCTGCCAAAGTGAAGATATAAGATACCTGGACATATACATTTTACATGTGCTTCTATCAAGGCTTCCCCAAATTTTTTGAAAAGGTACAGTCATAAGTACCATATTTAGCATTAGAAGGAAGTTACTTCACACCTTTACAAGTCAAGGCTAGCAAGAAGAGTATAGTATCTCCCATATGATACATATTCTAGTCCATTTTTTTTCCACATTTTTTATATAGTTCTCACTATAACAATATTAACCTACTATATTTTATGAGTCCACCTGCACCATCTGTCCCTTTTAAAGCTCCTATTTATCTCAGTGGTGCAGGATCAGGCACCTTCTGAAGAAGTATGACCGCTACACTATTCTATGGCTCTTTCTGCGCAGAAATGCACCAGCAGGTAACACAATAAGTGAACACATGGTAGGAAAATTGTCCAGTGCACAAAAGAGATCCTGGATGACATTAAACAAATGGCCCAAAGTGGCTTTAGAAATGGTTTCATGCATCTTAGGCTGTTAGCTGTTTTATGTTTCCTGTCTGGAATGAAGAGAGAGACAGGGCAAAAGAGTCGGGGCCTTGTTTATGCTCATGTGTTTATTGTATCAGAGACATTTAAGTAGGAGGATATGACAGGTTTTCAAGGGGACAAGGTATGACTCAAATCCAGGTGCAGCTTATTTTCCATGAAATGCATCACTTGCCTATTAGACATAGATTTACCAGCAGCCAAAACAAATCTTGGCAAAGCTGGCATTCTTCTTATCCTAAATGAATGGCATCTCAGCTTGTTATTGTTATTTTACAAATACAACAGGTGTTGCTGATTTCTGCTTGATAACCTGCTGTTTAAGGGGAATTATTTAACTTATACATACAGATAAGTGGGCTGCTATACCAAATTCATCCCAGGTGTAACTGCAACAATTTTTTTGGTTCCTAAATTGCAGATTCTTATGCTAAATCTTATTTATTAGAACTGGACAGATGTTACTGTGTTCTTCCTAAAATAATGGATTTTGAGGTGTGTTTGCTTCAAGGAGTAGAGCTTTTTTCTTTTTTTTCCTTTTTTCTTTTTTCCTTTTTTCTTTTTTCTTTTTTCTCTCTTTTTTCTTTTTTCTCTCTTTTTTCTTTTTTCTCTCTTTTTTCTTTTTTCTCTCTTTTTTCTTTTTTCTCTCTTTTTTCTTTTTTCTCTCTTTTTTCTTTTTTCTCTCTTTTTTCTTTTTNTTTTTTCTCTCTTTTTTCCTTTTTTTTTTTTTTCCTCCAATCACTCTGGTGCCTTCTATTTGCATTTGTTTAGGAATAAATATCATGGGTAAGCACATAAAAACATATATCAGAACTTCACATTCTTTGAAAAATAGACATTGTGCTGTGGACATGCCAGGAATCTAGGTCACAAATGGGATTTCAGCCTGCAAATGCTCCTGTACTGTGAAAAAAAAGAAAGAAAACTTATTGGAAGAG
The DNA here is from genome assembly GCA_008711295.1 of Anarhynchus alexandrinus. Lineage (NCBI taxonomy): Eukaryota > Metazoa > Chordata > Aves > Charadriiformes > Charadriidae > Anarhynchus > Anarhynchus alexandrinus. The sequence continues at coordinate 4,475,174 of VUYV01000016.1, read as the reverse complement.
CTTGGAGGAATTCATTTGGATCATAAATATGTTTTAGAAATCAGTGTCCTTTAAGAGATTAAATTAACATGGCCTGTTTTAAGAAGCACCCAAGCTACTGCAGTGTTTTAAAACTTAAGCTAATGAAGAACTGTCTATAGACCTTATTGAATTTTATTTTTTTTTGGGGGGGGGGGATGTGAAACAAACACTTCTTTAGATACTGGAAGTTAAATCCAAGGGAATGGTATTTCCAGGTAGCCTGCCAGCATTGGGTGCTGCATGCAGCACAGCAGATAAGATCTGCTACACAGTTTAAAGATATTTGAACACTCCCAACATTTTTGCATGCTTCCAAAGAGAGAAATACCACAGACCTGAGGTTACGGGTGTCTGTGTTGGGTTTGGTGGGAGGGAACAGATTCATCCAGTCACCCTGCAGCACTGAATCATTATTTCCAGAAATGTTACCTCCTGAGTCAGTCAGTAATTTGGGGGTATCCACAAGTCCATGCCTGTAGGTGGGTATGTAAGTCCCCACTTACATTTAGTGTAAATACCACTGGCAGGATAACTTTTGCATGAACTACTGTGCAGTAATCCTTTAGGAGCTGAAGAGTTAGTGTTGCCTCAAGGGGTCTTTGGTTATGCTAAAAACTGTCCCCCAATTACTCTTGTCTGTGGATGGAGACAGCTTGACTAACTTACCGTGTTATAATATGAATCATGGTAATGATTTTACAATTATTTCAAGTTCCATCTCTGACACGATTCATCAAAATGGCATGCAGTGTAGCCCCACATGATGTTCCTGGCTTTTGTATCTCTTGGTTTGGTTCTGACTACAATCACTGGTCTTTCTCATAAAAGAGTTTCTGAAGGTTTTTTTCCCAGAAGAAATGAAAGTGGAAGGGACATGTCTTTCAGTGCAGCTTTGTGAATGAAGATTTGCCACTCCTGCTGCTGCTGGCTGCTAAATCAGTTTTATTGGTGGCCTCTCATGCTTGCTGCTATATTTATAAAATTGAGAATGGTTCCTGGACTCCAGAGCTTTTACTATTAGCCCCGTTTTGTAAATACGCAGAAGTCTTACAAGACAAAGTGACTGGCCAGTAGGTGACAAAGAGGAACTGTGATAGAAGTAGGAACTATCTGATTTTAGAAATGAGAGGAAATTCAGTGTTTTACTTAAAGCACAAAACCTGTGACAATTTATGTTCCAAGACAGCATTTTGATACTTATTCATAAAACATAGTTTCTCTGGTGAACTTCTAATAGGCCAACAACAAATAGGATGCCAGCAAGAGCCTTGGGGCAAGTGTATCCAGTCATGCTGGATATGCAAACATAAAAACCAGTCAAGGAAGCAGAAACCGTTNCCCCAACAGCCCACAATATACCTGATATATACCTTATCCTAACACCTCTGTTTCATTTACTGGTTTGTTGCATTGTACTGTGCTTACTGGTGTAGCATTTGAGCACCTCCTATATTATCAATAATATCCTATGGGATCTCTTCAGGAGAGTGATGTATGGCTTTGGATTCTAAACAGTGTGCCAAGCGGCTAACTGGGTTTTTAAAATCTGTCTCTAATCTCTAATTTACCCCAATGTGTTCATGCCCTTGTTAATCCCCTTAGGACAGTGAAGAGAAAAGTTATTTGTATGATTGCTGTGTTGTCTTAGCTCATTCTTGGTGTGCTCTTTGAGAACAGAAGTTCAAACTCTGCCTTTGTATTTGGACTAGAAGTGTGTGTTCCTGTAGCGGTCTTGAGCTCCTCCCAGATGGGAGCTTCCCACCCAGAGGCAGCTCTGGTGGCGATGTCTGTCTGCAGCTTTTTCAGAAAAGCTGCCTCCAGGCCCAGACACCCAACAAACCCAGCTTGAGTTCCTCATTCTAAATCAAAACATACCCAAATGGGTTTGGGTGTCGCTATGAAATGAGCTGGCAATGGGAGTTGTGGCAAGCCGTTTACTTCTCCAGTGTGACTAATTTGGCTGTTTTCCCCCACTGCCCTTGCACATTTATAATGGCTTCCCAAATCCCTTTCCCCTTGTTGCTTCCTACTGCTAAGTCAATTAAATTTCTCTTAACTCTTCTCCTTTATTCTGGCCAGCTTTCTCCTGCACTCCTGGTGAATTGGTGGTATACCTACCCCCTTATCTAAAGGCTGACTTCAGATGCTCTGCTCACCTGGTAAATGCAGCTGTATAAACTAGAAGCCTTCTTTTCATTCCCCAAGACATTCTTTGGGGTCTAGGACTGTCTTAGAGACAGCTGTTGTCCTCTTCTGTGCCTTTAACCCAGTTGTTTCTTGCTCTGGGAGCTGCTTTTGTGAGACAGGGCTTTTTTTGCATGAACTCAGTATTCTTGTTGCGAAATATGCCTCCATGAGACATACTGCGCAGATGGCAAACAATAGCTGTCTCCAGCCGGGAAGGAAATCCATTTGTCACTGTTTCACCATCGGCCCCCATTGTGTTGCCTACAGACATACCCATTCATCAAGGCAAGTTCCAAAGTGCTGGTGTTTACCAGGGACACTGCACAAACTCTGTCTGTTTAAATACAAGTCCTCCCTCTGCAGTTTTTAGCATTGCTCTTTATTTCTGTTACAAGGATGTCTAGAAAGACTACCTGAGGTCAGCAGCCTGTTTTCAGGTGATGTTTAGTTTTGAACCCTGAGAGGGTTGTTGACAATAGGGACAGAATCTGGGACCTTTTCCTGACAACCTGTTCAGCCTAAGTGAGAATAGGTGGCTTTTATTTACTAACATGAAGTAGAACGTGAGCTTTCGTGTGACATCCTCTACATGTTGCTCACCACACCTGCCAAATACCTCACACCAAAAGAAGCCCATCTTTATGGATCTTGCAACCTTTGTGGAAATGTTTGGACAAAGGTGTGAAAAGGGGAAAGGATGTCTTTGTGATTATCAGGGTAACAGCAGAGCTGGGACTGGACCCAAGTTCTTCTTTTCAGTGTCCTGTCCACTCCTTAAAGTTTTCTTCTGAGGCTGGGTTCTTACCTGCTGATGTACTGGTATCTCCAGAAGAACGTGTGCTCTGAAGGTGAGGAGGAACTTCTGTGGGTCGTGTAGACAACCTGCAAAGCACAGAGCATAGGACTGGATCCTGCAGACAGGGAAAGCCACGCTCAGGATCAGGTGGCTGTGTCGCTAAACCCAGTAACTAATGCCAAGTGCCGTACAAGCTCAGAAGGGCTGGTGGGTACTGCCATGTCTGCCCTGCTACCCCTGAGGAGTTGGCCCTTCAGCTAGGGGCAGGCCTTGGCACTGGACTGTGTGCAGAAATGTTTTTGCCGGCACCAGATGAGTCTTACACACAAGTCTTTAGTGTTGTAAGCTTCACTTGTTTTGATTTGAGGTGTTTTCAGCCCTATTATCACCATTTATGGGGTAACAGTGAGAAGTTGTCTACCATGGGGAGGCTCAAAAAGAGACTAAGAACTGGTTGGAAAAAACATCCTTGAGATGGCAACAGCAGCTACAGAAGCAAGATCAGGTATTTTTAAAGAAAAAAATAAAAAAAGTAAGAAAGGTGAAGGCATTCCATTTTGGGTGGCCTGAAGTCACGAGACTGCAGTTAGAAGAGAGAGGCTGTGGAGTTCCTGCACAAAGCCAGAATGTGCTGGGGTGGGAGGGTTTATCCGGAGATCGAAACAAGGATCAGTCAAAGCCTGAGGGTTATCTAGGAACACTGGTGTGGGGACTCTGTCTCAGAGGCACTGAATTAAGGGGTTTCTGACCAGGGTGTTTAGTGAGGGGGTGTTCATAACGGTAAGCGAGCGGATGCTGTTAATCAGAACAATATGGAGCAGGCAAGTATACTTCATACTGCAGGGCTTTTCTTTTTTCCTTTCTTTTCCCTCTCTCTTCTCCCTCCCTAGCATGTATATCATGTGCTATAGGAGGGCTTGGTGGTTTGAAATCAGTGAAGATAGGCTGCATTACAAGAGCTGAGTATATGACACATGTAGACTTAATTATGAAACCTGCAAATAAAAAGTGTTCTGTATACGCAAGAAATCACAGAAAGGGTTAGTGTTTCACCGGGAAGCTGACAGCACCACAATGGAGCACAATTAAGACTTTAAAATATGTAACAGCATTTTTATGACATCAAAGTACCATTGCCGCACAAGGCAGTGCTTATGAAAAGATCCCTGCTCTTCACCCTACAATCATGATGTACGTATTGGCAATAAGGAAGTCAGCAATAGCTATTTACTGCTCTCCTGCAGCTGTGGACTTATAACTTAGGTCCCTAATTAAGTAGAAGCAGGGCTAACCACGAAGCACACCACAGTGCCTTAAAATGGCTTTCATACTGCGGAAATCTGGTGTTTGGTTACTCCAGAGAGTGGGTTTTTTTCCCCTTGAAAACTATATTTGCACATTCAGAAATAATTATCTGGAGATTAAAAAAAAATGCTGTCTTGATGCACCGTGAGATCTAAAGAGCTTTTCATGGAAAGCATTTAAAATTAAAAAAAAAAAAATCCCACTCTATATGGGAGATATTGACACCAGCCCCATCTCTGTCATCAAATGTGAGTGACTGTTAGCAAAGAAACTAGTCATGCTGCACAAAAGAGATCACAGCATGTGCGTAAATCTGCATAACCTAATTGACTCTTTTGGGAACGTGATCTTCAGCTGTAAAAGCCCGCTTTTGACAAAACAATAAAGTTAAAAAGGAATGTCCCATCATTATGTTCCTTAAATGTCACAGGAACTGCAGTAAGTGCATCTTGGCAGAGGCGAGCCAACATCATTAGTTCCTCTCCTGGTTGCTTTTAGGTTTTTTGTTCCACATGGCCTGACTTGACAGGACAACAAATAGGCCTTTGCATCTGTACACATTTACTAGTGGATTTTATCGTTGGACATCAAGGAAATTGAGTCTCATCTAAAGGTTTATGACTGTACACATCTGTGGATTTTACTACCCTGCTTTCAAACAAACAAACAGCAGCAGCAGAAAATTATTTTTGGAAAGTAAAGTTTAAGATTTAATAATCATTTGATGTTCTGAGAAGTCCTTGGCTGTTTGTCCAATATTTGCTGAACATTTGTTGAGCGCTTTAGTTATTGGGGGTGGGGGTGGGTAGGGAGCTGGGGGGGCAGGCTGGCTTCTGCCTTGCATCAAAAGGTGATTTGTGTCATTCCAGCCTCCCTCTCTATCCCCAGCATAGCTAGCTTTTGTTGGATTGTGCATAGAGATGACTTATTGGGAATAACCACCTTTGTAGAAATTATGTCTCTAACCGAAAGCATGGAAAAGAATCCTGGGGGGGGTTAAACTGGGGCATAACATTGCCCTGTGCTGCTTTTGCTCTTGTCTGTTAATAAGATTTCAACATCTTCCAACTCTGCTGGTTGGCAAAAGAGAGCCTGAAATCTAGCTAGGGTGAAGCAAGGCCTGAACAGTCTGCATGCCTTGCTCATTTGAATTCCTGATGAAATTAGAGGGCTGAAGGATTTGTTCAATATTTCCTCATAATCAAAATATTGCACAGTTCCTATGCCAGGAATTTCACACCTGGCTATAGTCTGAGCTGTCACATTTAAAAAAAAAAAAAAAAAAAAAAAATAAAAAAAATATCAAAAATCAGAATCCTGAAGCAAATTTTGGAAGCAGCAGCTGGGTCTAAAATGAAATGGTACACACCTAACCTTTCAAAGGGGCTTAAACAACAATTTTGTGTGAATTGCTGCCTGTTTTTTTTAATGCTGTGTTTATGTGTAAACTTAGTATGACACCTTAGATGCCAATACTCTGAAATATTTTGCTGATAATAATTTGATCTTTGTACCTCCTAGTGTGTTTCATTGGAAGAGGACTGTCTAGGGTGAAAATTAAGGTCTTAAGTTAATGGAGCCTGTTTGAATTATGCTTTGTTCACGAATATTTTAATAGCTTACATAAGAGAGGACTGCCAGTTGATTTTTTTTCAGACTGGGGAGCTGGATGGAGGAGGATTTTTGCCTAACAGGAGATTCTTGCTCTCTGTCTTACACAAAGGATGCTGTTTCATGAAAACATCTTCAACCTATTTTATTTCAACTTGCTAGTGTTTCAATTGAGATTAACTTTTTAGATGGAGAGCCTGACTGGTATAAAGAGCCTGAGAAGGCGATGCTTGTTCATTGTTTTGTAGTGAGGAAATAGGATTCTCGGTTGACCTTATAGATCAATTTTTCTCTAATGTATGCGGATGTATTCACTTTGAGGTAGGCTCTTGGACGAACTGCCTGGAGAAAGAGACTGGGCTTCATGGCACTTCCTTGAGGAAAGGACTCTCATCTCTTCCTGCTGTGCTTATGGTGAGTCTGTTTTGAGGCCTGCTTTGGGCTGTGTTTGGACTTACTCCTGTGTAACTGCCCAAAGGTGTGACAGAGTCTGGAGCAGGGCCAGGGTCTCCATATGGACCTCTCAAGTCCCCATGCTGTGGCCTGACCTCGAGAACAGATTGCATTGTCATTGTTCTATTTAAATGGTGTCATCTGGACAAAGAGTGAGCTGCATGTAGGACTAAAATAATAATCATCTTAGAGGAAGTGATGGCTAAACATCTTTATTGGGCCCAGAAAGAAGTTCCAAGAGCAAGTTATCAAGACAGAGGATGGAGCAGTACTTGTGCCTTTTGGTGAGCTATTGCAGCCAGCTCATTTAACAGTTATGTAAAGTCAAAGTTTAAGAAACAGTTGCTTGCTGGGAAGAATAAATGTATGTTTTCCCTATACCACACAGTGCAAGTGAAACGGCCACTGAGGTGAAGAAAGCCTGTGGCAGTCCCTCTTCTCAGTCATTTGTAAATCTTTGAATGAGTTCCCAATGCGAATTGTTACTCTGCTCTGCAGTGGGCTACTTCTTGGCCAGCTCAAAGAAGCCCCAGAAAATATTGCGCCCATATGCGCTTTTTTTTTACATTCTCATTAAGTTTATAAAACCCACAAATTTAGACCATCTGTCCTATAAATGTTTCTAAACTACACCAAGATGAAAAAGCTGTTCTAGCTTTTTGATATAAGCGGTCAGCAAACCAAACACAAAACCAGAGCAAAGCAAATATTTTCTTGTCATACATGCTTCCCAACCGTGACGGATGAACTGTTATTTTTGATGTGTGTTTGGATCCAAATTTTGGAGAGAAATACCTCCTAGATATACGCACTTAACACCAAACCAGCTTGATATGAAGAAATCTTGTTGGGGAGGGGGAAACAGGGAAAGTTGCACCACATGCTGCCAATGGACTATATTAAAGAAGCTGTTTCTTCAATTATTTGTCTTCCAACTGCCCTGCTGACGGCTATAACAAAGCCATCCCAGGCATGGACTGTGTCAGCCCATTCTCAGGGTAAGGTGTTCATGCTTCTATTCAACCCACTTCTCTCTTGGATGTTAATCCAGGAATATTTATTGCCTCCACGTGAGACTCCAAAGTGGGTTTGGAGCATGATAACGAAGAGAGGCTATTTGCAGCACTTGGCTGACAGGTGGGATTAAGCACAGGTCCTTGTTCACAGGCAAACTCAACAGCAACCCATGTATTGTGAAAAGACTCAATAAAGCAAGTGGTAGAAAGTGGAAATGTCACTTGAGATCCTTTTTCCTGGAGTTTCCATGGACACGACAAATCCCCAGCCTAAACCCTTTAGGAATGAGAAGGTACTGTTTAAATTGTACACCCTGCTTTGGTATTTACAGTTAAGTGGAAAAAAATGAGTCTTCTGACTGTGTCCAGTGGCATTTTTACCTTCCTTTGCTATTGGCACATTGCTGCTGTGAGGGCCAGATTCTCACCCAAATCTGGGGTCATGAAGGTCTCCTTCTGTAAGGATAGACCTTGAGTTTGTATGCAGAGATATTCTTACCTATTTGCTTTGGGTATATTACAGCACTTACTATGCAATTATTACAGGCTTAACCAGAGCACAGATATGAAGTGGCATATCATGATGTAGTCATGGACCTGTCTTACTGGTGTGCTGAGGAACCATGAATGGAGCAGTGTGAGGGGAGCTGTGACTGCTCAGTGTGCCTGGAAAGCCATATTGAATTATTGTGTCTCTTTTGTGGAGGAGGAGAAAAACAGTGGTTGAGCTATGCGAACAATGAGCGATAAATTGTTGCATATGCAAGCATTGATGTCACTGAATCCAACTTGCCTACCTTCGGCTATTTTCTGTGCAGATATCTACAGCTGATACAGTCCTCTGGGCCCTCTTTATCATCAGTAGGAGTTATAGGCAGTACTTAGGCACTTGTTTTAATCCTCTATCTTGGAGGTGAAATGTGACTTAAAAGTGTATTGTTCTCTGGTGTGATTATAGGGACAATTAAGATAAATAGCTTGTAGATACCTACTTTTGGGCTGAGGAATGTATCCTGCTTGCCACTTCTCTGCTGTATGGCCACCTTTTTTTTTTTGTTCATAAAACTGTGGTGTAAAAAACCAAGGTCGTAGTTAAAACAATATAAAAGCTGAGCCATGTTCAACACTGCCATCACTTCCTGACTCTTTCATGGTATTCAAAGTTTCTCTATCTTTGCTTGCCCAGCCCAAGTCCCATTCCAAAATGCATTTCTTCCAAATTCTTCCTGACAGTTATCTGTGGGTTAAACTTCCTGACTTCATGGCAGCTTTACTGCAGGAGAGCAGGGACCATTGTGCTAGGACACACTAAATATTTCTGTGCAGCAGAAGGTATGGTGTGTGCTGTCAGCATTGGCTCCAGATGAACTCCCTGTCTGTACATCTCTAGGGCTGGTCTAGGTCTAGGGCTGGTCTCCCACTCATTCCTGCTATTCGGGCAAGACACTGGCAAAAACCGAACAAATGAAAAAAAAAAAAAAAAACCAAAACAAAAACAGATCAGCACAGACAGGTGAATAATTGTGACCGGTGATTTAAATTCAGTAGTTATTTGTGCCATGAGTAATGTAGTTTTGTGTCAGTAGGTGAATGAGGGAAGTTCATCCACAGTGAGTTGCTCCTTTTAAACATAAAACAAGGTGTGAAGGTTTCAGTGCTACTGTTTCTTTTTGGAGTTCTCCCACTCTGCTCTGCTTTTCCTTAAAAAGTAAAAATAATGAATGGCGAGAAATTGTACCATTTCTTCTAACTCATTACCTTCTGTTGCACATACCTTGGGCCCTGCCTGCTGATGAGGGAGGCACCAGAGCCCCTTGGGAGGCTGAGCACCCAGTCCCCTTGTGCTGGAAATGACTACCAGGGAGTGGACAGCTGACCACTACAACTATGCTTTGCAGGTAAGATCCCTGGCAGACGTGTGCTGGCCTCTGTCAGAGCTCAGCTGGAGAGTCTCGCAAACACAGCACCAGTTATTTTCTTCCATCCTCCCACTGCTGTGATAATTTAGCCTGGTCTTTAACCCCAGGGTAGTGCTCTACCTGACTGTCTCGGAAGAAAATGGCATGCTTTGTAGGCAAGCAGCGGTATTCCTCTTTATAGAGCTCTGCTTCTCATTTTAGGAAAATGAAGGTTTATTTTTCCATCCTGGCTTCAAGCTTTAACGTATTCTTCAGTATGTCAGTTGAAGTGCTTGCTGAACTAAACAGTTACTTCAATGAATAGCAGACTTGCTGAAATAGAAGCATTCTCTGTAAGGTTGCGACAAACTGGTAAATAATTTTGGCAAAAAGCACTGTGGATGGAAGAGATGCTGAAACTTTCTTTTAGTGCTTTATCGCTCTATCTGTATTTTTTGAAATTTGAAATGTCTAATCTAGGTTTTACCTGTATAGAACTTTTGGCTTTTTAATTTCTATATCAGATTTTGAACTTATAAAGGGACCTAACTAAAGAGAAGAAAAGTGCAAAAGCTTCCAGACTAATTCCTTTGGAAAACTTGGTTTTGTCAAATGAAAAACTTAAGGTTTATACTTTAAAGCAAAAATCATTTGGAATCCAAAATTTTGGGCTGATCAGGAATGATTTTTTTGTTGTCTATAAAACCCAAAGTTTGCATTTGACACAACCAAGCCGTTTGTTTTTGTTTTTGTTTTTTTTCCCATGGACACTCAATGGAAGAGTTCACTATTTCTGCAGCTTGAGTTATAACTGTTGTGGAAGAAATGCTGTATTCTGTGTTTTGGCTCCATTGACAGAAAGGCTGTGCAGTGCACTGAGGAATGAGATGTCCTGTACAATATGCCCTGTTTCCTACAGGGCACTCCAAGATGGATAGGAGTCTCTGCAGCGACAGCAGAGGATTTTAGATTTACAACTTGGTGGGAATTTCATAGGTCTTCTGATGTCTGCAGCCTTCTGTGTATGTCTTCTAGTGTTTTATAGGAACTGGAGTTGCATCATCAGGCTAAGATTGTGGACTTAAAAGTTATATTTATAAGTCATTAAAAAATTGTCAACTAATGTACCTATATATGAAAGCTTTACATGCATGCATATGCTTGCATACTGAACAAAGATCTGAATTCACTGCTGAATTGCCTTACTAATCTGCCAGGCTCGGCAGCCAATCAGCAGCTCTTGATAAATCAGGTTAAAAAATAAATAAATAAACATTTTGGAACACCCCTTAAGTGAAAGAGGAAGATTGAAAAGAAACATTTTTAGAACCAAGGAAAAAAAACCCACAAAGAAACCTTTTTGCAAAAGATTTGGAGAAAACATTAACTCTACCTCTTTTTTCCCACCTCCTCCCCTCAAAGGTTGAAATACAAATTGTCAGTGTTCTTTTCAAAGGTTTGAAAAAGTTCAGCATATTTCAGGCTAGCTGGTGAAACTTCTTCTGTTCATTCATTTACAAAAAATAAACAGGAAATTTTGCATTTCAATTCCATCCAGCAAAACCCCATTAGAGAGCTTTTACTTTCCTGTGATTTCCCCCCCCTCCCCCCTCATGCAACAAAATAGGTGCATGCAGTACTCAAACAGCTGAAATGAACGTCTGAGCTTGCAGTGGGGTCATATATATAAGTGAGGGTATTGCCATGTTTATTTTAACCAGTCTTTTTCAAAACAATATAGCTAACTTAAATCCCAGGTTCACATCCAAGTGGACAGTCATCCCAATGCCCTGTGCTCCATGGAGTGTCCTTCAGACTTTGTCTGACAACTTGTGAGGATTTTCCAGAGGAGGCCTGGAAGGGAGGAAGAACGGAGGTGTAGTGCACTCTGTCTGATTATGAAATAGCTTAGGAATTTGGGACACCAGCAAAACTCTCTGGTTGGTTGTCAGTGATGTCAGCTAATACCTTTGCCAGTAATGCCCAGTAGCTGCCTGCTGTATTTCTAATGCATCGACATACTACTTCTAGCAAGTTGCATTTCATTTTTTACAGTGTGTTTTTTCAAACAAGTAGAAAACTATTTTATTTTACTGCATGGAGGAAATATCCTTCTTTAAAAGAACTTGAATAACTACAGTAGGCTAATACAGTTGCACCAGGAAAGCATGAAGAGTTAATCTTAGGAGCTGGATCCAGTTGTTGCCCTGTCTATTGCATTCACGTGCCTGCAACTGATTCACTTAGTTGCGTGTCCCTGTGGCCAAATACTAATGTCTGTATTCCGCAGATTCTTATCATTACTTGTCTGCCTAATTGTGTGTTACAGTTGGAAGGATGCTTACTACTATATCTGTTGTCTATATCTGTTTTACTTCTCTTGAAACTTAGATGTCCTTAATTGCAAAGTGTACACTAACTCTTAGCTGCTGAGTTTGAATTTTTCTCCCCCTGTTTTGCTGCAAGAGAGCAACAAGATCTGTCTGTAGCTTTGCAATTAAAGCAGAGGTACGCTGAATTTCTTCCCATTTGTTCCTCACCTCCACTGTGGACAGAGTTATGCTAGGAAGATTTATGCTTGAATAGTTTTTCCACTTTGGTGAAATGCAGTAAGACATCCTGGTGTTTAAGGTACGGTTTTGAGGTACCATGTGAAAATAGACTTGAACTGGTATGAAAGGCTATGCTGTAATATATATGAGTTAATCCACGGGGTTGAGTTGTACAAGCAAAGATGCAATTCTTTCAGCTTTTACATTGCTTTGTGTCATAGCAGCATTTGACTACTTTGCACACAAATCAGTAGCTCTGGCAAAGCCCTAGAGTAGGCTGTGGTGTCTGACGCGGAGTTACTTCCTCATCACAGGCAAAACTCAGTTTGAGCTGTGTGTCATCTTTAGCTGTTCCAATTTTGCACTTGTGTGTGTTGGAGACATGGGGTAGGAAGACATAACCCTGCAGCTACTTCCCCATGATTTTTGGACCTTCTGAGCCATCAGGCGCCGTATGCTTGTACAAAATCAAACTTCTGTGGTCGCACTTTCCCCCCACAAGTACCACAAAGACTAGCGTTTAGTAGTAATTTAGTTGCTTGGATTTGTCTGTTGTGCCCTCTATCTGTGGTTTTAGGTGAGCAAACTAAAAACAGCTATATTTTTTTTTAGGTATACTAAGAGTGTATTACTAAAAGTATTGCTATAAATAAGGAGAAATAATGCAAAACTTTGTTTTATGTCCCTTTCTGAACACGTCTTCTCTCAACAATACTTTTCACTGCACTAGCAAAGGACCCTGCTTATCAGTTGCTGGATTTATTTCGAGTTACTCCTGTCTCTGGTACACAAGTGTCATTTCAGTTGCCAAACACAGGAATTGATCCAAAGCTCACAGAAATTAACAGGAATAATTTCTGTTAACTTCAATACAGTTTGTGTCAGACTTCTGCTTCAGAAAGGCTGTTTTGTTTTCCTTGCCTCCCAAAAATAAAACAGGCGACTGGTGCCAGCAACAGTGATAGCTCTCATGCAGAACTCCATCTTCTCCAAGAGGCACACACTGTCTGCTGGCTGATCCATCCTCCAGTTTAGAGGTTCTGCTAAACTTGTTACATCTGCAGTGTTTGCTTTTTGACATCTTTGCGTGTATATAGAAAGTAGGGGTTTCCCTGCCACATGTCAGAAGAGGACCACCAACCGACCCTGTTTTATGTGGTTTTAAAGAGACAAAATTATTGGTGTACAAGCTTTTCCACTGACTGAATAGCATCGATTCACTTATTTAATCTTATTTACAGTAAGGTAGGTAAGCAGAGTTGTAAATAAACATAGTAGTTAAACTGTTTCACTGGAACACAAACTTAGAAATATTCTGAATTCAATATGATTTTTCAGCTTATGAAAAATTGTGGATAATGGTGTTGGACAATGTATCCCAGTAATAATGTTTCCTATGCTGAGTACTCCACCTCTTAAATTGAGTACTCCTCATGCCTTTGCATGCCAGCAGATAAAGGAAGGAGGTTATGATGTGAATGAAGTTCATGGAGAGGTTAATAACTTCATTATAAGCAGTAGTTGGGAGGTAAGCAAATCAGCATTCAAATATGCAAAGTAGAGAGGAAAAATTCCTGTTGGATTTTCAGGTTGCTATTAGTAGAGCTTATTTCTTTACTTTTTTGATGAGGAACAGCTGTGGATTAGCATGGAGTAATCAGAGACAGTAGACAACCTGGTAGGGTCATTGTGCACTGCTCCTTTGAAATCCTCAAGTTTATGGGGTGTCAGAGCAAGCTGGGGCGTGAACCGACTGGGCTGAGTTATAACAATAGTTTGGATCACAAAGGGCCGGACCATCAGCTGGTTGAGATCAGCAGAGCTCTGCAGTGCAGATAAATCCATTTATTCCAGGTGGGGATTTGCCCCCAAAAGCTTTATCCTTATATCTGCCAAATTTCTATCAGCACAAAAATTTGATGTGATCTCAGCTGAGTATGGTCCTACAGTCATCCCAAATGAGTGTTTCTGTAATGGAAAGATTTTAAAAGGTGACCACATTGAACCATGACCTCATTTTTAGAAATAAGCAGACACTGCTGGGTTTCTGCTGGCTATGTTTTGAAAAATGATACTTTTTTGTCTAAATTGGAGACTGCTTTTTGAAAAAGATAATTTCTTTTTTGATTGACATATGAAAAGTGAGTGGGTTTTTTTTTTTTATTCCTCCAGTTGTATCGCTGTACTTCTTTTTTTTTTTTTT
>VUYV01000016.1:4217741-4461122 GCA_008711295.1 Anarhynchus alexandrinus | reverse complement strand
GATTTACAGGTTGGTCTTTCTGGAATTTTAAAAAAAACAAAATTAAAAAAAAAAAAAGAAAAAAAAAAAAAAAAAAGATAAGAAGGAAAACAAATTATGGAAGAGGAAAATAGAAAAATATTTTTAAGAGGGGGTGAAAGCAAAAGACTGAATTAAAATGCCAAAAGAATACTGATCACATTTAAAGAAAAAGTATTTTTTAAAAGCCTGTAACTTAAGGCATTTTCTGATTATTTTTTTTCCACTAGCTCTAATTCCAGTTTATTTTTTGCACAGAAAATATGAAACCTTGTTTATCAGTGTATGGTCCATTTCAATGTTTTAAAGTTTTTGCGTGTTTTTGTCCCTTTGAGATTCAGTATTTTGGGTTTTGTTGTTGGTTTTGTTTTTTGTTTTTTTGGTGTGGTTTTTTTTTTAAGTTATGTCGTGCTCATTAAGTTTGAAAGTGGTACGAAATAAATTCATAGACTAATCTCAGCTGAGCACTTTTGGAGGTGAACCAAATCTATTTAGTGTTGTTGCCTCCTTGTGCCAGATTATGGACTCTAAGGTTCACTCCTTCAAGCTGTGCAGCAAGTTCAGGAACAAACCCTGTCTGTTAACGCAGGGCTTCTGCATTCACTTGTGTTTAGTTTCTCTCACCTAAATAAGCACCCAGATAAGTGGGTTAGAATAGGTAGGGGGCCTTTCTCTTCCTTTTCTACCCATGCTTGACATTGCTGTAGATTTGCCCCAATACAGAACAAGAATAGTTTTTAAATCATAAAAAAATAAAATTTCTCAGTAAAAAAGGACTTTGACAAGAAATTCCATTTTTGGTTGAAATTGTGACAGATTTGATACACTGGCTTTTCTGTCATAGTTTCTCCCACATTTGCTCTCTTAGGCACCAAGGATCAACTCTGAGGGTAGACTGTATTGGCTTTCCTTAATCGAATTCAGGTCTTTTTATAGATCCTGCGATGCTCTGTGTCTTCTGTGACTCTCTGTCCAGCCCACCATGTCATCAGCATCACATCTTTACCAGACTGCCTCAGCCTTATTTCAGGGTTCAGTGGCCAAATACTACATAATCAGATCTTGTCTCCTATAAGATTGGAAGGAAAAGTCATCATAAAACATTAATATTTTATTTACAGTTGGCTTGACCAGAATCAAAGTCATGTTTCCTTTTAGCTTAATGTGTTCACATCTGCAGTCCAGCAGGCAGATCAGTCGTGTCTGAGCAGGAGTAGAGCTGACAAGGGTAAGAGCTAATCAACCACGTCTCATGTTGGGATTAAGAAGCAAATGCTGAGATGTTTGCTGTCCCCCAGTCACTGGAGTTTTAGCTCTGCGGAGAGGGTGATGTTACCAGTGCCTCTTGGGGAGGCTACAAAATTCCTCCCAGTCCAGCAGCGTGGTATAACAGGAGATTCATCTGTGAAAAAAATGCAAATTCTGGGTCAGACAGTGGTACAAGTAAAGAGGATTAAAAAAAAGAGGGGAAATGACGGCCAGTCTTTTGAATGAGATTCTTGGCTTGTGTGAATTCATTCAAGTTTCTTCTGGGTGACATCAGCCAAAGATCTTGTCCATGGACACCATTTGGACACATCTGAACAGAGTGGTCCTTTCTTTCATGCAAAATTGGGCATTTTGGAAGAGGCGTTTGCAGCACTTGAGTAAAGATTTGGCCAAGCCTTCTCCAACATCACCTGTTATAATCTTTAGGAAATGTATCAAAAGCTGAACTTCCCATACACCACTTCAGAGTCCTGTTCTGATAACAAAAAACTGAATTATAGCCTGTTACTTTTAAAAACGTGGGGTTTTTTTTTCTTGCATGCCTATTGGGGGGGTGGGGTGGTATTTTTCAAATTAGCTATGTGTAGCCATGGGAACTTATGTGCTCTTAAAACAAAAATATGGAAAGAAGTGAAAGCATCCTGACTATTCTTGCCCATGATTTAGGATAATATGCTAATTGAAATGTCAATATTGTCTCCTGTAACTAGTACTATAGTTTGCTTTTTTTCTATTGCAAAACTTTTAGTTTATGCAACTGATGTCAATGGAGCTACGCTAATTTATGTCAGCTGGTCTGATATTTTTGCTTATGATTTTTGCCTTGGCAAAACACATATATAATATTGTTTTTCCCAGAAGATTGGCTGAATACTCTAAAAGTCATTATTGACTAATACTGGGGTTAGCCAAGTAGGACTAAGATTTCTTTCAGTAGTGGAAACATCGATCATTAGGGTGAAACATTGTATTTTGCTGAAAGAAAAGCTACTTCTGTTTATTTGTAGGGCATAAACATCCCGTAGGTCTGTTCAGAGTTATAACAGTGTAAATCCATTATAGCTGAGTGGAGACACAAGCCCATTATTTTTCAATGAGTGATATTCACCTGTTTGCTTAAATGATGCCAGGTGGACAGAACCAACTTTTATAACAAATTTAAACTCCTCATAAACAGAGCTTTAACTTGCCGCCTTCTTTGATTTTGTACTGCAGGCCTTGAGAACGATGAGGACATCTGTACCTTTGTGGTGAGGCATAACACCAGGTGAAGGAAAAATCACTTGTCCTTATCCTCACTGTATTGAACAGATTTGCCTGCTAATGAGATCACAGATCATCTGAGGGGGAGATTAAGTTACACTAATTTTTGAAAAGTTAACACTTTCTAAAACTTGAAACCCAAAGCCTGGCCCTGTTTTGCCAGCAAGACCCTTTTGCAAACAAGTGGCCTCAACTTCAACAGGTACAATTGCCCTCTGACTCCTCTGAGCAATGCTGATTTACACCAGTTTGATCATGTAATACATAAGCTGGTATGTGTTTGGCCACAGTCTGGTAAATCAGGATCTTCAGCAGATAAGAAACCTGGATAGTAGATGGAAGCAGCAAGACTTGCCATGATGTGGATGGTGATGATGGAGGAGAAATGGGTATTGGGTAGAGAAAAGTCACAGAAGGAGATGCCGTGCCAAGTATAGGAAATTTCAGTAATTTGTAACTTGGGTATTGGTGCTAGACCTGTCTCCTAAATTCATCTGAGGGCACAGAGTAATGAGGGAAGGTGATTATGAGAATTTCTTTCCCTGTTTATAAGACATTTCAGAACAGCATCTGGCTGAAGTCTGGTATCAGTATTTTGGTTTTGCAGTGGGTAAATCTGCCTTGTTCTCTAAAGTGCCAGATATTGAGCTCACAGTAAGGTCTTCAACTTTATTTTAGGTGAACTGAAATTTCTGCAAAAATAATAAGGCTCAGGAGAAATAATTGCAGTAATCCTTTCTGGCTGTGACAGAAACAGGTCCAACCATTTCCAGGTCTGCAGAGGCCTGGCAGGATTAAATGTTAGCCAGAGTCCTAAAAAGGCAACAAGCTGTTTCAGTACATCTTAGTACCAATCTTATGAACAGAGGATTGTGGTTCTAAGGTAAACTCGCGCATTTCTTACAGATGTGCAAACAGGTAGTTAGTCTTCTCCAGGAATTGCACACAACAAGGTTTGGGTTAAGCAATGTTTTACCTATCTTCTAAGTTTCTAATATTTATGCATCTGACCTTTGCTGTCTGTTTAAAAAAACGTAAGCATGTAGTCATGCAATTGTGTGCGGGTCACCCACTCATGCTCAGAAAAACTCTTCAGTTATGATCTCCTTCCTGTAGAATCCTGGTTTTGGCAGATTTTGTGTGGCTGAAGCTCTGGTTTTTTTTGACATGCTCTTGTTCTTTTAATCTGCAATTTTTGATGAATTCCTAAATACTGGACGTACTGCCTTTGTTCCTTCTGTAACCTGGCCAGTGTCTTCAGATGACAATATGCAACTTAACCTAGTGTAATCAGTGAACATTCTCAGCTGGATTTTTTGGAGGGGTTTACCTATGCAATGAATGGAAGTGAAACAAAGAGCCAGACATCTCGGAAATCACTCCTTGGTAGGCTAATAGTTTTTCAGCTCCTTCTGTCATATCCACAAACTAGGCTATTTCACAGGGAAAATTTAGTGCAGGTATAAAAGACAAATCCTTATCCGACATCCTCATCTGCCTTGTCTGGTGTTCTGTTGTACTCTGGCACTGCGGGTGAGGTGTATGGAATCTGCTGCTGTTGGGAAAACTGAACTCTGTTCCTCTGAAACTGAAAACTGCTCCTCTGAACTCGTCTGAGGCTGCTTCCATGCTCCTGGGTGCAAGAGGAAAGAAAGGCTTCTCTCTTTAATAACCTATAAGCTAAGCTGAGCCAAGAAAGTGGGGATGAGCAGCCAGCCACTAACCACATCTTTTTATTTAGGCTCATAGTTATGTTTTAATTTAGGACACAGTGCATTTTTGCCAGTTCCAGGGTATTCTCATTCAACCCATTCTAGGAACTTTTAGAAAACATTTTGTCCCAGCTGTCATCAGAAGGTGTCATTACCAGATGTAAATCTTCGGTCAGGCAAACCGGCTTACAACTGGTCTGTAATAAAGCACACTTGACCTTCTTTGAATTCCTCAGATCAAACTGCTTAGGCATTTTTCATACTTCTTCCTGCCTTTTGGTGGCAAGATATCGGTAACATACTGTTCTGTACAAGTGGTCGAAGCTCTTGGTGTCCAAATGAATGATTTTTATGGTAGATGTGACACTGTCAGCAGTGGTAACACCAATTTCAACATGCCAAGAGTTTACTCCATGTAGAGTCATTACACTCTGTCCTTGATGACTGTGCACAGAAGCCAGGTCTTACAGGCAACAGTGGATAAAGGCTGACCAAGGCCTGACAGCAATCCATGGTAACTGGAGTTCTTATCAAGGACAGCTTCCGGAAGGAAACCATCCATCTCCCTTTACGTTGACCTGGATGCTCTGCTCCATTCTCACTCCAGTGCATGCAGCTGATGATTTCCTATCACTTCTGTAAGAAGTCCTGTATGTTGAGCCTTGGCAGCCCATGCCATCTTTACATGGTAGATGGATTTGTCTGGGAGACTATGGCTTACTTCTGTTCATGTTTCTTGTATGCTAGCTTTCCGTAATAAATGTCTTACTATAAATTCTTGGCTGACCAAAGAAGTTTGGCTATTCCTAACTTCTGGATGTTTATCAAAACCAAAGCTTGAATTTCATCCACTGTGAATCCTAGTCTTTTTTTAATGCTGCTGTTTGGAAGCATGACTCCATGTGCTCTTAATAAAATAGTGGAAACAACATGCAGCAACTTTGTAAACAAACTTAAAAACTTTTTTTTTTTTCTGAGAGCCAACTTATTTGTAAATAATCTACACCAGATGTTGGCCATGACATAAATTTCCACTATTAATATCTTTTTATATGGCCTTGGACAAATCACAAGTCTGTGCCTCAGTTCCCCACCCCAAAAAAAAAAAAGGTGTGGTAGCTTCTGAGGACTTTAATGCTTCAGGAACAATGGTTATTTAAATAATTAAGAGAAAAAAATTGTGCTTAAACCATAGTGATGAGTACTGGAACCTAGAGGCTTTTAAAAGCGTATTTCTAATACTCACAAAATTGCCATGATTGTAGGACTGGTAGCAAAGACACAACACAGTCCAGTCTGTGTGTTTATATATTTAGTATATATTTTGGACAATGCTACTTCTAGTTGTGTTGAAGTCACTTGTGTAATAGTCAGGGCAGAGCCGGCCTATTTATGCTTATAGGTTGGCTTTTCTAGAAGGAAGTTGGAGGTACACCTCCTTGGAATATTTCCAGGATGGGATTTTGATTTAAGGGCAAGATTTTCCAGAGCTGGAGCCTGAAATCAAGATGCTGGGTAAAATTTGCAAAAGAGACTTGGTTATTCTCCTCATCAAAAGGTGGTGAGCTGCCAAGCTGGTTAGAGATTACATGCTTTTTAAGGTACTGGATCTAATTACTTCAGTGGTCAAAGACAACACTATGGTGTTGCCCCAGCCATCAGTCAATTAGGTGAGCAGCCATAAGTATTTTCATCTCAAGGTCAGTGGCAAAGCCCTGTTGTTTGCCTAAGCGTCGTTCTGGGCTTGCTGATCCTCCTGAGAAGTGACTGTGCTGGCCTTACTGCAGTTTGTAGTTTGGGCATTGGCAGAACCAGCTCAATGATGTGTGCACCAGCAGTGCAGACGTTCCCTTGGTTGCGTTCAATCTGAATTTCAGGCTTTTGAGGCAGACACAAAGACAGCTGAATTTTCTGACTTGTATTCCTGTTGAAGCAAATTAATAAAATAGCCTGCATTTTCTTAAGTGTACAGTCCCATTCACCACCTCAAGAACGTGGCAGGAGAAGTTTATGTTGCTTTCTGGGAGAGCTTGAGGGGTGTTTTCTCTCCCCACCCAAAAGCTGAATTCTTGTGATACAGTCACTTGTTTTGGTGTCAGTGGGAACTCTTGGGAGGGGAGTTGTTTCAAGAACCTTTGTGTAGTGGTGACATTAAGACACAACAGCAGAAAGGAAATATGTATTACTGTAGTTATAAAAGGAATCAAATGAAACCAGGTTTTCTTAGATCTCTGCTGTCCCCCAGCAATGCCAGCAGAGTTGTGCCCAACCTTCTTGCTGAGCTTCAGGTCCTTCCTCCCATAAATAACAACAAATAACAAATTTCCCAAATGCTCACTGCAGGTTTTGCTCCACTCACAAATGGGATCTGTAAGGCCTAAAGTGAGATATCAGCTTGGAAGCATGATTAAAGAAAAATGTGTGAGTTCTAAATCAGTGGGTTTTTTGAGTGAAAGTGTCAGTATTTCTGCATACCTCACAGCACTTGCACTGTTTTTGTTGCTGAGCATTCCATTCACATAGAGAGCTTCTCTGTATTCTTGTAGTAATGAAAATAACAGATCCTTATTCTAGTCTCCTTTCAGTGCTGACTTGGTTTTGATTTCAGATTAGTTTGTTCTTATTTGCTTTTCCAACACCATGTGCAAAGATGCATGAAAACTAAAGGAGAAAAGAACAGATGTATAGATCAGCTGTAATATAAAGCTTCCCAGCCCAGAAGTCAGCAGGACCAAATGTATCCGATAGAGCAGCAGCTGAGCAGCTCCCCTCCAAAGTCCCTCAAGGAGAGATAAAAGACCCTCTGGATTGTTAGGTAAAGTTTAAAAAAACCCCATGTTTTCATTCATCACCACACAAAGCAGCGGTGTGGATTGTAGCTGCACACCTGCAGCTGTGTTCCAGTTTGACCTTTCTTGTTATCCCTGCCAAAAAATAGATCTTGACAATAAATTCAGAAGAAGCTGGTATGGTTTAGAAAACAATAGCGGTGTCTCATTTCTCCTTTATTATTTCCACATCTGAGAGGTGAGTGTGAAAGAGGAAGCAAAGCCCATGTGCAGGTGGAAATGGAATGGGTAAGATTTAGCAGTATGCACAGTGGAGCAGGTCAGATGAAACTCACTTCATTTCTGAGTACTTTTTCAGCCTGAACTAAACATTCTTTTTAGTAGGGAGGACATTTTCCCTTATAATATAGCCTCTGGCCATTTTTTTACCTTTTAAAATTAGGTGCAGTTTATTGAAAAACTGTCAAATCTCTAACTTTTCTCATTGTTAACATGAACTTTTTTGTTGCTGACAATTGCTATTCTTTTAAAAGCATTTCCTGGGTGCAAGAAAATGAATGTTTCTGAAGCAATCCTAGGCTGCCATGCTTTTAGGCCTTATTTAAAGTTTCTTTCCAGTTGGATTTTCCCCTTTTGAGGGGCAGGGGAATGGGACACTAACATTGCCACACGTTCAGGATAGGTTTTCTAGAACTCTGGTACTAGCCGCAGATTATTTCATTATATTTGCTGATAAGTAAACAGCTTAAGAGGGGCCAGTCTGTCTGCTTTCCCCCTTTTCCCCCTTGGGATGCAGGAGTGTAAGTTCAGCTCTGTGGTCCCACCGCTGCAGGGCACACGCTGGTCAGAGAGGTTTAGAGAGCATTGTTCAGGGCAGCGCCACTGGCAGATGGCTCCAGCAAAGAGCTTAGCTACCAAAGGATGCATTTTTCTTCCCCTTTTGTTGGCTGACTCTTGATACTGAGTCCTCATTGCTGAGCCAATCCAGCCAAGCTGCATGCACTGTTTCTTTATCTTCTTGCAGGACCATACTATTTTTCTTCCTATCACAAATGTCTTTCAAAGGTTCTTCCATATACATTTGCTTGTGCTAAGTCCTGTTTTTCCCACGTCATGTCACCTCTCCTCTCAGTGTAAAGAAGAAAGAAAGGATCAGTTCTGCCCCTTTTTCTTGTCGGGTGCAGGGACACATATCTAACCTTAGCACAAGTTTTATCCAAAGCCTGCTGGATTCAATGAGTCTTTGGCTCGCATTCTGAATTACTTGAATTCCCTCTTTCCCTTTCTCCTAGGTACCACCTCTCTGTTACCTCTTACGGCTTATTATGTCCTGACCATATCTGCAATGTCTTCTTCCCAAAACACATTCATTGGGTGTGGTGGAATGTATGCAGAAAGCTTCAGGAGCCACGTAAGAAAAACATTAATAAAAACCCCTACTAATGGAATTCTGTTAAACATAAATCTAGTTAATCTGTGAACAGGGCTAAGTCACAAGATTGATACCTGGGAACATCAGATGATCGTCACTGGGACAGCTTCCCCTCAGATATAAGATAATGGATTAAAATTGCTTCTGTATTTTACAAACCTGCACCAGCCCTGGTTTATGGTGAAGCATGCCCAACCTGTAAGTAGCTTTACATTTTTTTAGAAATGAGCCCCTTTTGTCCTTGTTGCAGTTGTAGTACTTTAGCCTTAAGTAAAAGTTGGATTCAGACTAGGTCTGTTGGTTTAAGTCGTCTGGACTGAACCTTTTGCTCTTATCTTTGCCATATGTACAACCACATATGGCACTGGAGGGACTGGTTTTGCTCTCACTGGAGCCTGTCAGATGGTTACTACTTGCAATAGCAGAGCTGAGTTGGGCTTCTTGCTCCTGGATTGAAAGCACTTGGTGATTTTGGTTTTAGAACAGAGACTCAGCTTGTGACTCAGGCTGCTTTCAGGAAGGGTGATATGGACAAATATGAAATCATTGAAGGTCTGCATTAGATACTATCCCGCAATTCAGCACAGAAATGGTTTTGTTTGAATCAGCTGGAGAATTACATCTGAGTTCAGGGAGGAGAAGAATGGACTGGCTTGTCCCATGGACCGACCTCTTCCTCAGGAGGGAAGTTTTCACCAAGTATTAACATACTTGTGTATTTGATTTTTTTTTCTCAGTGTAATTTGCAGATTTTACTACACTCTTTATCTTAACATTTTCAGGAAATCCATCCCTTTATTCCAAAACATAAATGTAGAAAAATCTTCCCTCTTGCCCCCACTTATCTCCCCCCCCTTCAGTTTGGGCGAACAAAATCATTCAGGTAAAACTTTTCCAAATGAACTTTGTGACTAGGGGAAAGAATGTAATTACTACGTTCAGGGAAAACAGACATTTTCCTCTAATTAAAAATCCAGTTTTCCATGGGAGGAGGAGGTGGGGGGGGAACTAAAGTTCAACATCTCTAGTCTCTGTATGTGCTTGAAGTGCATGGAGAAAATTGCACAGATGGCAGCTCTGTGAATGAGCAAGCAGAGACAGCTAGAAAGCGCAAACTTTGTAGGCTGCCTATACATGGACTGCTTTTTGGCATCCCTTAGAGATTATATTATTTGGCTTTTTCCTCCTTTTATTGGAATTATTGGAATTTTCCTCATTTTCCTTTCCTACCCCTATTTAGATAATTTAGAAAAAATATGAAAAAGGCAGGGAGGGAAAGTCCAAGTAGAACTTAATTATTTTTGAACCAGCTTCTTATTTTATCTTGAAACTTCCAGAAAAGACTTCTCTTCTCCTCTAACCCCCTGTAAAAGAGATCTGTATCAGCCTCCCGTAGTTGTGCTAATCCAACATCTTGCTGCCATAATAGTCTGCCTTATGTACAGTAGAGTTCCAGGTGATTAAAAGGTGTGAATTTGGCTCTGAAATTTCAGAATACAGATACAGAGCGAGGTGAATGAGGGAAGTGACCACAAGATCTAGTGAATAACTGCAGCTTTCCTCCATCCTGCTGTGTGTGTTCATGGCTAAGGCCTCGGTTCAAAGGGAAGAGCAAAGACACAAAGAAGGTTCTGTAGCTTTCACAGTGGTTGTCCTCTTTCAGGGTGGTTTTTTGCTGCTCTGAAGGCATATTTCATGGGACACTTCACAGAATCAATGCAGCTCATCAGCAAATGGGTGCTATGTGCGCCAGGCCTGTAAGAGGGCAGGCATTTGTTTTCATGGCACGTCAGGGGCTTTCAATCCTGCACCAACACTGAACGCCTCAATCCTTCTGCAGATCAAGAGAGGTTTTTGCACAACCTGAAATTTGTGCAGCAAACCAGAATTTATTATATAGATACACTTGGTGCTTCTCTCTGCTTAAAATCCTGGCAGAATATTTTTTTATTCTGCCAACGTGACAGACCACAACTGATTAATAAGCATCAGGCGCTAAAGTTCAGAGATGAAACTCCATCAATGACAAGGCTTAAATTATCCTCTTCCCTATTTATTTTTTCCTACACATCTGAATGTGTATAAAAACCCTGGCAAATGCACCATTTTAGAGTTTGAAGATAATGTTTGTTTAAAATACTTAAACTACCAGCTCCACAGGGTAGGCTTTCCTTTGTAAAATAAACAGCCGCCCATTTGATAACCATTAGCATGTGGAAACCTCAATATGAGAAACTTGCAAAACCAGGCCAGTGCACAGGCTCAGGCGATGCATGGGTGTCCGTGCCTTCCACTTTGGCAGGAGTTTTGCCTGTGTTACGGAGTCAGCCTCAGGCTTTCCACTATGGTGGATCAGCCCCCAGCAGCCCTGAGAGATTGGCTGACAAAATATGTAGATGTCCTAGAAGTAATAATTTGGGGATGCTCGCTCTTTTTGTTTCCCTCTGCCTTCTGAGCCTTTTGTGAAGGCTTGCTTTTATGTTCTATGTAGCCCCAGTGGCCAGAGATGCATTTTTCTATTTACTGTAGTTGGAAAATATTAGAAGGGACAAGAGTCCTGACCAGGATGTATCCAGCAAGAGGAACAGTGCAAAGAATTGCACTACCGTATGATCAGGCTGCGTGCACCTCAGCAGCCAGCAATAATACCCCAGCTTGCTATCACATGGATGATCCACAAGTGGATCATTTGGTTGGGCTTTCTTACCGAAATTCCAACTTTTTTTTTTATATATATCTAGCCCTGTATCAGTACATTCTTTCCAGGTATATGTTTTCACTGACTTCAGCATGTGATAAAGGAGGGCCAAATATGTTGGTCTTCATGCATATATAGCAAAATGAGTATGATGTAGATATTTCTCCATTTTGTGTGTTTTAATTGTTGACTGTTTTACTTTGCTGTATTTTTTTTTAATGATGCCTAGTTCAGTAGGAGCATACTATCACTTAGGACCTCTAGGAACTGCTGTAATACAAATAACAGTAAACACAAATGTGTAAAAAGAAGAAAACCGACCTACAAATGGGCCCAGGCTGGAATGTGAAGCTTATGTGGTTTGCTGTCATCTAGGGAAGTGACTATATTCTTCTGTTGCCCCAGCTCCTGAGTCAGATCTGCTTTAGACTTTTACATGTGACAAATACGATGATTTCTTTTTTAAAAAAATACTGTTCTAGTGCTCTAGAAAGAGCTTGCACTGACAGTGACACCAATTAAATCACACTCTGGCAGAGTTATTTTGCACAGGGAACTGGTATGTTATTTTGCTGGTTTAACTTGTTCCTTCTCCATGAGGATTTATTTCTGTTGCATTGTTGGCACAGCTTTTTATTACTGACTTCTCCTAAATGTAGATAGTGTTACCTATCTTTATGTTAAGGAAACCAGACTCCAGTTGATTCCAGGTAGTATACAGTCAAGAGACTATGATCTTAATTAATGAGCACATGAGTTCACATTAACTGATGATCTGGTCTCAGCCAGGTTTAAATACTTTGTTCTAAGTGGCTTATTGAAGATTAAATAGCTAGGTAGTGACAGGCTAAGGAGTGAATTCTGCGTATCCCGAATCTTCAGTTCTCTGTTTTAGTCACTCAGCAAGATTGTCTTAAAAGGAGGATAATATTGCTTTGTCTACAGAGCAAGCTACTAGAGATTGAGATTTCAGACAATATTTTCTAGTTTTTCTCTGTATGGAAAGCCAGCAGGAGAAATTCTGCCCGCATTTACACATATGCAACCCAAGTTTGCAGTTAACTGAGCGCAAAATGCTGTCCTGCATACACAAATATATTAGAAAACATGTGTGTTTTATAAGGATTGTACTACTGGTTTTCAGCATGGTTTTATTTAATGAAAGTTAACATGATATATGGTAATTGTTTGTGCAGTTATGAGTCTTTGTTGACGTAAGCATGCAGTCATGAACCCACTTCTAGCACATGGTTTTAATTTTTTCTTTGTTACTTTCACGATTTGACACTCTTAGCCAAATAAAATATTTTTTGAGAATTGATTAATGAACATTCCCTGATTTATAACAAGACTGATTTATAGAGCATTAATAAAGAATAACAAAGTTTACCCTAAGATGACTTAGTCTTTCATTTCTGGTAGCTTACTAATGTGGCAGGTGGTAGAAGATAGCGAAAACATTGTAATGAAAAAAAAGGCACGGCAAAATTCCAGATTTGTTCCACAGGAATCCAGGAATGGGAAAACTCTTACTATGTATGCTAATATTTGTGCAGCCCTGTCTTACAGATGACTGCAGCAGGTCTGACTAATCAGCTACGGAAATAGTAGTTCTTATTCTTTTAATACTATTTTCTAGTGGTGCCTAATAATGTAGGTGACTTGCATCTTGCTTGTGGTGGAAGTGAACTAAACTTGGTGATCTTATGAACTGACACCTTTGTAAACTGGCAGTGTTGATGTCTACACGTGTGCCTTCACTGAGACAGAGAGAATTGGGCAAAATGAGACACCTCATGATCTTCAGAAAATCAATGCATACTGCATCTGGCACCGCAGCAAGACAAGTACTAGTCTAATAGGTTTCTGGCATGCTCCCTCTGTAGACATGACGTTTGTGGAAATGTAATTACATTTCATAAAAGAAAAAAGAATTACAACAGAATGGAAAAGAAACACCAACTCAGTTGACACGAATAAAGAAAATATCCTGTAAGGCTTGAATAATAACTACGTTAGTAAGAATTATTATATATCTGATACTGTAGTTCTGATATTTGAGTGTCTTATCAATTTAACTATGTCAAAAAATCCATTATTTTGATCCTTTTCTTCCTGCAGAAATCAAAGTTTTTCTTAATTTTTGTATGTGAAACCACCATGTGGAGCCTGTGCCAGATCTCCAGCTTCATTTCACGCATTGCAGGTTTAGCACACTGCAATAGTGTGAACTTCTTCCATGTGTCTGTTTCTCAGTGCACTTTCATCCTGACTTAGTAAAAGCACCCCAATCTCAGTCCAGCACTATACCCAGCAAAGATGAAATTACGGTATATGACTGAGATTTTGGAGGTGTTTCTACCTGTGTGCTGTGCTCTGGGCTGTCAGTGATAGCTCATGTCACAGGAGCCACTCGACATCTGCCAGATGTCAATGGCTCTGTCCCTACCACTTGGGTTGGATTCAAACCAGTGACCTACAGCTGGAAAGCAATGCAGGCTGTAGCCAGCTCCTTAGTTATGCAGACTTTCTGTGCTGTGGGAGTGAGTTTACAGACTCCTGTTTAAACTTTCTCACTTTTGCAGTCTCGTTTCCTTGCTCTATGCTTTAGGCAAAATTCTCAAGCAATTTGTGCTCTGTCTCCTATCACTGGATTGAAAATATCATTAGAGATTTCTGCTAGGGTAGCAGTTCTCTAACTTGCTTTTTTGGTGCTTCTCCCATTTCAAACCATACAGAGGCAAGGCATGCTTTTATTTACTGTAAAAAATCAGGGGTTCAGCCCTCAGCAGGTGCTCTGGACAAGTTTGAGACCAACACTTAATTTCAGCTGCAGATCAGTTCTCTGTGTTGGCTCAGTTACAGGGGGAGAAAAAAAGTATCTGAGTATAGTATATAAATGTTATCTTATATTGGAGTGAGTTACACAGCCATGCTGCCAACTGGCTTCAAATATCATAGAATGGTGTAGGTTGTGATGCCCAAGACAGCCATTTACCCCATCTCAGGTTCTCCTCCAGCTTTCTCATGGCTATAGTGAAGATCTAGCCATGAGCTGACTTTTCAGGGCAGCAGGTAGTTTCTGGACCTTACGCAGCCCGTCTGTGGGGACAGGGATTCATTATAATGCTTAGTGTTCAGGCGCCAGCCAAATATCCAGTTCCATGGTGAAGTGTATTCCTTGACACTGGTTTCAAAGCTTCCCTCTATTCCTAAAGAGGGATTATTCCACTAAGGCTGTTGGTGTAGTCTGGTCTCTCTGTAGTGGCATAATGTTTCAGGTGTTATCCTGATTCTGTGCCATCAGAAATAGGTTTTCATCTTCGGTTGCTGTGATTTATGGCTTTTCAATTTAAACTTTCCAAGGTGGAAAATCAAATGTCATGGAGAGATGAAAGAGGATGCATGTTTGGGTCTTTGCTTGAGGGCTTATATCTAAATACAGGTGCAAATCAAAGCCACAAAGCCCCTGTGTAGGTTCTGAATGCTCAAAAGGGTTAATAGTGATGTGGGGATAGGCCATTTTCAGGGCTTGGATCCTGAAGTGGCTTTGCATTGGTATTCATTAGGCAGCAACTATGTCTTTCCAGAGTCCTGATTGCTCAGGGAAGTAACTTAGGTCAGCTGGTGACTAAAGGACCACAATTTGGCCACTGAGATGCTGCTCAGTCTGCCAAATCCTGTGCCCAAAACCAAAGTTACCAAATGGAAAGATCAGTGTTTCCTCACGTAAGGCAGCCTAAGCAAAGTTGTAGTGCTAAAAAAAAAGGAAATAAAAAGTAAAAAACCATTAAACTCATGCTGTACCACAGGCAGCATGTATTTACTCACTCATCAGTCCATGTATTTACTTACTCTGTGCCTCACTTTCTCATCTATGAAGTTATTAGAGTAAGACTCTATTGCCTTGTCTGCTTAGATTTTGAGTGCTTCTGCGTGAGCTGTGCTTTGTATGAGGCTGTGCAGAAGCTGGAATAGAAGGGCTAGGCTCTTTTTGAGTGCATGGTGCCACAGGTAGTTGTACTTTTAAAAAAGATGCAGCTGAGACCTACAGTTGTGTTGAGCAGCTTGCTGGTTATGGGCAAGCTGAATGCCAACGCCAAATCACACAGCGCTGTACTTAGACGTAGCTCTGGTGCTCGTGTCAAGAGGGGTTTGTAGCACTGCTTGTTGTAACAAGGATTACAATTGTCAGCATAGCAGAACACCTACTTTTCATCTTAAATTGCAAAACTTTGCTATAAGGGGCTATTGTCCCCTTACATATGTTGCATTGCTCCCTCTGGCATTAAATTCTCTGAGCAGCAGTGGAATAATAAACTTCTGTGTACATGTCCTGCATTAGTCCCTATTCAATGCTTAAGACGTAGCCTGGAAATAAGTCCCCCCCAAAAGTGAATTTGTGGATCTGGGTGATGTTCGGGTTTTTTGGGGGGGTGGGTGTTGTTGGTTTGGTTTTGTTTTGATTTTTAAATAGCTTCCCCGAAGAGCTAGTTGCCCAAAATTGGGGTTCCTCTCTCGTGTCTGAGTAGGTCTGTTTGGCATAATTGGCATGTGAATACATGCTTGGAGAGCTTGTAAACACTGCAGTGCTAAGAAGAATAGAGAAACAAGGTGCTAACAGATTTCAAAAATAATGCTTGGGAAAACAGGGTTCAGCTTGACCTACTTTTCATTAGCTTTATTCTTTAAAAGTGAAACAAAAGATTCAACTGTTACTTAATTTTCTTGAGTGCTTAAAAAAGCGCAGGAAACATTCCATCTGAAATAGAGACCAGGAGAAAATGCCTGAAAGCCTGACAGTGTGATACAGAAAGCAAACATAAGATGATCATTAGTCAGAACAAGTAAATAATTAAAGAAAAACATCTAGAAAACAAAATGAAGAGACACCGTATCATCAATTTTACTAATAATAGTTGCAGTCCATGTTAAGGAGCGTAACACCAAAGTTACTTCCACTTGCTGTTTGATAACAGTGGAGCAATAATATACTAAATAACATGATTCTGTTATTAACAAATATGATTCCAGACTTAAAATACCATGTGGTTGGCCTCTCAAGAGGTTACCATAGAGCCGTCACTGGAAATATAAGACTTTGCTTACTTTTTGGATGAGAAAGTTTTCGAAGGTGCTTGATATTCCTGCCGAAGACATTGCCCCAAGCACTGCGTCTGCTGCCTCTGGGACCTCAGCTACTTTGGAAATGAAAATAGTGCATCTGCTAGCCAGTGACAGGCTTACCACCTCACTAAAAGTGCAAAAATTTATTAGACTGCTGACTGTAGAAAAGTCTCTAAGTTGCTTAAATTATTTGTTGCACCAAGAAAACAATCCTGGTAACTTACAAACAACCATGTGGGACAGATTAGAAACATAACGAGGACTTTGCTGTTTCTGTCATTTCTGAGTGAATGGAATTGAGATACCAGGGTAGTCAATAACAGCAGAAAACCGTAAGTAGGTTGTTTTTAATGCCGTAGGAGTTTACGTTTCCCCCAAAGGCAGAGTTGATCCAAGGGATAGTGGAATCACCAAGGAAGTTCTGAGTCAGCAGGGCTTTGAACGGCTGCTATATACGACCTAGACCGAACCATATGAAAGCACTTAAACAAGTATGCAGTTGTTAGCACATGAATAGTTTTGATAAGAAAGATAAATTTCTTTATAATGCTATGCTGAGGCCTCGTGAGACCTCAAAAATATGTTTTACTGAAATTGTGTGTAACTTTAGGTTTAGTATTTGGGCTACATCAGTTGAGCTTTTCCTACCTGAGTATGTCCCTAGCAAACCTGACTGGTACAGAGTTGAAAAAGGAATTTCCAGACCTGCCTCAGCCAAGCTGGCAGCACATGTCTGGCGAACGAAGACAGTAAAGTTGGGGAGAAGAGCATGCTGGACCACAGCCTATAGTAGCTGCTCCCAGTGAACTGTTTTGAAGCATCTCCAGCCCAGCCCTGGCAATAATGACTGGAAATGTCAGCTGTCATAGAGGCTGGCGTTGATAAGGATGAACAGCCAGCTGAGAGAAACTTTCTCTCCTGTTTCACATAGAGGTTGGAATGCATAGAGGAATTTTTCGGGGTTCTGTGCCCAGCACTACTCCTGGGAATCGGTGGCAGTAATAGGAGTGTGATCCAGAATTACAACACTAGTAAAAAGAAGGAGGACCAAGAAAGAGGATTGATAAGCAAAACCATGAAAGGAGGGATTACTAGCAGAAGAAAAAGAAGAAATCAAAAGAAATTAATCAACTGACAAACACACTCCAGGGGCCTGAAGGGAGACAGTGGGTGCTGTCTTTCTGCTCTGCATGTTCACAGTGCTGCTGTCCAGCTCGGTGCTGGCCTCTGCCTACCACCATGTTACAACTATTGCTTATAGTGGCTGTCTCTCTCTATGTAGATATATATAAGTGAAAGTGACTTCATTTTGCTCCCATTTCTTTTTTCTTCTGAAGTTGGATGCAAAAGTGCAGAGCTGGGTGAGAACTAGGTCTCAAGGGTGGACAGTGCTGCTCCTTTGTAGTGGTTGTGGTCCTGCGTACTCAACTGGCACGGCGGGGGGGGAGGCACAGACAAAGCAAGTGCCTGACAGTGGTTGCTGCAGTTAAGGAGTAGGGACCTCAGCATTACAAAATGCTCTCTGGGCATCGTGTCGTTCTCTTGACACCTGCACAAGAGGGAGATAACTGGTGCTCCAGTTTGCTGATGGAGAAACTCAATGACCTGTCTTTTAAGTGATGGTCTTGGGGATAGTCAGCACTGTGTTGAACAAAAATCTGTTGGTCGAGCTAATGTTCTAACCGCTGTGCATGGCTTCCTACTAAAGCACAGACGTGATACTCGAATGAGCTGAGCTGTTATCTTCCAGGTGTCATTTTGTGTATTGCCATCCTTAAGAGACCTAATTTTCAACTCCTGGGGAAATGCTTTTCCATGGGTATTGGCATGGAGCAATGAAGACATCCGGTGGCTGGTTGTGTTAATGGCAGGTGAGTGTTTCTCGCAGGAAGCCTCACTGGGGTTATATATAGCCAAAGGTGCTGCGCTAGATCTAGTTAAAGTTTCATGTTGCAGCCACCCACCAAGCCTGGAAGCACACACCTCCCACGTACAATGCTGCATCCTACATCATGGGGACTGAGTTACCAAGCTGCCTCTCTCTCCCTCATTTCTGTATTCCTGAATCTACTCATATAGAAAGGGAGGTGGAGAAGAGGTTTCAAGGCTATTATATTTTTAATCTCCACCCCCACTTCCCCCACATGGGTCTCTAGCAGCAGCTCGTGAGGATTTCTCCTTGAAAGCTGGTAACCAGTGGACCAGATGCTCTGGTCTTTTCCTTTGGGACTCACAGCTACAAGTGCTACTGGTGACCTTTGAGGACTCCATAAAAAAAACCAAACCGTGCACTGTTTTCCCATAGACTGTCACTGTGGAAACTACAGTCTGTCTTTGTGCTTCATTCATTTTCAATTTGGCCAGCCCTACCACTGATATATGGACAAATGAGGAAGCGGCAGAAGAGAAAAGAATACTTGACAGAGGAGACTGGCAAATAAAAACTGTTATGTTATGCTGTCAAGCTCAAGTGTGAATAGCACTGCACCTGGAGAGCGCTGACAAAGAGGCTGCATTCATGCCCAGTCCCTCGTGTGTGGGAAGCCAGCAGACGTAAAGGAGCTGCCGTGTCAAGACCGTGATTCAGGAGACCTTCCTTGTTTGGGATTAATCATACAAAAGGGAGGCATGAGTAAAAATATCCTGTTCACAAGAATATCCTGTCGGCTGGATGTATATATTGATATTAGCTGAGCAGAGCTGTGGAGAGGTCCGAGACATCTGGGAGATGAATCATCCCCATCCAGAACTGGAGCAATTAGCTACATTTAGACCAGCAAAAGGCCTTGAAAGGTGTCTAATTGAGTGGCTTGCAACTGCGCCAGGAAACAATGTGGATTTGACAAGAATCCCGCAATTAATTTCTGTATTGACCTAGTGGGACACCATTTGCTAATGTGGACAGATTATCCTAGATAACTAATTCAATTCTTACAGCATCCACAGCAGACATAAGTGTTTTGTTAACTAGGAGGAAAGTAAAGGAGGTAGTTAATGGCAGGTCTTTCTTGCAGCCCATTATTAAATCTGTGACTATTTAAACATAAAACGGAGTTTTTGGCAAGGTCAAGGCCACACATTTCTTGGGAGCATAAAGTTCAAAATTCTGCCCTGGCAGCCCCAATGGTTTTGAATCACTGTGTTAAACTACTTTAAACAAGCACACATTTACTCGAGGACAAATTTAGAAGCTTAATAAAGGAAGACATGTCAAATCCAATTTATAGTTATTAAAAAAATAGAAGCAAATTGTCTTCTAGGTAGGTGTGCAAACTTAATTTCCCAAGAAAAATAGCAATCATTTCCTCTATAAATACTAAAAGTAAAAGCTTTTGAGCTTACTTTAAATATTTTTTTAACAATGACAATATTTTTTAAACATCAGTCTTTATTATACAGAATTGCAATATAAGTCTTAAAATCCCTGCTTTCAGTTGGACCAAAAATGTGATGGCTAGAGCTGAGAACTTGTTGGCAGATTACGACTGGCAAGATTAAGCTGGAATTAATTTGTGAAATCCAGAGTTTGCAAGTTATTAGTAATTATCTGTGTGTGTGTGTATGTGCGGTGGCCCCAAAGAGGAATAGCATTTATATAACAAGTTGAGAAAATAAATAGTGTTCTGGGGAGAAGGGTCTAACTCAATAAGCAGGGAGGCAGAAATAGGTTCATTTTAATGATGGTGACTTCTGCTGTTTTTCTTGCTGGTCATGTTAGAAGAACTCTGTAGCTTAACTAATGATGCTGGACCTGTGGCTTTGCTATCAAAACCCTTTTCTGAACAAAAGAAGTTTATATAAAATTAGCCATTATGAAGCATAGAGGCTTATAGCTGCTCCTTCACAGTGGCCAAGTGCAGAGCTAGGCTGCAAAGCAGCATGAGTTACCTTTGGATAAGTGGATGCAAACAGGCTAAAACTCATTGTCTGAGCCAAATTGTGAGCAGATAAGCTTGTGATGACTTCCAAGGGAGGTGCCTATTAATACAAGGGATGGCTTGTTTTATTAGTTTAGTAAATGCGAAGAAGCCCTAAGGCATATCTTCCCTCCCGCCCCCATTGGCATGAATGTAAACTCTCCTGAACACCATCAGACTCAGCCCCGAGTCTGGCTCCACTTTTTGCAGCTCACAGAATCACAGAATGATAAGGGTTGGAAGGGACCTCTGGAGATCATCTAGTCCACCCTCCCTGCCAGAGCATGTTCACCTAGAGCAGGTTGCACAGGATGGCATCCAGACAGGTCTTGAATGTCTCCAGAGTTGGAGACTCCACCACCTCTCTGGGCAGCCTGTTCCAGTGCTCTGCCACCCTCAAAGTAAAGAAGTCCCTCCTCACGTTTAGATGGAACTTCCTATATTCAAGTTTGTGCCCGTTACCTCTTGTTCTGTCACTGGGCACCACTGAAAAAAGACTGTTCCCATCCTCCTGGCACCCTCCCTTTAAGTATTTATAAGCATTGATGAGATCCCCCCTCAGTCATCTTTTCTTCAGACTAAAAAGGCCCAAGTCCCTCAGCCTTTCCTCATAAGAAAGATCCTCCAGTCCCCTAATCATCTCTGTAGTCCTTTGCTGTACCCTCTCCAGCAGTTCCCTGTCTTTCTTGAACCGGGGAGCCCAGAACTGGACACAGTACTCCAGATGCGGCCTCAGCAGGGCAGAGTAGAGGGGGAGGATAACCTCCCTTGACCTGCTGGCCACACATTGCTGACTCACGGTCATCCTGTTGTCCACCAGGACTCCCAGATCCCTTTCCACACAGCTGCTTTCCAGCAGGTCAGCCCCTAACCTGTGCTGATGCATGGGGTTATTCCTCCCCAGGTGCAGTACCCTACACTTGCCTCTGTTGAATTTCATTAGGTTCCTCTCTGCCCAACTCTCCAGCTTGTCCAGGTCACGCTGAATGGTGACACAGCCTTCTGGTGTGTCAGCAACCCCTCCCAGTTTTGTGTCATCAGCAAACTTGCTGATGGTACACTCTATCCCTTCATCCAGGTCATTGATGAATATATTGAACAGGACTGGACCCCATACTGACCCCTGGGGAACACCACTTGTTACAGACCTCCAACTAGACTCTGTGCTACTAATCACAACCTTCTGAGCTCTATCTGTCAGCCAGTTTTCAATCCATCCCACTATCCATTCATCTAACCCGCACTTCCTAAGCTTGACTGTGAGGATGATGTGGGAGGCAGTGTCAAAAGCCTTGCTGAAGTCAAGCTCAGTAAACTCTGTCTCTTGCTCAAGGTTTGTGGCAGCAGTAATGATTCAAAATAGCTCCATGTTTTACTTCAGGGAGTTGGATTAGGGAGGAAGGTTAGTCTGAGGACAGAAGAAGAGGCTTTATTGATCTATAGATTATTCCTGAAGCAATTATAGATGAATATGTGGCAGATGCTCCAAGGTTTAAAATCAGCCCTGCTTCACACCTTGCAAACAGCTTAGAGTCGGTCTCGCTGAGTGCCCAAGCAGCTCTTGGCACTGCAGCACTTGGAATATGATGAGGTTCCCTGCTTTCTTTGGTGCGGCTGTGTGTAGATGTCACTGCTGCGATGCAGTTTCAGCCCTGAAGAACTTGGATGTTCAGTAGACAGCACAGAGAATTGAGGGGGAGACAAAGGAGCAAGCTGAAGATCAGACCCATGCCCAGGGCAGAGCTCATCCCTGCTCATCACCCCTGGGTCAGTCTGCTGAACGTTTTTTTGGTTAGGTCTGAATCTTCTCCTGCTTTGCTGCAGAAGGTAGTAACGAAGGAAACACGAGCTCCAGAAACAATTTTTTTTTAGGACAAAACCCATGTTTGATTTTGACAGGAGTCAAAATCTTCAACGAAGAAATCAAATTTTGGAGCAGCTTGTATGCAGTAGGTCACCAGGAACAGAACTTTGGAGTGTTTTGCAGAGATTTCAGTATGAAGTGCCAAGACCAGTCCAGACAGCAGGAAAGGCTGGAACACTGCTGCATTAGCTTGCGTTTGCCAAGGACTCCTGACTCTGGATAAAATCTACTGGGGACTGAACAAATGCTGAATTTTGGTGACAAGAGCTGCATAAGTAGATAGTCTATACTTTTTTCTTCCAGAAGTTTTTTTAAGGTAATACAGCTTTCTGACAAAGGAGATGTTTCCATAAAAAATGTTCATTCCCCTACCCACTCAAAAATGAAAGCCTTCAACACTAACGAACAAACAAACAAGAGCAAGTTCTTGGGTCTTGCATTGCCTTTCATTTATTTGTTTAGCTTTCATTTTAAAATAAATAATTTTGTCTACAAAGGTCAAAACAACAGAGCTGCTCTAGAGGGGAATAATCCCTTTTCCTGACCTAAGTGACTCCATGAAAAGGTTATCCAGTGGACCAGAACACAACTCATTTAAGGGACCAGACTGCTTTTATGACATCCCTAATATATAAGCTTAGAAAAGGAAATCAGACTGATTCCTATGACATTTGGTTGAGCCCCAGGGAAGGGGATGGCAGCTTGTTCCTGCTGAGGAGCAGCTGACAGCGAGAGCATTTTGGGGCCAGTAACGATGGTGGTATTTTGACATCATTAATGTGTTGGGGGATTATGTATACAACATAATGGTGAAGTTGCAATTGACTCTAAGTAGTTTCCGTTAGCAGCAACAGGAGAAGAAATTAAGAATGAAGTATCCTTAACTGGTTTGAGTCCTCTGAGGAGCTGAGGCACTTGGTCCCAAAGCCAAATCTAAGCCTTAGCATAAGTGTCGTCCTGTAATGCACAACGCTAACGTGATGTCAGAAAAGTGTTTACAATTTATTTCCAGTTATTTATTTTAATTATTAAAGTGGAAGTTTGGAGGTTTTGCTTGCTTGTTTTTTAAGCAAGCAGTTGTAAGCTAAAGTTTAGTGGAGCTAAGTGAGGGCAGCCAATAGAGCGGATGTTATTGCCATACACAGCAGGAAAGCTTCATTTATTCAGGCTCTGGTAATTCATAGAAGAGCGTTGGCAGAAATAGGCAGGATTTCTCTTGTACCCACGCAGGTTCTGGATTTCTTGGATACTTTGAGGGGAAAAAATACCTTAGGAACTCATGCATGCAGTTGGTGAGTTTCTACTTAATACAGTGACAGATATAACATGAAGGGTCTGGCAGGTTTTACTCCATTATGTTTGAGAAGGATCTTCCCCATGACTGCTGCGGACTCTGGATGTGGTTCCCAGCTCTGTGGTCAGCTGTGCTGCGGACACAAAATGACGAAGAGGAAGAGATTGTGTAAGATGTTCTCTGTGCTTCTCCCCATGAGGAGAGAAGGGATGTGAACTTGTTTGACTTGGGTAGGCGAGCAACTCACTTATTTTGCCATGAGGACAAAGGCTGAACTTCTCTTGGGCCCAGAAATGACACAACAGTTCTCCTGGAAATCCTGATGAAAGAATTAATTCACAGGCTCCCAGTTCTTCAAGACAGCTATGCTGGGCTGGGCTGCTCTACAAGCTGTGTTTTAATGGATCCAGGAAAACTTTGTTGTCCTTCCTGCTTCCCAGCAGGAGTTATGGGAAAACACTAGAGAATTAGTGGTACTCATCTAGTAACTACTCAAATGTCCTGTCTGTGAGCCAGCCAAGGCAAGCTAACAAGCCCACCCATTTAAGTTAAGAATTCCTCTTCTGTGTGAGGTGGTAACTCAAGTTACATGAGCTAAATTTGCAGTGAAAAAGTCTTTAAAAGGAATTTTCCTAAGGCCTTTCAAATTTTGGAGGAAACACAAGAAATAGGTCACTTCTTCCTTTCACAATCAGATGATGTCTTTCAATAATATTACTAATCGAGCTTGTTTAGATGAAAAAGGAAACATAAAATAAAACAATCACATTTTGATCATTTGTACTAACAACTGTGGAAATGACTGTAAAACTGTCAGTTTGGTCTATTGTTGTGTGAATAGACTTTGTGATGATTTCTGTTCATCTTTCATGTACAGGAAGAAATGTCCAGGAGCATGTTTTGTAATACTCCTGAATGCTTGGTAATGTGAGACCTCCTTAAAGCAATCTATTAAATCTTAGCAGAGAAGGGGAAAGAGACCACTGCTTTCTGTGTGTGAATTATGAGGTGTGCAGATTGGTGATGGGAATATTAACAAGGCTTTACTGTACTACTTCACACAGTGTATTAGTTACCCTGTCAATCTTACTGCTGTGGGAGGTCACCAAGTTAAATGTGTGAGCAGACTGGGAAATGGGATGGGTGACTCTTCTACTACAAGACTTGAAATTTCCTTAGACTTTGTTTCTGAATTGCTTGATCCAGTGCATCAATGAATAGCTTTGATTAAAAAAAAAAAAAAAATCCTTACCTTTCCCCCCCAAATCAAGCACCTCAATCAAGGTGCTTCAGTGGAACTGTAATTTTATCTGACAGTTATTGCAAATTTGACAAACGGCTTAAAACAATGTCAGTTTTGGTGTTCAAGTCCTATGTGATGCTCTTTACTGTCTTTCTAAGAGCAGTGCTCCTGGAAGTTCTAACTGAATTTAGAAGTGATAGAGCTGAAGGCTGTCACTTTGTGGATTTAGAAGACCAATTCAAGCTGCATGTCTCTGAAATATCTTCCTGGAGGTCACTTGGTCTGAATGTCTGAGAATACTCCCATAGACTGAGGCAAGCTGGTGAATCCCAAGAGCTGTGCTCCAGGGGCTGAGCCGTTCTTTGTAAGAGCTCCCATGTTATTTCTAGCAGCGCAGATCTTGCTCACCCCATAGGTACACTTGTCTGACCTATTTTGAGCCAGCTTAATGGGAATCTGTATCAAATAACTAGTAATGATGGCTGTAGGGGGAAACAAAATTATTTGCCTGACAATTGAGTCATCTTTGTTTCATCTTCCCACAGCTATTAATTTGCTCAAATTCCCCGCATCCTTTTATGACAGTTGTCCTCCTGCCTTTGCTATTGATTCCCATATGTTTTACCTCTGGATTGGGAGTCCACTTATATACAGTTGAATTCTTTTTCTTTTTTCCTTGCTGCCAGGAAAATGATGTTGTTCTTGTAGTTAATTTATTGTTCCTTTTCACCACATGATATCATCTACTTCCAGATGTCTTTTTAAGTAGATGTCAGTAATTCAGTTCTACCTGAAACTGGCATCTGAGTCTTCCACACACGAAAAGGAGCATGCGTTGGAAGGTATCATCATCTGTTCATAAGACTCAAATAATCTTTCATGTGCTTGGCATTTCTTGTCCTACAATTAGACTTCTTTCTTAAAGATAATAACCTAATTATAGGCTTTGCTTCATCAGTTCAGTGGAATATGTTGGTGAATCATGGGTGAAAGGGGCAGAGGAAAATTCTGCAGCTATACAGGCAAAAGGTTGGGATATGACAATCAAATACCACTCTT
The DNA here is from genome assembly GCA_008711295.1 of Anarhynchus alexandrinus. Classification (NCBI taxonomy): domain Eukaryota; kingdom Metazoa; phylum Chordata; class Aves; order Charadriiformes; family Charadriidae; genus Anarhynchus; species Anarhynchus alexandrinus. The sequence goes on along the minus strand of VUYV01000016.1, from coordinate 4,435,437 downwards.
ACCTTTTCTCCTTGGTTGTACCGCTATCCCTGCTCATTGTGTCCCTGGGAAGAGATAAGTGTGATCTTCCTCAAAGATTAAAAATGCATTTAATGCATCATTTCCCTTCACTGTTTATACAGATTGCAGTGTCTAATCGCAGAAATATCTATGACATGTGTCTTATAAAAAAAGAGTTGTGCATCTTTTGTCTCTGTGGAGAACTTTTCAACATAAAAAGCAAACACAAGTTACCAATGATTTATTTTGTGTTTGCTTTGGGATTTTATTGCTAACTTGCTATTCTGATTTGTCATAGAGAATGCTTTAAGTTATTTCTCTAGCCTTAGTCAAAGAACAGCTATCATAGTGGTACTGATAGCATGCTAGATCCTATAGGCTGTTGTATTTAATGCAAAGCACTAGAATCTTCTTGAAAAAGTGGCTCTGCTACTTCTTGTATAGTTCTAGTTAGCATCAGCCATCTGCATTTGGACAGATCTGTCCCACCCTAAAGTGTAAGAAAAGAAAGGCAGGAACAGAAAGAAAAGGGATTTTCTCAGGGTCACCCAGCAGGGCCAGGAAGAGAACTAACTTGTCCTGTTTGCAGTGACGTATTTCTCCTGGAGTTACAGGTATAAATCCTGATCTGCAGAGGATGAAGAGTGTGGTTGTACACATTCATCTGGCAAGCTTTAGAGCTCACGAGTGAAATACTGACGGAAGGCACCCTGTAATGACTGCTGAGTGAGACCTAGGTGGGGCTGGTAGGTGTGACTTCAGGTGCTTAACTTCACTAACTGATTCAGAAAACAGACATTTCTGGGGCTGTACGTCTGCTGGGCACTCCAGTTTCTCTTGTGCATGTATTTCGGATCTTATGCTTCCCTGGGTATGTAATACTAGCTCTCCAAAACAGAGACAGAAATGCTGCTTTCTGACTTTTGTGCCCAGGTCCATCTTTAGCTGTCACTAGCTTACCTTTGCTCTGAGGTACCAGCTTTCACTGGTGTATGTCTCCCTTCAGGGGCTTCCTCCCCTGGCTGCAAAAGTGAGCCAGAGACCTGATTTTGTCTCCTTTAACTGCCCTGCTAGATCTGAGCACTTGTTACTAGGCAATAACAAATTGCCTAAATCCAGGCCTAAAGTGACAGCTCTTGGCAATCTCTAACCACCACTGCTTAAACACATCCAAACTTTTCCAGCCATTGTGCCCAGTACATGCTACAGCCAAGATCGTATTTCTGAGAAGGTATATCCTATATGCACTGTGTAATGCAATGCTTATCACTGAAGATAAAACACATTTGGGCTTTGTCTTTTGTTAACCCACTCTTAAGCAGGCTAGATTCTCACCTGATATAAATTAAAGGAGCTCTGTGCAAATCAATGGAGAAGTGCCAGTTTACACTGGTTAGGAAATATCTGTGCATTACTAATCAGGGCTTAGATAATGTTTGTAGAAACTTCATTCCTCAGCCAGAAGATAAATAGCTAAATAAGATATAAAACAGTAATGAGTGCAGTAGGCCAGACATACATACTGATGTGGAAAGGTCTGAGATGTAGTTGTTGGCTGTGAGAGTTTCCTTTCCTACAGGCCGGGTGGTACCTCCAGGCACAGGAGGTTAGTGCTGGGATTTGGGGTCAGCAACCCGTTACAGGCATCATCGGAAGGTTAAATCTTAACTTAAGGTTTGTCTATGCCTGGAAATTAACCAAAACAGCTATTCCAGAGTATCTGAAATAGCTATTTTGGTGTGTTTCCAAGTGCAGGCTGCTTTGAAATGCTAATGCTTGAAGCTGTTTAGCTGTTATTTACAGTAAGAAATAAAGATAACAGCCCACTAGAAACTTGAAGGAATGGGGGGATGTTTGGAATTAAAAAAAGATGGGGTGGCTTTTATTGTATTACAAACAGTGACTGAACATTGCTGGTTCGCACAACGGGATGACACTGTGGCAATGAGTTTTCTGATTGTGCTCTGGAGGTTGGACATTGTATAACAAGGACCTTCTACTAATATATAGGCTTCTGCAGAATGGGAGGAAACTGTTCTTGTAGTAGGTAGGACAATTAGTGATGAGATTAAATTGCATCCAAAAAGAGCCAGGCTAAGTAGCAGGACAAACTTTCTGGCACTAGGAACAGTACACTACCAGGTTGTCTGCCAGGGAGGCTCCATATTTAAGAACTGCGCATATTTAAGAACAAGATAGAAAATAACTTTTAGAACAACACAAGGAGAAATGATTCTGCCTTGAGATAGCCGATGGGTGAGGAGACGTGCTAGCGCTGCTTTCTGGCATCTGTCAAGTGTATCTGGGCTACGGATGTGCCCTGCAAAGACAACATAGGAATAGAATGTCTGGCAGTATCCTCACTAACTGATTGCATCTCTCCTGATCCACCTGTACACCTGGTAGAGGCCTGCAGAAGAGGCTGCTCTGGCCCTCAGGGGCTGCGGGGATGGGGAGAGGACAGCAGAAGATGCGCTTGTGAGTGCAAGATGAGATGCTCTACAGAGAATTTGTGTGGCCGTGGGGATGTCCCAGGAAGCTGCTGTAACAAAGGCTTTAGGAAAAAATGAATTATTCTGCAAAGGCCCCATGGGAAGGCAGCAGGGTCCCACCTGTTTGTCTGCTGCTGACAAGGGTCCACGCTGATCCCCTTCATCCAACTCTTCATTAGCAACAGTCTGCATGTGGGATGGCCATCCAGAGCATTGTGCAGGCCACTCTACAGGGACTAAGGGCTATTTATCTTTTGGAGAACTGGAATACACCATTTAAAACAGATGGATCTGTCTTCTGGAGGTATTTCCTGACAGTTTCTTTGAAACTTGAATTTGAATGGGCTTAAGAGACTTAAATTTCCAGTAAAATCCTCACTTCAGCCTGAAGGAGGGCTCTCAAATACTCAGTCTATCTCTTTTTTCCTTTGGCACGGGGGCTTTTACGTTTGTCAAACTGTGTATTTACAGCGCTCTGAGTGGAGCATGCATGGCAAAATGGATACTGCCATTCCTGCAGCTCGACTGTGAGGGGTGGCTTGGGCCTCAAATACCTGCTTCACCCAGAAAGCCTGTTGCAGGGTTCCTGGAGTCGTGGTCAGGCTGGCCAAGGTTTTTTCATAAAGTCAGTCCGTGCAGGATGCCCTGTGGCCCTGTCACTGCCTGTGAAGGCTTTTTCAGCATCCTGGGTGGGACAGGAGGAGAGCTGGCAGGCACCAACCTGTGAGAGCCCCCAGCACCCTCACGCCCGCTCTGGAAGGGCACGCAGGGCTCCGTCCTACCTCGGCTGCAGATACCCAGCCTTTGGGGAGAAGGAGAGCAAGTGTTAAAAGGACTAGCAGCTAAGGTAAGTGTTGACTGTAGCAGGTACCGTAATGATGAATGGCATGAATGGACAATCACTCCTGCCACAGCAAATAAACCCTGTCACATGGAATCCGGCGTTTTCCAGGGAAATCAGCTTTCACTGCGGGCTGCCAGAGCCAAATGAGCTTCATAAAGCACCTGCAGATCTGAGCGTCAAGCGATTATTCCACTATCTTGCCTAAAAACAAAAAGGGCCCTGCCCTTCGGTCACCTCCGACCTTTTCCAGCTAACATAAACTAATTATATTTGTGGCAGCAGGAGGGGGGGGGGGTTAAAACCCACCACCCCAAACCTTTCTGGGGGGTTATTAGCAGTGCTGCCAGGTTTGCGGGGTGTCTTGCGGCTCCTTCATCAGCTCATAGCGCCGGGAAGCTCCTTCTCCCAAGTGCTTAAAGAGATCCGGGGGGGCTGAGCCCCGTTCCGGGAGGAGCGGGGGCTGGGAGCGGGGCTGAGCGCCGGCCGCCCCGGGACAAGAGCGCCTTTGTTCGGCATCACTTAGCAGCAATTACAGCCCGTCAAAACAGTTTTTGTTTTACGACAACGTGTTAATGGGCCCACGGTTGGGTGTGAGAAGTAACCCAAGCCGCATGCACTGAAGCAAGGTTAGAGGTTAATTGAGACTTTCTAACACAGCGCATGAGATTTTTGCAACCTTTTGCAGCGAGGGAAGTGGGAAACAAAAAGGAGATAATGTGATACAATTAGTTGGAAAGCAGGAGGGTCAAAATTCCCAGATGGAAAGGAAAACTGGCCAAGTGAATCAGGCCAGATGGGCCACCTGGACCATAACGAATGCCAAAAATAGCTTCGGTCCTTCGTCTGGTGGATGAGGCAGTAGGTGGTATGTCTGTCCTTCACAGTGGATTTAAAAAATAATAATAAAAAAAGCAAGGTCAACATTATGAACAGCAGTAGCCTGTTGCAATTTGTATTCCAGATCTACGATCATTAGTGCGGCTCATATTTTTGTGTTTATTTTCTTTATTTCGCCTGATTTTAACCAGCAGCCCCCTTCAGAGGTGTTTGTGGTACTGGTCTGCTGAAAAACTTTGAGCTTTCGACCATTTGTGCTGCTTTCCCCTGTGTGAACCTCTGGAGCGTTATTAACTAAAGCATTAACGCTTGAAGACAGGTTTGGTGGCAGGGGTTCCCCATGATCAGTGTGAGGGTGTTCCAGTGTACCAGAGGTAACCACCTGCTCCTAGCTTACCTCCCTCTGCAGCCAGTGACTATGTGGCCCATGTGCCTGGAGCTGGGGACGATACTGGTTACAGAGCCCAGAGATATGGCTCTGGGTCTGCCTTCCTCAGAAGATCACTAAGGCTAATGCACTCGTCCCCTTACTCTGTGCTGCTTCAGCTGCTTCCTTCATCCTCTGTACTTTGTCATATTCCAAGACCTCTGCAGAGTGACACATGTAAATCAGGAAAAAAAATTTCTTGTATTTGCCTCCCAGCTTGCACTGGAAATGAACTGCAAAGTGACTGGAAGTGCCAAGTCATTTTTTGGCACCTGTTCAGTGCTTATTTGTTTTCCTAGAGCCAGTGTGATTAGTTTCCCTCACTACCTGAAGACCATATAAGCTTCCTCTATTGGAGCTGAATCATCTGCTGCAGGTGCCTGTAACTCCTTTTCTGTGTCACGTCCTAATGTTTGGGGAAACCACGCATAATAGTGCAATATGCGGGAAATCATGCCACTCGTGCATCCGTTGCATATAGCTGCCTTTTCCTTGCTGCTTCAGCAGCTTGTACGTGCCAGACTCGACAGCCCTGGGTTGCCGCCTTCACCCTCCAGTGGGCTGAATGAGGCTGATGTCTAACGAGGAGCCACTGCCAGCCCTGGGGTACCTGGTACAAGGTCAGCGAAGCCCAGCTGGGCTTCATTAATGAGGACTGGCCTGGTGGAGAAAGAGCACTGGCAGGGGGACAATGGCACTGTGCAGCCTTTAGAGCCTGAACCACCAGCTCAGCAGCAAGGGAAAAAGCAACAAGTTAGTAGGGCAGTGGATTGCCAAAGCTGAGCCCAACTTTGCTGACCCTGCCCCCTTCTTTTTCCATCTCTCCTTCCCCCTTCATACGCTTAAAAGCAAATGTGGGGAGGAGGAGAAATGAGGATAGAGAAAAAACTCAGGCAAAAGTGAAAAGGGGTAACAGAAGTGGGAGAAAACAGGTTGCGTTTCATATCTGTGGATTACCTAATGTGTGCTCCATCTAATTCCCAAGTTCAAAGTGGCCTGGCGACTGCAGAAAGAGAGAAAGAGGAAAAATAGAGGAGTCTTGAAATAAAAGCAGAGCCCAGCCATTCAGAAGGTGTAAGTGAGAGAAGTGACTGTGACTTGGACAAGGCTGGCTGTTCTCTAGCAGGATCTCACTCTGTAACCAGAACACTGTTAGGTGTTAAAAGTTATATGCAACAACAAGACGGTTCTAGGAATGGCAATCAACAGGAAACGTAATAAACCCTAAGCTTTCATGCAGGACCACAAGCAGACAAATCTTGTAGCTCTTGTTCATCCAAGATACTTTTCTGGGCTGTAAATATGCCCAAAGTGAGTGCTCTTCAGAAGATGCTGCAGTGACCACATTGCAAGAGTATTTATGGTACGTAATGTGTTAGAGCCTGTGTTTACCATAATTGCTTTTCTACCCAGATATGAATCTCAAATGAACGTCGTCCCTGCCTTTCCCCATCTCTTCCTCTGCTCCAGCCTGCTCTAGTAGTTGTTTGTACGGCTTCACCTACCTGCTGGCTGGGTAAACCAGAACAGAATAAAGCAAAGGGAGCTAAAAAAGACAGGTTTGAGTACAATACAAGGCAAACTTGACCGCTACTCCAGGACAGCTGCTCTTGTAGTATCTCTAAAGAGGGAGTGGGGAAAAAATGGGAGAGGGATGTGCAGGGGAAAGAGCCAGCCACAGCTCCTTGCACACTGTATGTGCTAAATACTGTGCGCTTGGAAGCACCATCTGGGATAGTCTGCCTACACCTGGGTCCCAACACAGGGCAGTGGAAGTGTACCTTTCCCCTTCAGCTCTGCTCCACCGCTAACAGTAATGCTTTTATCCCAGGTATTGTGTGAGATCTCGTGACACTGCTTCGAAAGATACTCAGACAGTAGAATTCACCTACATTATTTTTAATTCTATTAATCCAGTCCTAAGATTGCTAGTGTAGCTCACAGGAGCCAGGGAAAATTTATTTTCCTTTAATTTGAACAAAATGGCTTCTGTTTATTGTTCTTGCTGTTGATGATTCATTTGTTGGTTTATTTGTGGATGCATTGGTTGTCGTTTTTCCTTCTCTTTGAAGCATCAGAGATTGGCTCTAGCTGAAGGTAGGCTGTTGGGTGACTGGTATGTGCTGGTGTTCCTGCTGCTTCTAAGCAAGCTTCCCAGTATATGTCTTGACATTTCTTACTCTCCTTTGGCAGTATTTGGTACTCTTCTGGGTTTTGTGGTAGTTTGTACTGAAAGTCTTAGATTTTTCTCTATAATGCTTGGGGGGTTCTATGTCTTCTGGCACAAGGGACAAACCTTTTCGGGATTCCTCTCAAGTTGAGTCCACACTTGGCTGCAGTGTTGGAGGTCTGCAGAAGATTGTCCTCTCCGGTCCATTGTTCCTTTCACATCCACTAATTTTACGAATCCAGAAAAAGAGGTCCAACCCAATACACCTTCGAGCAAATATTTTGTGAACTCAAATTTTTACTGATCCTGGCTTTGATCATGGATAGCTTCAGCTTTCTTTTCTTTAAATCTCTCTTTTCCAAGGTCAGCTGCTTTTCCTTTGTGATTTGTCATTGTAAACTGCAATGCAGTAAACTGCATTGAAGACCCCTTCAGTGTTTCAACTACAAGAGTACAAAAGAACCAGCGCCTCATGCTCTGCCAATCTATCCAAGTAGATAAGAAGGTCATGTCTATATTGAACATTGAATTGAATTAACATAATATTGTGAAACACAGCAGCTGTATCTTCACCTTGTGTAACAGCTGGAGGTCTAGCTCCTGGTGAAAACATTGCTTGATTTAAGACAGTTCCTCCCATGATTTCTGATTGTAATATTTTAGCCAATTTTTACCAATATAGAAAAAGAAAATATCTCTGAGACTGTTGTGTTTCAAGCATAGTTTGGCACTATAAATGGCATTAATTTAAGATACAGCTACTGCAAGATGTGGCATAGCTTTGACACTGTTGGCTGGCTGTTGTAGTTGGAGGAAATTGTGTTTAAGTGTGCTGGTGTGAATAGGTTCCAATTGCTTTAAAAACAAGCTTGCAACAGCTACAATATGGATTTCTTGAGGGTCCTGTCAGAAAATATATCCAGTCATCACGAAGGCGATGCCTGTTGATTGCAATGGACATGACTCAGGAGAGGACAGTAAATAAATAGCTGGTCTCCATATGTGTGTGTACAAGATGGGAAATACTCCTACTGCTGATCCTTTTGGTTTTGCACCCAGGGAGGGAACAGTCATAACCTGGTACTGTAAACTGGTAACTCAGCTGCAATTCCTTATCTTTTGGATACAAGAATATGTATGTTCGTTTCTTTTTGAAAAGCTATTTATGTATTAAAGCTATATGATTTAGTTCATTTGTCATCAGGAAAGGTTAAGAACATTGCTTGAGCCATAAACCAGTTAAGATAATTTTTGAAACAGAACAATGAAGTAGGATTACTGGTCAGTTTATTTCTCTGCTGTGGATGTTCAATAGTAGCTGAAGATTTCCAACAATTTATATCTGGTTTTAAAGTTTGGAAAAGTACACTAGGGAATAAAAATAAGGTTACTTAGCCAATGAAACACAGATTAGTCAGAACAAAATACCACTTTTAAGTGTAGGAACTAGAGGACTACTTCTATTCTCCTTGAGTTGCCTGCTTCTGGAGTGAAGGCTCAAATCAACTTGAGGACAATTATTGCTGCCCAGTGCTTATGCTATCTTTTACCTGAACATCTTTTTTTGAAACATTACTTGATTGCCAGCATCAAAAATACGGTGAAATTTCAAAATTTAGAAAAGTTTTGATCAGCTCTGACAGAATAAATAAGGGAAGGAGATCTCTAAACAAAAGAGGAGTGCCATTGACTTTTTTTGTTTGATGGTTTTTTTTATAGATGTTATTTTTTTGTTGATTTTGGTGGCCTTTTTTTTTCCTTTGATCTTAACAGAGCTATTCCATGCTGATGGTGCTATCAATGAAGGGAGAGGCAGGCATATTGCTGTTCAAAACAAAACACCCCCCCCCCCAACAAAAAAACCAAAGCAGTTCTGCTATTCAGCACTGTATAGTGATGCTCCTCCAAGCAGTGAGTGGGGATGTTGCACCTACAGCATTGCTCATGCACTCAGCATAGGGATCTTCTGTGGAAATTCTTGCTTGAAACCCTGAAAGCTGGGTGTAGGACAAAGGGCAAGAAACATACATTTTCTGAGAGGCAGGGGGTTTCAAGTTTGCCACCTCAGTGAAGTCACTGACAGCTGCACTGTTAAAAACCTGTGCAGACCTCACAGCCCCAGCGCTTTAGTTTGAGGTGTTTCCAAACATGCCATTCTCTGCCTGTTGCCTCAGAGGGAACAGATGGAAAGTGTTACCAGTAAAGCACATTTTCATAGGCTTTCTGGTTCTCTTTAGTAAAAGGCGTACAAAAGTCTTCAGACAAATTAGTGCCTGAAGGTAGTGGAAGTCTTTAGTAGCCCTGGAGAACTGCTGACTCAGCCTGTTCTCAGAGCCGCGTCTAAGGGGACCTGCTTTCTGCCTTCAGCGTTTCCACCATGGATGGCGATTCCTTCAGAATCAATTACATTATTCTCAAATGTCTTCTTAAGTCTAATGAGTCTAGTTAAATCCTAAGAGTTACTCATGAGCCGTAGTTCAACAAATGGCAGGCGCAGCCAACGAAAGTCAATATATGACCCAAGGAAAGATCTTGTCAGATAAGCCTGATCTCAGCCACAATGTGCACTCCTGCGTTTTTCTTCCTTTTAATCTCACGCCTTCCTGTTCTGCATGCTGCTGAGCCAGGCTACATATGTGCCTATGAGGGGCACACGGCTGTAGGAAGGGGACAAGTTTTAGCTTGGCCATGTGTTGACCTGTTCCCATTCCTGGTTCAGCAGCACGTCTTCCCCCGGCACAGCTCTTTGCAGGGAACAGCAGTGCGACCACACTGCCACAGCAGAGGAGTGAAGGGCTTAATGGGGGATTAAATGTATACACACGTCTATACGTGTGACCATATGCACACCATGCTGTAAAAGCTCAACAGAGTAATGTACGTACTTCTAAAATACACAGTCATTCAAAGTAATTTTGCCTCTTTTTGCATTGCTTGGACTAAATACTCAATGAGCAGAGTTAGCATCAGTGTAGCTAGTCTGATGGATTTGTTCTTAGATGGTTTATCTTCACCTGTGCTGTGCTGATAAATTTCCCCTGTTCTCTGCTGATTATCATCTTTCCTCATCACCTGGGAGAGCAGGTCTTTTCTTAAGTTTGGTGATCCCTGTTTGGAGTGACTCCACTGGTGCTCTGGGCTGTTTGTTTGTCATGGCAAACATAAATACTTAGATACATAATGAGGCAGTGATGACAGCATCTCTGTCACAGCCCACTCATTGCTTTTGATGTCATCCAAAGCCCAGAGATGCCACAAGGATGATCTCTGTGGGTTTGTTTGGACTTTGGAACAAAGGAAAGGGTAAAATTTCTGACTCCCATGTAGAGTTACTGTAACACTGATATTACTGTAACATGAATATTGCAAGGCCATGCATAATATGATGTCAAAAAAGGTGTGGTAGAGGACATGGACACCCAGAATCAAGACTGTCTTGGAGAGGCTACTCGGGGAGCTGATTGTTCAGCGCCTTATCCAGCACTCGTGGCGTATCACTCATGCAGTGATACAGCATCTGCAGTGAATTCATGGAGTCCTTGCCCGGGCCATCTGGGACAGAAATATTTCACCTTGGAGCTAAAAGGATTTCATATCTCCTATTTGATTCTGTGTGCAAAATCCAGATTGCAGCTGCGATATACGGCATCCAAAAGATTCAAACCCACGCTTTGTGTGCCCAGAATGTCATTTTAAAACAACAATAATTATTATTTTAAAAAAGAGTTTTGGGGTTTTTTTTCTAGGGTTTTATTTCAAACTGGGAAAATACTTAGTCTTCTATAAATCACTTGCCAAGATCAGGTTTGCAGAAACAAAGCTGTTTTTAAATCACATGAGAACCAAAAGAAGAAAACGTCTGGAAACTGTTAATTGATTCTTTGTATGTTCTATAAAAGTCAAATATAGCTGAACTAAATTTTTCAAAATATGTTAAAAAATTTGTTTCCAGGCTTGAATTGTCTCTGCCAAATTTCATCTCAGAATGAATTTCTATCCTGATGCTGATTTAGAGAAACATTTAAGCAGATGTACTAATTTAAGCATTTACGTCATGGGGACTATGCATATGCTGAAAATCAAGCATGTTTTTAAGTCCTCTGCTACGATAAGGACAGAAATGTTTCATGCTGAAAAGTTGGGTTTTTTTTTGAGAACTAAATATCTTGAATTTCCATACTTTCATGTTGGAGGGGTCTGTTTCTCTAAGAAAATAAAATATGATGGAATTACATCTCTGAACAGTGGAATAGTACCACTAATAACTAGAGAAATAACTGGACAGAATCTTGTGTTCATTGATTTATAGCCAAATGAATATAGCTAAAGGGAACTGTGCATGGAGATATACCTCTCAGGCTATGATTTCACATGGTATTTAGAATGTGCTTAAATTTCTTTGTGTAAATAGTTTGATTGGGTGAATGACTTCAGAAAGATTATCCTTACCTTCAAAGTTTAGCAGCTACTTGAGTACCAGGCTGATTTGAAGCAATAGTCTCCGGAGACAGGAGAGAGCCCAGCTTTTCACGTGAACTCACTAGAGCCAAATCAGATCAACAAAAAGGTTAGAGGTGGCCATTTTAGAGAAAATAGAGGTCTGTGTAAATGGGAAGAAGGAAGACTTGGAAGAGTGTTTGTACAGTAGTATGAGACTACTATGGGTGCTCATACAGTAGAATGCGCAGCTTCTCATCTCTGAAAATGTGGTCCCGCGCTCCAGGGAAAGAGCCAGTGCTTCTGGGAGTGTCTTGGGACAGCCACTGGGGTACCAGAGTTTTCTGGTAGCTTGCTTAAAGCCATTACTATAATAACTGGATCAGACTTTGTTTATTTATCCAGGCTGGTGGAACGCAGCATCTAGTGAGCAGTCTATCTGGTTTTCCTGGTCATCTCTGTGACTTCTGTTGAATTTTCTGAAACCATTCACGAATAAAACAGTACAATATTCTGTGGTTTGCAATAGCTTAAGCTAAGTAAGGTGCTTACCAAAAGGAAAAGGAAATAATAGATATTTCCCCCTTGCTGATGGATTTTGCTTATGTTGAGGGAAAGAGATCTTGGTGTTGCAAATGCACTGTATCTGCTTAGGTGATTTCTGTTTTTCCCTTTTCTGTATGGAGGATGGTATCACCTGTCATTTTTTCCTTTTGTCATTTTGTAACTTTTCAAAATTTACCAAGATTTGCAAAAGTGAAAGAGGTAAAACCAAAACACGAAAGAAATTTTGTAGTTTTAAATACTGTCAGAATTTCAAAAAACCCAGAGCTGTTTGAAATAGTTAAAGGAAAAATCCCTGAAGAATAGAAGCTGAAAAAGTGGGGAAGGACAAGGACAGTATTTGTTTTAGCTGAGAAAAGGTAAAAAAAGTGGGAAAAATCAAGATGAAGCATACATAATTTGAGAAACTGGGATTTATTTCTGGTTTCAACCTTAAGGAATAGAAACAGCTTCAACATTTTATTCCTATGATTATTTTTTTTTTCACTCGCTCACATGCCCTTTAATCTTAGACAGGTAAGAAGACAGGGACTGACCCTGACCTGCACAACAAGGCTGGATAGAAGAGCCAGTCTTGTAATGTTGATACCAGACAATGCAAACTTAGTTTACTGAATCTTTTAATGAGAGTCTAATCATTTCAGCTGCACTGATGGTCTTCAAAACAAGATGGGATGTATTTTTAAAGGTCTTCTGTGGGTTGGCTATCTGGCATGAGTTTGATGCAGGAATGGTGGGGTGAGCTCCTCTGTTTTGCAGGATATCAGATTGACCCCTCCCAACCTCAAAACCTTTTTAGCTCTACCAGCTACTGAAAAGTCTCCAGATAATGCTGACTCCCAGTGGTACCATCTGGACTTCATTTGAATCAGAAGTCAGGATGGAAAATCCTCAGTAACTCTCGGACCTGAAGGCCGAGGCTGGAAAAATAGAACCCGCCACACTTGCAAGAGGGCAACTATTCCCATGCCTGTGAGCACTGACGTCTCTCCCTTGCTGGTGAGAAACCACCCACAGATTCAGAAGTGTTTCGTGTTTTTTTTTCCAGGGTAACCAGAAAGGCATATGTGGATTATCCTTATAACAGACCAGTTGGCAGAAACAGAATTGTATGTGTTTAGCAAACAATGTATTTAGAAATTAAACATAATGTATTTTTAAAACTCTTGCTTGGATTTCTTGCTAAAATCAGCAATAGGAGCACATACTAATTTTCCTGGTCAGCAAATAAGTTTAAACTTGACTTTCTGTACTCTTCTATTTGCGGGTACAGGTAGCTGGTGTTTATACTTTAGCTCGGTTAATTAAGATAAAATAAAATAAAGGTATGCAACTGGAACCTGACCAAAAATATTACAGAACTGCATTAATTAATTATTCCAAAGAGGAGACTTTTTCCTGAATACCAGTCACTGTGGGTTTCCTCAGTGGCTAAGAAAGGAAGTGTTAACCAATGTCTGCAGCAAGTCAAGTCCTGTGTGCTCACTGCTAACATTGGCAGGTTTCTATGCACTGTTTATATATGGTTATGTGTAGAGATGGGTGAACCTCAAAAGGTTTTAGAGGTTCAATTCTAATTATTATAAGCACCTGAAAGGTTGAATGCTTATCTGAAGCACAGCAAACCTCAAAGCCAGCTGGGAGGCTCCTGGGCAGAGCCTCCCTGCTTGCCCTCCTGCTCGTACCGATGTGCAGTGCTCTCCAGACCTCCTGGGAGCGGCAGGATGTCTTTTGGGAAGGCTCTGAGGAGCATGTCAGGAGCAGGATGTCTTTGATGTGGGTCTTCGTGGTGTGGCTTGTTGACAGAGGAGACCTAAATGAGGTCTCACAGCTGCGTTGCTGAGCTAGATAGAGCAGGTGACAGGTTCGAAGGGACAGAAATGGATCTCCTTACCTATTTGTTATAGGAAGTGTTGCAGCTAAGGGTAGTTATTACAGAAAGGAAAGGGTTTCCTGACGCTTCCCCTCCATCCCTAGCAATGGCCTGAATTTGGATTATGCTGGGCTACAGCGTCATATTGTTATGCTGCCATAACACCGATGGCTCATTTCAGTCTGCCTGTACCTCTTGCTTCAGCCAGGCTGAGAAACGCACAAGATGAGTCTGTAGTCAGGGTATGAAATGAAGATGTTGAGTAAGCAAGGATAGCTGATCTCTACAATGGTATCTGGTGAATAATTGGTTGTGTTTCTCTTCCTTTGCATTAGCAGATCATTTTGGAAATATATTTAATTCTGTGAGCTCTTTTCATGACACAAACTTGACTACACTACACTTGTTGCTGCTTTCAAACAAAAAGCACATATTGCTGTCCTGGTTTTTAGAAATGAAGCTGGACTTGTGTTGCCAAATGCTTGGGAATTTGGGATGTCTCTGATGTTTCACTTTGATGCTTGCTGTTTGTGATCATTATGACTCATTTTCCAGCAGGAGTCAGAGGTTTTGTCTGAAAATGAGGATCCCGTAGTGTACTCTCAGTGACATCCAGACCCGCTTCACAAACATGCAGTCAAAATAGATCATATAGAGAGAATGGGGGCATTAGTCAGAGCCTTGGGATGGGAGCAGTGCTGGGAGTACAGTCCATGTCTGGCACAGGGATGCTGCTGCTGAGATGGGAAATAAAGTCACATTTCACAAGACTGTCCTTCTTGTTGACATTCCAAGTATTATAGAAAAATATCAACGTAGTAAGTGTCAGTGCTGGCATCCCTTGTCCAGCACACATAATCTTGGCTGATCCCTAAGAAAAGGCAGAAAAAGCTAGAGTCAAGTATTTTTATCTTGTTTGTTTTTATCTCATAGTAGAAAAAAGTCTTTGGCATCTTTTTTTCTGCATGATGTAGGTTAAAATAACACCACCATAGCCAGGAAGTTTTCTGTTAATGTGTGAGAGTTATTTCTGGAGTATTAGGCTATTTAAATATAACCAAAATGTGCCTGCTTATTTTTATCTGAGCCTATTGTTTCTGTGCACTGCTCTGCAGAGTAATATACTATCCAAGAATTTGAATATTAGTTCTTTTCCAAGAGAGAGAATTTAGAAAACTTTCCTGGTTCATTTAATTAACTTTTTTATCTAACTCTTTTCCCACCCACCTTTTCTTAATCTGCAGTAATTTTAGCTGTGTCTAACATTCTGATGTAATTTTACGGCATCCAGCTAACATTTGATCTCTGGTATGGCTAAGACCATTTCTGCTTCGCTTTTAGTTGAGTTAGAGATTCAAGTCAGAGTGTAATCCCAACCATAGCCACAAAATCATAGAATCATAGAATTGTCTAGGTTAGAAGGGACCTTTAAGACCATCAAGTCCAACTGTCAACCTAACACTGCCAAAACCACCACTAAACAACCATGTCCCTAAGCACCACATCTACCCATCTTTTAAATACCTCTAGGGATGGCGACTCCACTGCTTCCCAGGGCAGCCTGTTCCAATGCTTGACAGCCCTTTTGGTGAAGAACTTTTTCTTAATATCCAATCTAAACCTACCCTGGCATAACTTGAGGCCATTTCCTCTTGTGCTATCGCTTGTTACTAGCAAGAAGAGGTCAACCCCCACCTCTCTACAACTTCCTTTCAGGTAGTTGTAGAGAGTGATAAGGTCTCCCCTCAGCCTCCTTTTCTCCAGACTAAACAACCCCATTTCCCTCAGCTGCTCCTTATAAGACTGAAGTAACCCCATAGACTCAGTTGTTTTGGGCCAGCTGCATATTGAGCTGAGCAGATTCTTACTGGGAGTCTCTAACTACAAATTAATTTTTGTTGTGGACTTCCTGGAAAGTCCTCTGTAATGTCTGTGGGTCTGTTGGCAGAATTGCATGAACTCTCTCTCAAGTGATTTTTTTTTCTTTTTTTTGCCCAACAACGGATGTTTGTTTCTTGCAGCAGGGTTTGTGTGGAGCGTGTTTTCCTACACTTTAGTATGTTGGAAAGATAAAACAACTGGGGACTATGTTGCACATTCTTGGTTGCTTGGTGTATTGAGTGATATCGGACACCAATGAGCATTTAAGTAAGACGTTCTGGCATTTGCATGACCCAGTGCAATAGAATGCAGGATGACAGTGGCAGAGGAAGTGAGTCAACATCCTGGGGAACGATGACCCAGACGGTGGTTCGGCACCATGGGAACAGCGCACTTTAGGATGTCATCTGTAAAAGCACCTCATTAAGTAGACCACCAGAGAATGATGACAGCAGAGGCAATATTTTCAACTCCCTAGAGGAAACACAGCTCCCACAGAAAATCTCCTAGCACTCGTTTATGGAAAATAATACTTGATCAAGATTACACTTTAGTACAGAATTTCTGATGTTGTCTTCAAGCCTAAAATGCTTTCTTGATCTGGCATCCCAGTGACTCTGTTCCCCTGAAATAAATGCCACCTAGGAAGATTGTGCTTCCTACTCTGGATTTGCGGCAGCACTGCTGTGAATGAGGATCACAAGTCCAAGAGCAGCTGTTGCTCAACACTGCAGAGCAAGACAAGGCATTGGGTTTGGTCCAGGCCTGATGTAAGCAAGTCTTGCACGGCTTGCAGTATTGTTGAATTTGGCTTATTCTTCTTATTCAGGAACGGACTGTGCTGCCTACTTGGCTGTCCCAGTCCTTCATCCTGAGCCAAAGGAGGCTAAGACTATTTGTGGAATCTGAAAGTGAAATCCTGGCCCTTTTCGACTCAATGGGCATTTTGGTGTTGACTTCAGCAGGGTGGGAATTTCACCCTGAGTATCCAAGATGTCAGGAATACTTTCTGGTTTTGTGATTCTTTGTGGAAGAAGTTAGATGCTGTTTTCCTTAGCTCTGCTTCTCTGCTCGGGCATAAGGGACCTGCTTGGATTATTTTAATTGGCAAATACATTTTTCCAGCATCTGGGGCAGAAATAGCTCTGTGCATGAAGTGCCAGGTTAAGTAGCTCCTGTTAAGTAGCCCCTCTGCAATCCTGCAGTTAACACTAGTTGTTACTGCCAGACCCCTCTCCATGGGTTGTGTAATGTCCAAGTTTTTGGTAGCTGCTGCTGTTCTACTGTGTTGGGTTTTTTTAAATTCCTGGAGGTATAGCCTTTGTTTTGGTGGTAAAAACTGGAACAGTGAAATCCTGTTGCCAGCACAGGTGAAGGCAAAGCTCCCATGGGCTGAGGCAGGATAATAAGAATTTTACCTGGGAAGTCTGAAGGGAACAGACAGACCATATTACAGCCTTGGTGTGTGCCAACACTTGACGTTGCCTCTACTGATGTTGAACCAGGAAACACCAGGTGGGGGGAGGTTTCCAGCAAGGAGCCGCAAAGAGCTGCAGAGCTTTGAAGTGTTTCCGTGCTGAAGTCAGGGTAGAAAGGAGAACATAGTCTTAGGAGTAGGTAAACTGGTTTTAAGTATTATGCTGGGCTTTGGGAGAGCTGAAGTCATTCCTGGTTCTCACCTGGACTCCTGGTATGACTTAGGGCAATCACTTCAAACCAGAGTTTTTGTAAAGCATGTGTGACTCAGTGGATACCTCAGAGGTGATTTAGAGTCCCAGCTCTCATACAGATCTGAAGGATACAGAAACCTAAACACTTCTGAAAACCCTTGAAAAAGTCTTGTCTCCTTCTTACAGCATTAAAATACGTTTACATGTTCAATATATCCACAGACCTGCCTTCTTATCCCTTCATTCTACACCTCTGAATGGGGAATAATCTTTTGCTTCTCTCATCCCATGCCTGCCAGATCCATGCTGGAAAATAAAATGGGCCAAAGACTCATCTGGCTCTGAAGGCAAGTGGTCCATCAGCAGCTCATGTCTGTGTAGCTAACTCTCTTCCCTATCAAAAACCCCCAAACTGGCTCTGGTCCATAATGCTCATTGAAAGTTGTTAATGGCCCATGCTGTTGGTGTCCAGAAGACTGCAAAGTGCCATGAGCCAGGACCTGCCCCCAAGGAGACTAGCTGTAGGTGTGCAGGCAGCCACCTGTGGTGCCAGGGCTTTTGGCCCTCTTGGCTTCCTAGCAGTGATGTAGTCTTTGTAAACGCTCTGGGAAAGGGCTGTGCCTATGTGCAGAGGGGTAGGGAGAGCCACTGTCTCAGCAGGGAAAAGGGCCATCAGCTTCCATGGTAGAGTTTTATTGATATTCTTAGCATAAGAGAATATGGGTACAATATGGAAATATTTGGAAGCGAGAATTTCCCAGAATACTTCTGTTTTTTCTGGAGCACAAGTCTTATTGTTCCTAAAATTTCCCAGAATATATGTGCTATAGAAAAAGTTATTGTAGGAATACCGATTTTTTGATGGGTGTGGTTTAATTGTAAAGTCCTTTGCCTGACACAAATCTGCAATCCATTTGTCAGTCTTTTGGTACTTCTGGCTGGACATCAGGGTGGTCTCTTAAAGAGTTTTAAGAGTCCCTGTGCTGCAGTTATTGCATCCTATTCAATAAATGTTCACCTGGAATCATAGAATTATTATTACTAGTAGTAGTATTTTAATTGTTAGGTCACGGTGCTCATTCCACAAGGTTTTGTGTGCCCAGTTTCAAGATGAATTAAAGGTTCCTTTTCTATTTGGTAATGTTTTGTAGCAATTAATCTTATTTTTTTTAACATCAGCACCTGTTCCATGACAGCTTTCTTGCTCCCTCCCCCATTTCTGACACAAGTAATTTATTTATTGAGGTTTTATTGTATTTCATAGCTGAACTTACCTTTGAAAATTTGTTGGAGAGGACCTAAATAAATCAATAGTTCACTCAGCAACACTGTTAATTTGGTTAATAAAACAAATTTTATAAATTTGTCGCAGACCTTGAAAGTGGTGCCAAAACCTTTTAAATCCAAAGCACTATTTTCTTCCACACACCGCTCCTGCCATGCTCATCACATTTTCTGTTTCTGCAGCAGGGTGGCTACAACATCGAGACAGGTTGTAATTCTTCATAATATGGTAAATATACAAAGCCCTAGCTCTGTTGCCCAGATGGCAACATCCTGTAAAACCTGCCAAGTTCACTTCTTTAAAACAATTTATAGTCTTTAATTGAAGGACTGAAATGAACTAAGTAATCATTTTAAAAAAAAAAAGACCTGATTTCTTGGTTTTAACAAAAAAGAAAGTAAAGTTTTAGGTCTCGTTCATACACAAATATTGCAGTCCTTTTAAGCTACAGATAACAATAGACACCCCGCTCAAGCCAGGCTCAGTTATTCCACTTGAAAGTATTTTTGCAGAAATAGCTTTTTTTCTCTGAGGGAGGGGAGATCCGTTTGCCAAGAGAGTTGTGTCCATGCTGCAGACTATACTAGTATAGCGATGTTGATTAAAAAGAGGCCACAACCCTAAATAAACCAGTTGTAGCGTTATGGAAAGTGTATATGCTGTGGAGGGCCCTTGTAGAAAAGAATTGCTCTGGAAATATCTTTGCAATCAAAATTAAGACTGAAAATCAAGGATTGGGCTTGGGCATGTTGACTTTTTTTCACCTTACTTGTAAGATCTGCATTATCTGTTTGTGCTAAAGTCTTCTTAGCTCAAAAAGACTTTCTGTGGGATTGACACTAGTCTGCAGAAATGCATGTAAAGGCTGCTAGGGACTTCAGCTTAAACAGGGAGAGGTTTTCGTAAACAGTTCATATCTTTTGTATGCAACCCAAGCAACCTGCTTTAGAGCAGAGCTCTAACTGGCCATTGGAGATCATGAGGATGATATTGTGTATTTCAGGGCAATAATACAACCTCTGTGTGGCTGCTCTTTTCCACGCTGAAGTGTTGTCCTTTGCCAGTCCAAACTCTCCCTATGGCTCATTTTCAGCTTCTCCTCCAGTCAATGATCAAGACTATTCTGTAGTTGGCAAGTCCTCGTGTGCGATGAGGAGGCTGAAGCTGTACCTTGTGCCTCCAGTCTTGGCCCCCATTTTGGAAGTGCTTCCATGCATATCTTTCCAGAGCTTTGTGTGCTGTTGCAGAGCACTTTAAAAGCAGTCTTTCCACTCATTTTGATGGGAACCGTACTGCATTCACAGATGGCAGAAGCAGGCCAATAAAGTCTATGGCAAAATCTCAGGTGCAGACAGTCAAAGCCATTAATAAGAGGCAACTTGAACTGTAGCTACGGAGGGGACTGGGGCAGTCTGCACAGCTCCCCTCAAGGCTGTTAGTATCTGAATGGCTCTAGTGTTATCTCTTTCTAGTCCTCCGTGCTTGCTCCATTAAGACTTTTATGTCTTTCCACTGAACAGGCAACTGATCATAACCAACAGGATTTTATTTTAATTTCCCAGTAGGGTTTTTGTTTTTCTTGAAAAAATGACTGAGACCCGAAGGATTTTCCAGCTGGAAAATAAGACCTGTCATTTGGAAATTCTGACTTAGATCTAAATAGACACCTGTGTAATACTTTGGATGTATTATGTGGCTGGGAAGGACTGTGAGGGTGCAAGGAAAATGGAGGGGGCAGGAGAAGAACTTAAGGAGCCTATTATGTTCATAGCTGTTTTGCATTTTCCCCTTTCCTCCCTAAAGGTAAGTTTTATTTCGAAAAAAAAAAAAAAGGTTAAAGTTAAGTGATGTTGACCACAATAAATTGGAATGTTGAGTGACAGTGCAATTTACGCTAGTATGTGCTGATGCTGTGCTAAAACCGGTGGCATCCATGTGGTGGTGTCACTATGGCAGAGGGAGATTTTGGGAAAAGCCTCTGGGACTCGGTTATTCCTTTAAGTCAGTAGACTTCCATGTTATATGGTATTGCCACTGACTGACAGCCTGCATCAGCTCGGCTATTTTGGCTAGTTGAGGAGTGGGAAAGTGTATATGGAGGAAACCTGCAGTGAATTTGCCTCTTCATCTACCTCCCCTTTTCTCACTTTTCTCCAGTGGGTCTTCTTATCTCTTCTGGTTCATGGCCACTGTACATGGAGGCTGATGGTTTTCTATAAGGAAAACACATATCTGAAAATGTGTGGGATTTTTCTCCATGGTGACAGTTTTTCTAATGCAAGTAGCCCATAGTTATGATGGACACTTTTTTTTTTTCAATTGAGTATGAAGTAAAACTGTATTTTAAAAGTCTGTTGGTATCTCACTAAAAGTGCTTCAGATCTAGTTGAGTTCTCTTCAAGTTCAATGAAAAAATAACACAAGAATTTTGTAAAAAAGATCATAGCAGAATCCAAGCTATGTAAAACCTGCCTGAATATTCATGTTGGTCCTGAACATTAAACTGACCTAATGTGTTGCCTACTTTGTTAAGGTTCCCAGATATATTTAGATGAACCTGGGGCTTTCCTTTAGTGGTGGTGCAGGTAAATGACACAAAGTTCAGCTTTGCTAGTTTTACTTTTGTATGATTGAGGGGGTTTTATTAGTTTCACTATTTGTTTGAATCTGAAATGGGAAGAGAATTTGGGGATTCAAAAGCACTGTGGGCTGAAACTGAAGGAAATATTTGTACAGCCTGCTGTGACCTGAAATCCCCAAGCTTTGCACAGCTGTAGAAAGAAATCTATTCTGGAGTCTATTATGTTTGTACATGAACACAACCTCTCAAGTGCATGTCCCAGGAATAAAGAATTAGGCATTTAGAAAATGCGTTCCCAGCAAATATTATTTATACCTTAGTTCATCAAGCAAGAAGAAACTAAATTAAAAGTCTGGGCTGAGATTTTTTTTTTTTAGTTTGTACTCAGGTAATAAGTTTATGATGTTTTAGAAACGCAGCGTGGAGGGATGAGAGGCAATTTCCCCAAATCCCTGCACTGGTGCCGGAGGAAGGGCTGTATCTTATCCTGTGCCTGGTACCCCGACTCTCTGGTTGCAGCTGGGGCCTCTCACTGAAAGTTGTCCTCATCCACACCCAGGACAAACCTAAAAATAATTGTGCCTGGATGATGGATTATGAAATAATTATAAAACATTTTGAATTATAGCAAAATCAGCATGGGTCTAGAGATTAGCTGTGATGCCAAGACCTAAAACAACTGGAATAATCCAGAACAAAACCCCTACTTTAACTTGTTATTTCCATGGTTTAAAAATACACCTTCTCACTGTTGAGTCTTTGGTGTTGGTGGTCGCGTTGCATCCTGTTGTTAGCACCTGGAGCCAAGCTGAGAAAATCCAATTCTTGGCAAGTAGAAGCTAATGCTTTGCATCGATGTGTCGTTGCCAAGTTACATGGAAAGCGTTCTCTTGCCAGGTCACTAGAAATTAGATTAATTGTAACACAGAAACCACAGGGAGGGAGAAAAAAGCAGTTTTATGCCTCTGAATATCGCTGTACACCTTGATTGTACAACAGGAAAGTTAGCCTGAAACAGAAACATCAGACAGGGTGCACAGAAGTATTTTCACTGTGTTCACGGCTCCTTGGTGGTGGGATTCAGTATGGAATTCAGCACGGTGATGAATGTGCTGGTACCAGTAACCACAGGGGCCATCAAGCAGGATGGTGAAAAGGGGTATGATTGACATAAGTAGATATTAATCAAGTTTCGCACTATTAGTTTATTGTTCACTCACAATGTAGATTGCATCTCAGCTGCGCTCACTGGGACTAAACGTGAAAATAAGCACTGCCGTGTCTGACAGCACCACTTTGAATTATGTTTTCTTTTTCTGAAACAATTTTTGCTTACAGAGCACAGACCAGAAAGGCTCCAGCTATGGCCTCTTAGAGGAGGTCAAAGACGTAGCCAGGCCAAGGTCTTTGTGAAAGTACAAAGCTGTGTTGTGCCCAGCCCTTGGTGGGGGGCACAACTGGGGAAATGTCCTTGCACCTTTTGTTTTCCATGGTGCCATGTTGCACAGCTCTGCAGGAGACCGACATAATTTTCAGTAGGTCTGATGTTCTCTGTGTGGCCTGTCCAAACACCCTGAGTCTCAGCTGCCCGATGCAGGGTAGAGCGCAAGGGCGTTCAGCTTGGCTGTCTAAGCAGACCTTCACCACTGAGGTACAGAAACTCCTCTCTGCTCTCATATGTGAAAATGTAAAATTTCCTTTTGGGCTATAGCCTCTAGGCAGTTCTTACCAGAGATAGTTAATGTAGTTGAACAGACAAAGTTCCCTGTTGCAGGATATTTTCTCAAGTGGAGGAGAAGCCACATGTGGATTTTTCAGCAACATTGAGCATTTCTTGTGTGCTAAGAGTGGTGGTTTTCAGGTGTGTTCAGCTTTACTGCCATGAACTTTCCTATTGATTTTACCAGGAGTAAGTTAGGTTAAGTCCAAGTGCTGCCCCATGGGCTCTTCACCAAGACAGGCTGGAGAGGTGACAGGCATGTACCTTACTGAGCAGGCTGCGCTGGGAGGCAGGAGGCCATTCTCTACCCTGTCATTCACCTACATGAATACACAGGCAAGTCTTGAAGACACAGGGCAGATCCTGTGACTTGGTTTTCTGACTCTGAAATGTTGCAAAGACTTACTTTACTGTTGGATAGTGTTTTCAGGTAGAAAGTGTAATTTGTAGCATGTAGCATAGGTTCCAATTTTATAGCATGGTGGTGTTTCCACCCATGCAACATCAAATTTAAGTGTCTGACATAGAAGGAGCACTGAACAATAAATGGCAAATAACCAGTAACTGTTTTATATACACATACCTTGTCTGTAGTCACATATGGCATGGAAACAGGTGTTTTGCGTGTACTCCCACAAATAAAACATCCTAAGGAATAATGCCAGCTCACAGCAAACAAGAAGGGGGTGTTAAGAGTATTGAGGGAAAGAACTGCTTGGAACACAAATAAATATTCATAAATATTTGCATCCCTCCTGTGTGATGTCTGGCCATACTCTCATATGTTGTCCTTCCCCCACATTGGGAAGTTAACTTGAATAAGAACTTGAACATTTAGCTTACACAAGTCTGACCTCAAATAGTGAAATAAAAACTGTCTTCAGTTGAATTTAACAAAGAACAATTTTGGAGAAGTCTTCATCCATCGTGGCAGACTAGTGTAATTGTTTTGAGGGAACAAAGTGGGTGAAAGCTCTGGTCCCAAGCCCACAAGAGCAATCTAGTCGCTACCTGTGCTTTGTATAAGGAAGCTAATGGAACAAAGTAGTTCAGATAGGATTTATTTATTTATTAGATGTGCTTACAGCGTGGATTGCTTGAGAACACAGGCTTCATTTTACCTATGTGTATCTTGAAAGAAATCAAACTACTTTCTGTTGACTTTGGCCACGAGCAGTATCTGTGGAGCAATCTCTCTAAGTCATGCCTCGTGCAGCTGTGGAAAGTCCCTCAAGGTTAGCAACTTTCAGATGCAGAGTTACTTAAATGCTGTAGGATGCCTTTGAAAAAACAAACGGTTGTCCAAAAGCAGTCAGCATATGGGTATAATATTAGAGCAGAGATGGGAAGAGAGGAGGACCCTTCAAAGAGGACCATTATATCCTTCCCTATTTTCTGCAGAAAATATTTCCTGTGCTATAAAAAGACAGAATGACTAGTGTGTAACATAAACCCATAATAGAACAAATACTTCAAAGACACCTTGGGTCTGCTAGTAAATTCATGCTACCCCTTGTCCACGACAGTAGTTGAGAACGTTGTTCAGCGGTTTACATCAGCACATGCTTATCCTTTTTTTGACATCAGTCTCTGCTTCAGGAAGCTAATGAAGCACATGCCTGATTTCCAGTACATGAAAAGTCCCATTGATTTCAGCCTGCAATATAAAACTAGTAACTATCATAATTATTATGATGCATTCCTGAGTCCTAGACGTTCAGTGATTGATCATCTAATGTGCCCAACAGTATTTTATCACATAAGCAGCTTCCTTCTTGAGAAGAAAGCACAATAGCTGATTTGTTGCTTATAATTATAACTCTAGTTTGTTATTCAAAACTTTTCTTGGGTCTAGTTATTTAAAGGCCTAGCTGATCACCTCTTGCATACTATGAAAAACAGTCTTCAGAATGCCAGCTGTGTGGATAAAATCACATCCCTTTTCCACTTCCTGTAAGTTTCCTCTAAGTCTTCAGTGCAAGTGAAGTACTAACATGGGCTTAAATTTGGTCCTTGTTTCTTTACAAGGATAGAAACACTCCAATGCCTCCTGCATAACAGATGATGCTTCTGTATTGTTGGAGGATGTGAATAATTAAGGCATGCATGATGTCTTAACTGTTGCAGTTTTACAAAAAGGGGTATATTTGTGGCTGAATACTTTTCTTAGCTGCAACACAGAAAATGCATGCGCAGTAGACTTTGGCAAATAAGTTCAAAACTTCATAATTAACTGGCTGTCAAAAATTTGGAAGCAAAACACAGGAGGTGGTTAGGAAATCAAAGTATGATGTGTTTTTAATCACAAAACACAAGGAAATTTTAAAAATTTATGAGTAATAAATCTATATTGTTGGTACCAAATGGCTCCCTTTGCAGTCCTTTAATGTAACACCTGCGCTTCCTCTTTGTGAATAACGACCCATTTTTTGACTGCCTGAGGAGCAGTGCAAGAGTAGGTTTGCAGGCTCAGGAGAACAAAGCCAGGTTCCCAGACTGAGCTCTGACTGCACTTTAGGATTCCATTTACAGTCTGTTTGGTTTGTAATTCAAATCGCTCCAGACCAGAGTTAATGTTTAGACCACAGCCACCTGAAATTTGCTTCAGGGCTGAAGCCCAGCCAGATCGCAAATGGAGGAAACACTTGAGGTTTGCTAAATACAGTTAATAGGGGATTAGAGGCTGTGTTTTTTATGGTAGCACAGGGAGGTCTGTAATAGAAAAAATATTAAAATGCAAATATACAACTTCAGCGTGCTGAGTAGGATACAACTGATTGCACTATAGCCATCAAGTAGCTATTTTACCTTTCATTAAGAAAAGGCAAAATGAGAGGAAGAAGATAACAGGGCTCTGATACAGTTTTTGATTGAGGGATGGTCTATTACAGCCAGCAGATGGGAAATGACCCTATGGCTGAGTGACTGGACTGTGAGTTATAAGATTCCGGAGATGATACCTGTCTTTCTGCTGCTAATTTGTTGTATGTGCAAAGACTTCAGCAAGTCTTTGTTTTTGTTTTCTATTTGCTTTTCTAACAGCCATGTCCATTTAGCTCCTTTGGGCTCCTTCGCTGTGTGTGTGTGTGCAATGCCTCATGCAGTGAGGTGTGAGTGTATCCGTCGTACGAATATTTACCACTGCCCTATAAATCACAGAGTCGCAGAAACGGAGAGCTGGAAGGAACCTTGGAGGTCGTTGAGCTGGATGAAACAGGATCAAGTGTAGCTAAGCCATACCTACCAGATGTTTGTCTTAACATTTTCTTTAAAGCTCTGGCTAAGGAAATTCCACATTTCTGGGTTGCCTGTTCAAGTGATGTTTATCTAAACTTTGTCTGCATAATTTTGGTGAAGGAGATTCCACACTCCTAGGTTGCCTATTCCAGTATTTCACCACTGTAGCTGAAATGTTTTTCTAATATCTGACCTAAGTTGTCTTTGCTAGAGATTATGCTGATTCTTCCGCTTTCCTCTCCCACTGACTATGAAGAACAATCAATCATTCCTTTCTTCTTAAAAGTCCCTACGCATTGGAAGATTCTTTGTCACATTCATTCCTCAGTTTCCTCTCCTCCAGACTAAACAACACCCAAGTCTTTATCCTCCCCTCAAATGGCAGATTCAGAACTGCAGCTGGCCTTTAGAGTGATTTCTGTATTGCCAAAGATGTGTGTAGCCCTTAGTGGTTTCTCCAGAGCCAAAAGGATTTACCCTTTTGGAACTCTTTGCAAATTTAGTCCTGAGATTAAGAGGTTTAAAAGCTAGATGTAGATGTAGGAGAGACCTCACAGTTGATATGGTTAAAACATGAACGTCAGATGACTTTGGACGGTTCCACTGGTTTTAGGGCTTGTGTGTGAGTGAGAAAGCATATATGTGTGTACGCAAGCAGTTTTTAATTTGACAAAGCTAGATTTTAAAGAATGAGCTTCACTTAAAAAAAAAAAAAAAAAAAAAGTGCTTTCCTGAAAGGAAGAAACACGGATGAGGAAGAGCTGGCCACTTGGGTTGGGGGAGGGAAACTGAGGGCTGGCAGGGATCCGAGGGGACGCAGGTGGGCTGAAGCTGTGGGGACCACCTTGGAGATGTGCACTTGCTCTGAAAAGCCCTTGTCTACCACAATTCCCAGGAACCAGAACTGCAGGAGTTTGAAAGCCTTTACTAGCTTTTTTCTCCCTTTCTTTCTCCTCCTTGCCATGGCACTCAATTTGTTATATTCTGGTCCCGTATGCAATGAAAAAAAACCTCTGAAAATAACCAAAACTTCCAAAATTCCAAACTCCAAAGACATTTGTTTCCACATTTTTGTTCTTAGGGAAAAGAAGGATTGTAAATCTCAGATATGATTCTCACAATCCTAGTCTGATTTTTGTTGTCTTTACTAGAAAAAGGAAGACTTTTAATTGACAAAAAAGCCAAGCAACCCCCCCCCCCTCAAATTTTAAAGGACTCCCCCAAAATCCAGAGCAGACTGCCAAAGACGAAGTGCTGTGGTTTTTTTTTTCTCTCTCAGAGTCACATTGCTGCAAAAGAGTTTGTCATATCAGGAACCGCATTTTGCTTTAGGAGAGAGATTTGGTCAGAAAATTTTTATTCAGAGAAGACCTTAGAGAGTTTCTGAGCCACTTTCTTTGGAGACTGCAGGCAGTTACGCGTAGCATTGGAGGAGACAGGGGGCAGGAGCTTGGCTCTGTGAGCCCGTCCTGCAGGGACAGACTGTCATCACGATGTATCCCTGTTTCTGCCGCAAGCAGAAAGCAGAGGAGGCTTTTCTACACCTGCAGCTAACTCGGCATATCTCCTGCTAAGTACAGCAGCTCTTGTGGCCAACAAATTTTATGGGGCAGTGGCTTGGCTAGGTTTTTATTCTTTCTTTAAATCCAAGACAGGAAATATGCAAAGCAAGGCGCACATATGCATCTTCTTTGATATCCACGGGGAACTCTTGCCTGCTGCCCACTGCTAGGGATGTTGGTGTGAGAGAGAAGATGATATTGCAAAGCCTTCAGCTGTCTCCTCAATCAGATTTTGAAGAAATCTGGATGATACGCATGATTTTGTATGCAGTTTTAGCATGATCCCAGTTATTCATACTGCCTTCCACAGCGGAGGTGAGCAATGTGCTAACTTAGCCAGACTAAAAAACTGGCTCTATAGGACCTAGTGACTGACTCGCCTTGTCCATGAAACTGTGGGACAAACAAAATCAATCTAAGGAAAAAGACAAGATTCTGCACCCGTCACCCCACTACTCTACCCACTATTTAAAAATCTTCATCCTCTCTAGAGGAGGATGCCTTACTCATCCCAGTACTAAACAACAACCCCCTTCAGTGGTTGAAGCAAACCTGTAAGAGTAGTTACTCTCAAGCTAACGTCAGTCGAGGTGATTCATCTACCTGGAACAGCATTGTAAGCTGGTTTTGTCTTATATAGCCTTGTCTTCCAGCAGGGTTAACAAGCCAACTTTCAGGACCGCCCTGACACAGTTGTATTATTTAACTATTGGAACTGATTACTGCTTGTATCCCTTATAGTGGGGACCTCTGTCCTGTGCTTTAGTTCACAGTGGAGAACTGGCCGGAGTTGCATGTTGTTAGAAACTTCCACCTATGGAAACTTAATCTTTGTGCCTGTCTCCAATATCCCTACCCTCGTGACCTGTTAGATAGATGATCTTCATTCTTCCAGACTTCTGAATATCTGAACCTAACCTGGCAGATGTAGCTGAAAAAAAAGATGTCTCCCCTGCTGCGTGTAAAACATATGGTAGATCCCTGACATTTATTTAAAGAGAAACTCTTATCTACAGTACTGACATGAAAATTGATTGCTTTGCACCATGGTAAAGGATCGGAGCCAGGAGAGTTCCTAAAATCTTGTTTGTGAAGTATCTTAAGATTCAAATAGCTCATATCTCTGATGATATTTTTGCTTTTCTTCCCTGCTTGCAAACAGGATTTAAATCAAAAAATAGAGGCACAAATTAATTATTACTGTTGTTGATGATGACAGTGAATTCAAAATTCCTCAGGGACCGATATGATTGTCCACTTTGACCTGTGGTGTAAAACAAGCCAAAGAATTTGACCTTGCTATTTTTATATTATTCCTTATCAAGTTCATGAGCTAACAATGACATTAGTCTGTGACTGAGCCATGAATGCATCTTTTAGAAAGGCATCCAATCTTGATTTTAGATTCCAACTGATGATAGAATTACAACACCCAGGAGAAGTTACTCTCATTTGTTTAAAAAAAAAAAAGTATTTCCTACTTGAACAAGATGAGCTTCAGCTTCCAGTCAGGAGCTCTGCATGTTCTGTCTGTTAAATTACATATCCCACTTAACAGCACTTCTCTTCTCTGATCTAGATTTTATAGAATGTGAAAGAAAATGATTGGCGCTTTTTTAGGAAAAAAATCTTAATAAACTCTAAAAGTTTCAGAAAAAAATCACTGTTGATATTGGATTTTTTTAATTGTCTTTAAAAATTACTTTTTTTTAACTAAGCATGATAAAAAATACATGACATTTCAAAGAAATGGTACTTACCATCAAATGTTTTCATTTGAGAAAGCTGTACTGAGAAATGACAAAATAGAAATTGTGCCCAACATTCTGAAACAAAAAATATCTTTGATATATTTTAGCTGTGCTGAAATTCTTCCAATTTTAAGCACATTCAAACTGCCTGGTTATCTGTCACAACTTTAGATTCTAAAGTCCTTGTACAAAAGGATTACCTTACTAAGCCAATGCTTATATGTATACTTTCCTCTATATAAAAAAGATGGGAGATAGTTTCTGTGTGCAGTGTGAACACTGGTGATTTGCACGGGTTTAAATGATGTAGAAAAGCCTCAAAAATATCAAAAGTGCTAGAACTAATGAACAAGTTGCCATTTTCCTCAATAGTGATTTTATTTGGAGCTTCTGTACTAACTTAGAGAATTCTTGTCATACTTCTCTATCTGTAAACAATCTCTAGATTTTTCTTCCTTTTGGGTTTCAGTGGCTGCTTTCAGGTTTAATCAGCTTGATGAAGTAAAGCCCAAAATTCATATGGTGGGAAAGCAGACAGTTGACTAGAAAGTGGATGTTTGTAAAATACAGATGCAAACCCCAGATGTTTTCCTGTTTTGTTCTGCTGTTGGATTTTCAGAAACTACTTTTCTAGCCATTTCCTCACCCATTATTCTTAATAAAGATTTTACTGGGTTATGAACTATTTTCTTTGGGCCAGGCAAAAGGTGCTAAGATGTTTCCTCTGGAATTTAAAGGTTCTTTTTTTTTCATGAGGGTAGGTATGTTTTTCTGCACTGAGTGGGAAGTCTGATGGGGAAAAGCTTACAAATAATTAATTTGAGGAAAGGTAAAATATTGTTTACCCTTTGATTGACTCCTGGGAGAGAGGAGACAAAAATAAATCAAAACATTCCACTCTGTGAGTTCCAGCTTTTATGGATTTCCCATTGGTAATGTTTCACTTACTATGGTTAAGGACTTTGTGTTAATATATAGGAAATATATAGGAAAGCATTTGTGCCGACAAGGTTTGCTTGATCCTCGACCAGTAAACACAAGGTTTTCTGTTTAAGTCATTTGTGCCAGCCACCCCTTTTAGACTGTCTATTTCACTTCCACTGCAACAGCCTCATTTGAGCTGTACCTGCCAACTTGCAACTAAAAAAAAAAAAAAGAGTAGCTTTTTCATTTGCCTGAGATCACACACTTTAGCATTAAACCACAAAAAGGAGCAACTTCATGGCTGCTGCTGCTCTTTACTGAAAAGGAGAAAGTGGAAGGGGGAGCAGAAAAGAAACCAAGTGGAAGGTGTGCAGGTGTGTGTGAGAGGGGTGGGAGCATGGAGCTGGGGCTGGCTGCTTCCCAGAGCTGGGGTCAAGCCTCCTGCCAGAGGTTTCTCTACTGCCATCCACTACTCTGTTGATGCACAGTACCTCTTAGCTGACTTCAATATTCATCTGCTCTGACCATCTTATCTGACGGACTGCTTTTCTTTTACAAGGGGAGAAATGAAGGGGGAAAAAAAAAAAAAGCAGAGGTAACCTTCTAAACTGCTGGTTCTTCCTGGCAGATTTATAACCCGCTATCCAGAATCCTTCTAGCATTGGTGTCTGCTGGATTCCTCTTGTTCATATTCCAAAGAAAATCACTGCAGTTGTCTTCAGCTGTTTCATCTGTGGGAGGTCCTCGTAGAGAAGCTAAGGGCCAGGGTGAATAAAGTCTTGTAGTTGAGAAATAGATTGGGATTTTTGGGCTCTTCTCCTGTCTGTGCCATTAAATCCCTACATGCATTATATTCATAAAATATACGTGAATACAAATGTAATTACATTTGCGTAAATAAAATTACATGTAAATGATGTAGGTGTGTTATAAAAAGAATAGAGTGGAAGGAGCTCAGGGCCTCTTCCTCCTGAGCTAATGCTGAGGCATGCACATTTCAGTTGAGGTTCATCAGGGAAAATTGGAGGAAGGCACAAGTCAGTCAGTCCACATTATGAAACCTCAAGGGTGCCATGGCCACATCTTCTGAAGGGGGGAGGTGACTAATAGTGCTGAGGATCCAAATCCAAAACCTCTTCATTGTTGAAGCTGGTAATGTCTTAGCCAGTCGCTAATGCTGATGTTGCCAGGATCTTAACTCAGCACAATTGGGTATGGAGTGATCTCTATCCCTGTCAGGTCAGGATTCCTTCAAGTCCTTCCTTTTCCTTTTATCTCTCCCTCAACTATATTTGTGTGATGAAACCATTTTTCTGGGAATCACTAGCGGGCACACTTCCTTGTAGTCTTCCAAGGCTTGCTCATCTGTATTATTTTGTAAGCATTATGCAAAGTTTCAAATATGTTGAGTTGTCCCTAGGTTGTCGATGTAAATCCTTTCAGAGAAACTGTCACAACCAACAGGGAAGTGTTTTCCCTTCATCTCTTTTGCTGAATCCCTTTATGTAAAATTCCTTATGGGGAAATAGGCCTCAGTATTTCTTTCGAATTTCGTTAGCTTTGTCAATCTGCTCTTCCGGATTACTGACATTTGAGAGCTGATGTATACAGTGTAGGTCCCTGACATTTCTTCTAGTGTGGTGAAATGTGCTGCATGTCAGTGGACAGACAACAGGACTGTAAGATCCCTGAGGTAGGCACTGCAATTTTATTTTGTATTTATTTGGTGGCTAACACAATGGGTATCTGGTCTGTGAAAAGGGCTCCAAGGCTTCACTCTGATATATAACATGCTTAAAATATAAGAACTTTTACTTAACCTGAAGCTTCTCAGAGGCAACAGTTTCTTAAAACCAAATTATTTTCCCAGAAACAGTTTACAATTTTTTTTTTTCTTAAACAACGCAAGCCCCAGCATTGGTTCTACATTGTGGTGCTGTCAGATCACTTAGTATTTTTTCTAGGAGACATTTCATCTTTCCCAGTACCACGAGCCATATAATATTCTTTTACATGCTCTTTTTTGAACCTACAGCACAGAAAATTAAAGTGTAAATATGCACGCGAACCACCCAAAAGTCATAATAAGATTATATGAATGCCTGCAACCACACAGCAGAAACAATGGGGTTGCACAATTCCTCCGCTCCAGCACTGCTGAATTTTAATGAGGGATAGTCAGTACATGCTGATACTCCTATGTAGCTGATACTACCCTGGAGCTAGAACAGTGATTTAAGATGCCAGTGACACAGTATGTAGGTGAGTCTTAGCTGTAGCGTGCCTTGGAGAGTAGAGCATGATATAGCAGGCTGAAAAAATGGCAGGGAAATAAGCTGATTAAATTTGAGTGAGAAATGGGACTGGAAGGAGAAAGGATCGCTTAAAATTGCCAATCACCTGTGCTGCTTTCATCGGCTGTTGAGCTTCTGTTGGAGAGAATATGACACTGTACACTGATAGAAATAGTAGGAATAATCTAAATAAAGAACATATGCTGTCATGAATCAAAAATCTCATGCTGCAGGGTTTAAAGAAATCTCTTAAATATCAGGGATTAAGAGGGGAATTTAGTGAAGTCGTGTTACATTTCTCCCATGCCAGGGTTTGTTTTTTACCATCTCTCTAATACCACTGCTAACCTAGGTACACCTGGGAGCCACTTGGGATAGCATTAGAAATAGGTGTACCTCTCAAAATATGTACTTTTCAGATATGAAGATATCCCTCTTGTTTGCAGCTAATCTAAGAATAAGCATTGCTTAAGGCGAGTTTCTTTTCAAGCGGGCTGGCTGTGTTCCTGTTGTACACCATAGGGTCTGCATGTCTTCTGGGCCCCTGCAGGCTCTTACACATATTTATAAGAATGCGCATGTGTTCCACTGTGCAAAACATTTAAAATAATGTGAAAGGTATGTTGGGGCCTGCGAGGGTGTCTTTGTGTAGCATGATGCCAAGGAGAAGTATGGTACAGCCTGGGATGTGGGAGGACGGTGTCCTGGGACGTGGAGGGCAGTGAGGGTCAGACCTGCCCACTCGCGCCGTAGGGAGAGATCCTGAGCGTGAACCGTCATGAGAACTGCAGCAGAGATTCATCTTCTGGGGAACCTGTTGATTCATTACAAATGAGGGTTTCAGGCATTGAGTAATATAGCTAATTATAAGTTGTAAGTTTGCTTATTATTGGGAACTGTCTTACTGTGACTTTGTATTTGGGCTTACAGTCTGTTTCATAGTGCAGAAGAAGGAAATCTTTTCACCAGTAGCCAAATCATTTCTTCTTCCATCTCACCAAGCCCCTTGTGAGCAGATCCTAGACAGAGATGAGGCCACAGAACATGCTCCTGTAATTCTCTCAGTTACGGGGAAGTTTCTTACAGAATTATCATGAGTATATTCCTTGGAATAATAGCTCCGTTTTACATTGGAATTTTATTTTCCCAACACCAGGTTATGACATCTCACTGAAGCTTTGTGTCCTTCCTTGATTGCATTCTTTCTAGAAGACAAAAGCTTTAACTTTTTGAGGCAAGCTGGTTGGTTTGGTTTTTTTTTATTATCAGGTCCCGTGTACTGTGGCTCATCAGTTTTCGTCACATCGTTCTCATAATATCATGCCAGACTATGTTTTTTGTGAGCCAGGATATGTGTAGCCATACTAGCCTGTCCTTTCACAAATGTTTTCACTAAAACAAAAAAGTACGTAGGAATCAGCCTTGTCAGTTTTCCTAAGCCAAGTAAACCACAGAAAACTGGAGTGAAAGCTCCTGGCCTAAACCTCTACCCAGGAGTTAAAGATCGTATATCCACAACCTGGTCTGCCTTGTACTGTAGTGTTCAGTAGTCTTGACCAGGGATTGCTGTGCTCAGTTAACTAAAAACTGAGAAAAAAAGATATTGCTCATCCCAAAGGTGCTGCACGCTATATGATTTATAGAACATGTTACATTTTGATGAGATGTCCTCTATTGATAATGATAGCAGCCCAATCTGTACACTGTGTGAACATTTTTCAAAGATGAAGCAATCGAGTAAATGTCTCTTGTGTTTCTCATGAATTAGATGGGACAAACAGTTCCTTAATTCATCTAGCCCAAGTGTGCCAGTCCTTTTTTTCCCACTAAGAAAATGTCAGCACTTTTCTAGATACCAAAGACACATTTATATATAGCGTGGTTGATGTAAAGTTTTAAAACTATTTGATCCTTTCTTAAAGACTATTAGGTTTTTTTATGAGGTTGTGTGAAGGTGATTTATTTTAATTTATCTTGAAAGAGAAAACATTTTTTTTGCTTGATATTTTGTGCATAGGAGCAACACAACAAAGGCTCTGCTAATCACAGTCAATATGTACATCCGGCTTTTCTTGGGGTTAGAAGCTGCCTTTCTGAAACACATCTGACTGTTGAGAAAGAAAGGAAAAATTCTGGTATAAGTGCAGCCACGCCTCTAAATTGATTATTCTTGTAGGATTTGCTCATCTTATTTTGGCGGTGTTATAAAACGCAATGGGAGCAATTCCAGCTTGAGCACATCACTCCAGCATCGAGCAGCCCATGATGTCACAAGGAATTCCTTGTCGTAAGGGACATCCCCCGAGGAGAGCATTTGCTCTGCTGGAAAATGGCCATCCACCCACACGCTCCATCTCCACCCAGCTACTCCATCCAAATAACCAAACCAAAGGGAGTGCTTTGACTAATCGAGTGAGTAGGAGTGATGCCATGACAATGCAATAGTGCATCTGCTGTAGACTGTTCTTGATTTGCATTTGATTGTTTGCAGTCCTACCCATCTGTAGCCAAAGGCAAGAAGTGATAACCTGTCATGTTATATAAAAACACGTTTGGAAAAAAGTGGAGTAATGCAAGTTAAATAGCGTATGCTCTCTGGGTCTGTTCTTCCCAAGCAGTCCTGTACTCATTCCACAAGTTGTTGGTTTCTCTTCTTACTGCAGGGTTTCTTTCCAGATAGTTTCCGTCTGGGGGGAAAAAAAAGGCAATTTGAGTGAATAAAAGCATAGCCTATTGCAATTTGAAAAGAAATACTAAACAAGTGGAGCATTAGCACAGTGTCAGGCCCTTAGCAAATTAACAGGAAAGCAAAAGGGTAAGTGGCGTGAGTCACTTGCAGTTGGACAGAAAGACTTCTCAGTTGAGGCAGTAATGCCACCTTAGCTCACATCACATTGACTATCTCTGTCTTCTCCTCTGTCTCTGTGGTGTTATGGCACTGAAAGTTTGAGCTGGAAACAGCAGAGTCATGTCATATGGCTCAAAAAGTTCCCCTCTTTTGTTCAGCACAACCTTTGTTCTTATATAGCTGATTGTCAATCATTTAAGTTGCACAATATAATTAACCTACAGATAAAGCTTATAGTGAAATCTCGTTGGCTCTGTTTAAGCTTGTTTCGTTAGGATGTTTTAGGAGGTTTTCCCATGTGTGTAACAGCCTTAGAGGGAGAGAGCTTTCCGTCCTATAAATACAGAGATGCAAAAATACAGACTGGAGAAGCCCTTGACAAACGGAGGTTGAAATACTCCCACACCTTAAAATTGCTTCCAAGAGTCATGCTCTTTTAGGTGAGGTGAATAGTAAGAGGGTCAGTCAAAGTGGAAAGTGTGGAAAGTCTTGACTTCAGTCAGGGGAATGGGAGCCAAGCCTCACTTAAAGGTAAATAATTGTAGAGCCAACTTGCTACTGAGCTGTCCCTCTGTTCTGGACTGAGCCCACTTTTCCAACAAGCCTAAAAATGTGAATTCTTCTTCTCTTTGAATAGAAAGCACGGTGTGGCGTGACAGCCTGAGGACCTCATTCTCCATGAGAATACCCTGCGTGGGCCTTTTCACATTTGGTCCCACTGGGTTGAAAGATTTTTTCTAGTGAATCTCTTACAGTGGGGTTTCCTTTACTTGTCCTTCCCACAATCCACAAGGTGCCTCATCACTGCTGTCCCAGCAGAGCGGTGATGAAAGTGAAGACACACAAACCTGCACTGCTGATGGTCCCATTTCTTCATATACAGTTGTATCCTCCCCAGGTTATTTCACGATGGCTGGCTGCACTGTAAATCTGCCTGGTGAGCCTTCATCTCTTTGGTATCAGACCTGTAAAATACTAATGAATTATGATAGGAAGACATGGCTACATGAACTGATGCTGGCAGATGTGAATAAGCTCAACCCATCATTTGAACTCGTTCCAGACTTATTTGTACATGGTATCACCATGTTAATGCTGCCTGCAATCCAAGCAAATCCCTGCTGAGAGACAAGGTATTTTAGTTTAAGCACGGCACTGCATGGACATGACTTGCCAGCTCCCAGATTAGACCTAGCTTGCATCTAGCCAATGCGGAGTGCAAAACTGAAGAGCTGTAATTCTAACAAAATGGGGGTCTGTGCGCTCATATGCCTGTGCATGACATGTTAAGGTTTAGGATCCCCTGAACTGTGGCTTTGTTGCCAGCTCATGGAAGCCTGTGAGACATCAGCTCATTCCTCTTTGTTTTGAAGTATCAAGTTTCTAATCCTTAGAAAATGGCATGAAAATGAAGAACATGAAAATGCAAGTTACTTTTAACTGCTATGGAGATTCGCAGGCAATTCTCACCTGACTTGGTGAACTGCAGTCACGACCGCGTAACTCCCTGTGTGGCTGTTCTGGCTCTAAAATTCACACAGGGACTTCTGCTTTAGCTTAATCTCCTCCAAAGGGGCTGAGCTGAACCAAAACCCAGTCCTTCTGATGCAGTACGAATTTCATTAGATCTCCATCAAGATAGTTGTAACAGTCTAAATTTAAACCTCAAGTTGTTCTGATACGACTGAGTTCTGTGGATGCCTCGTGTGTGTTTAGATAGTTTGAAAGCATAGCCATAGGTGTGGGATTGTCCTCTGCATGAGAAATGGGTGTTGGCTTCAAAATCCATGGTTCTTGGGGCTGCGCCAAGTCAATCCTAATGGAGTACCAGGTGTATGGGTGTGTGTATGAGCAAATGTATGTGCGTGCGTGTGTAGAGACTTAAAGCTGAAATTAGGGATGGGCGAAGAATGCAAATAACCGTTGAAAAAGAATTTTGCTTTTGTTTTGTTCAGAGTGAAACCTCACAAATTGGTTAATTTCCACCAAATAATTTTCTGAGAATAAAAACATGATCAATATGGAGATATTTTGATCTTTCCTTTTTAAATTTGTGACAGTTTATGCTATAACATGTAACGCAAAGCTATTCTCAGATTCATAGGTATTCCCCACTATCCTTTCTTACACACATCAATGAAATGTGTGTGACATCAAAACTGTATTTTCTGGTGGGCCTCCTCCTCTTTGATTGCAACTGCTTTCTACAGGGAGAAAAGTGTCCCCTGACCTTTCTTCCCATAAGGGGAAAGGGAAACCCAGAGGCCAGCTTCAGTCCAAGGCAAGGGGGCTGCAGCTGTCCTGTCTGCTCCAGCTAAGACAGAGCAGTGAATAACCCACCAGAGCTGTCAGTGCTGGGGCACTGGATGGCACTTTGCTTCTCCTACCTGCGGAGGAGGCCTCTTCCCAATAGAGGGAGGCAAAAGATAGGAGAGCTATTGCTTCAGTGGGAAAGAAGATGTGTGTGGGTGTATAATGAGGGGACTTTACAAATAATTCCTCGGTGATTATTCATTTTAAAGG
The DNA here is from genome assembly GCA_008711295.1 of Anarhynchus alexandrinus. NCBI lineage: Eukaryota > Metazoa > Chordata > Aves > Charadriiformes > Charadriidae > Anarhynchus > Anarhynchus alexandrinus. Next base: position 4,397,517 of record VUYV01000016.1, on the reverse strand, counting down.
GACATTCAGTTGCCCTAGAGATATCCTGTGGAGTACTTAATTTCTAGAGAAGTTTGGAGAATACAGGGGTTTGATTCCAGTGCTTTTTTGTTTCCTGCCCAATGGCAAAAATAATTTTCATAATCTGTCCTGGGGATTGCACTGTGTCTAATACACTGGTTGTGTGCCCAGCCGATTTTGAAATACAACTTTTTGTTTTGAAACTGAAATTGTTCCAAGTAATAATACCTTCCCTTCAGATTTTCATTTTTCAGAGGTGACCCACCCACTATTGAATAATAAGGCTCGATAATCATAGTTTCTCAGATAACATGCAATGAGCTGCCAATATTGCTTTGGGACTAAATCAGGAAACCACTGGCTGGTGTTATGAAGGAGTCAATTATCCAAATGGGATCATCTACCCTTGAAATTTTTTAAATAAGAATGTGGGTTAGAGATCCCCTTTTTTGAAGATGTCCTGGATTAATAACCAAATGAGCATACAGATTTAAAGAACAGAACAAAACACATCCGTTTCTAGGTCAAGAAAAATTGTATTTCAGTCCAGAGTAAATTAAAATCACACGCTTAAGTGAAATCCACAATAAAGAAGGTTTATAGTGGAAACATTGACTGACCTTTAACAATAGCAGAGAGGCCAGCTCTACCGTAACAACAATTGGAAATAACAGGCAGTAGCGTTTCGCAGCTATACAGGCCTTTTTCTTAATCTAGCCTGAACATTCAAAGAGAAACTCCCAGAGCTGTTAACTGAATCTCATCTTTTTTCCATGAATTGGCCACAGCATAGTACTCTGAAGTTGACAGAAATAACTGCTGTGATATTAGCCCAAGTCTAAGCATTGCCAAAAGACATTTTATTTCAAACCTCTCTGAATTACAGTATAATTTCCTATATTGCTTACCTAAGAGATCAGGAAGTTGGCTGTCCATCTGCTTAGTGAAAGGCTCCTAGCTTTATATGACGTAAAACTTTATTTCTCCTATCTGTGGGAAAATTAAGTCAGGGCACTTCCAACCAGGATGAGGATATGGGATGGTAGATTGAGCTCGGAAAGATTACAGTGATCCAGTTTTTCGATTCAGGGCCCTGGCTGCTACTGCAAGCTTCTCCTGGAGGCTGAACAGCTGGAAACAAAAAGATCCAGCTCCTGGATCTTCTTGCTCTACACCACCTCTCCTCTTGCAGGAAGGCTCTTCCTTTCCTTTCTCACTAGCGTGTGGATGATGTGAGGAGGCGGAGACAAGCTATGGGGGAAAACAGTGTGATGACACGTAGGTCTCACATGGTAGGATAACTTGAACCTTATACAGGAGCCCACAGTTCAGATTTTGTTGTATTCCTAGCTCTGGAGTGTGTGATGCTGCAGGAGATACATCAAAAGTCCCACTCCTGTACAAGCCCCAAGCTCTTAAAGACGAAGTTGTCTCATGCTTGGTGGCTGCTGCTTCCTAGCAAATATCGCTGACGTTCCCTGATGACGATGGAACTTCAGCTTTTCGGGATGGTCTAGATTAGTATTGCTTGTGACAATTTAAAGACAATGCATATATTTCCATAGCAGAGCTTGCTCATTTTCTGGGAATCTGTTAGGCTGTTCCACTTATCCAGATGTTTAATACTGTCAGTGACCTGCAGCTAAGCCTCTCCAACAATAGTAGGACTCGTTCCTCTTGTTTCCCAAAGAATATAAAACGCTATGTAGTAGGTACCATTCCAAGGGCCAAACTCAGAGGTGAATATAAGTGAATTTAAGCAAGTTGAAATTCAGAGACTGTCTAGATTAGTGAAATCTACTGCTTTACTTGAAGACCTTTCAAGTATATTTTCAACACGTGTACTCCCTGAATTCCTGAACTTTTTGAGTTAGACTCTTTTGGATTCACTGGGCCAAATTAAAAGATGTTGTATACATTACATTAATCTGTTGCATTCATTTCCACTTCCCGCAGCTATTGCTGTACCAAGAGCTTCAAAGATATAAGATGTAGTATCCTCTCTCCTAAATTAATTTATCCTTCTTTTTAGTTTTATGCAAAAATTCAAATTCCCTTAGATGTTGGTATAATGCTTAGCTATAAAGGAGTTTAAGTTGAACAGTGTCTGAAAGTGATAATGCTAGTGCAATGTGAAGCTTACTATTGTATTGATTTCATCGATTCATTATTACTTTAGCAAAGAATCTTTGATGTAAGAGAGATGGCTTGATGAAACAGATTAAATGCTACATCACAGCCACTTGTCCTCCCACACTGTCTCTTTCCGTCAAGAAAAAGTTAATCCCCTGCAAGGAGTAAAGTATTATAAGGGTTTGTAGAAGGCAAAAAATTAGAGAAGTCTGGACTGTTTGTATTGCAAAATACTTGAATGTTACGTCAAATATTTGGATCTTAAGTGTTCTCTTGATAGAAAATGAATTGAGAATCTAATGGCATGAAATTGATGTTTAAAAAGAAAAACAGCTGCTTAAATTTTCAAACTTGCATCCTGATTTTGCATGTCTTCATTGTTGCTTGGCCATTCTCATGGATGTTAACATGTGATGTTCAGTAGCAGCTGGTCCTTCAGACTCAGGACTTTTTAGTTTGCATACACAGGGCGCCACAACAATTATGACTAGGAATGCTGTCTGTATTTTCAAGAAGTAGAACATAACATATGTTACTTTAAATATTTCTCTCTAAAGTGGATATTCTCTTGTTATGGATAGAAATCCAGAAGCACATTAGAATTTATCTGAAAGTTAACCCTTGATAGAATGGTAATGTTTCCAATTTCATTTAATAATGTTAAATATCTGTATATCTTTATACTTATTATTAAGATAGCTGCTTTTTTTCAGTGGGAGAATTCCTACTTATGCATGTTACATTTACTGTATTTTATATACCTCATTTTTTATATCAAGAGTGTCAACTCACCTTGAGAAAAACCAGGAACAGCAATGGACAAATGTAGTGTGATGCAGACTATAATGCATGGGAGTTTATGTTAAGAAGATAGTTCTTGTAGGAAGCTGGATTACATTCCTAATACAATTTTAGAAATTGCTGCTCAGTCACTGTAAATATTAGTAACACCAAACACTGGTAATGAAATTCTAGGTTTATGAAAAACCACGTGCATGAACTTTTTCAACTGTAGATACAATTTTTAAATCAAATCAGAATAAAATAAACTGAGAATTGACTATTAAACTTCATACATTCTACCTTCAGTATTTTTTGCAATATTTTCCAGGTCTTTTCTCTAACAATCTAGAAATGGTATCAACTTTTTTCTTTTTTTCTTGTGAGTGCTTGAGTATCTTTAAGATAAGACACCATTTCCAAAGCTCCCATGAATTATATAAATCTAATATTTTACCATAGAACACACAGTAGGTAGTGGTAGGTGTACTGTAGAGAAAAACAGTCTTGGTTGTATACTGGGATTATATACACACACACATATATACAAACATACATATATAAAAGAATATTCTCTGAGTAAAGTCTTCCCAAGTCACTAAATAAAATCTGTATTTTTCAGGTCAACACCTGTTGCCCGAGCATCAACAATTTATGTAACTCCCATAAACTTTCACTAGTAAGATACAAGAGCAGATGGAAATGATCTTTCTGGTTCCAGTCTTTCCAGCTACCTTGCTTGAAGGCAAGCCAGGAATATTGGGAAAAATGAATTATCCTGGGCATTTCAGCTTCTTGCCAGAATCAAGAAGGTGAATAGATATAGAAATTTGATATAAAAGCAGGACAAATTTAATTCTTCTGACCATGCAGTTCTGTTCCAAGTTGAGGGCACGGCCTTAAAATATTCTATTGCCTGATCTGTTATGCCCTGGTCCCTGGAAGGCAGCCGTCCTCTGCACTGCAGTTTAAAAAAAAAAAAGAATTGAACTGGCAGTAGTTTACTTATTCAGATCCTTTGCTATGCTAGTCACTTTGGCAGCAGGATTGTCATTCAGGTGCTGTATGAGTGCTGACTCTTTTTACATACAAGAAAAGTAATAGCTGAAAGGAATTCACACACCTCTAAATGTATTTGATGTTGAAATCTCTCAGCTCTGTCCAACTGGGCTAAATACAGAAGAGAAATTTGAAATGAGATCCAGTGTTTGCCCTTAAAAGGTGCAAAATAAAACTTCTGGTTTAAGAAAACGCATACAAAGGTAATATAGTAATTCTGTGCTTTCCTTCACTTCTAATCCTGGATCGTGCATAAAAGTCGTCAGTGGCCCCGAACTCTTTATCTGCCTATGCAGCTGGAAAAGTAGATGAATTAGCTTGACTAAAATCAGCGATAATCCAAATCGAAATAAAAACTGATCTGAGATTAAAGGAGAGTGGGCAATTCATTGTTAGTGTTTTTGAGTACCTCTTAACTTTTTGACCTGGACACAATTGCGCTATTTCTTCAAAAAGCAGGAAGTACAAGATAAACCTCACAAGAAAACCTCTTCCTCTGCGATTTCTAACCTAATTTTGTTGACAAACCACATGTATACACTTTGACTTGGAAATGTCAAAATGTTTATTTTCAGTCAAAATGTTTCAACATTTCAAACTAAAAAAATGTTCTGAACTTTTGATTCTGTGGGGAAAAAGCTCTGGACTTTTAATCTTGATTTGAAATGAAAATCATAATTTCCAGAGTTGGACATCTTGATTTTTTTTTTATTTTATTTTTTTTATCAGCTCTATTTGATGCTTTATTGCAGTACTGTCCCTCAGATGTGCATTCTCAAATTTCTGTCAGCCTTTCAGTTTATGGATCTGCTTAGTGTTGTGCAAATGCAGGTTAGATGTGTCTTGTTGGGTGACTGCTCACTTTTGTGAATAGTCACATAAATAATACGCAACTGAAAGGCTGGATTCAGGCTGACTGAGCATCTCACCAGTAACTGAAGTTTAAAAGATGTCAGAGAGTCTTAAAAACTTGCATGTGTTTAAGCTGATTCTGATCTAATTTATACCTGTTTATAAAAGCTTTAACTCTGGTTATATTTATTCTGTTATTCTAGATTTATATTACTATAAATGAGACAAGGATTTGGCTGATATTTTTTTTCCCTTGTTTAAACAGAAACTACTCTCTCTCTCTTCTGGATGGGACAGGTCACATTCTGACTTGATTAAACTGGTTCTGTTTGGATTGAGGGGAAGTCTGCTTTTCCGTGACTGGGTACTTGGGGTATTTTTAGCAGTTTACCCGCAGAAGTAACCCTCTTGAGCAATACACTGAAGTCTGGGATAATTAGACGGTGCTGAGGATCCTTCCTTTGGGATCGCTGGCTAGCTGAACACCAGTGTGGGTGATCAGCACTACGCTGTTGTAACAGCAGCAGAGATGTGTTCATTATGGCCTTCAGATCTAATCTTTGTGGAAGGACATCCTTTTCTTTGTAAAAGCCCTTTCTGTAAATGACCTGGGGTTTGCATCTTGAATTCATCATTTGTGGCCGACTTCAAAGCGGAGGAGAGGGCACTGTGCATTTAATAATACGATCTACAGGGAACGGGCTGGACGGGGAGTACTGAGATGGCAGGAGAGGCCTTTAGAGGCCTTTACATAGTAAAGAGGCCTTTACTATGGTGCGCTTGCAACAGGGACAATTTTCGGCAGGCGAACGCTGCTGTGAACGTTTAGGAAGGAATGGGCACCGTGCCAGCAGGGTTTGTGAGTGATATACAAGGTGCACACTCAGCTTTCGGCTTTGATTAATGTGTGCAAGAGATACAGGCAATCGATTGCTGTCATGTTAATATTAATTGATGAGCAGCAATGCCTAGCTCACAGTGTCTGATAGTGAAGACCTGTTAATTCACTTACTCCCGAGGTTTGCTTTAGGAGATGGAAAAGGATTATTTTACCATATTTTCAATGGCAATTCTAGTCTATTTTTATCTTTCTTTTGGCTTGCATGAAAGGAGACTGCCACCTGTTTTTTGCAGGTTGTTTTCAGCACTGCAAGCCAGATTAAAAACTGGCCTAGTTAGTGCTTTATGGAAAACGAGTCTGTTGCTCTAGCACAGAATAATTAAAGTATCCAGCGCCAGTGCTGGCGTCCAGCCCTCTGTTGTCCTGTGAACACCGGCTCCAGTGAGCTCTTCTGGGTCGTCAGGATCCCTGCTGCTGGTAGCGCCATCTGCTCCGTAGGCTGCTCCTACCTCCTGGTTTTGACATGAAATGCAAGAGAACGGGGTGGGTTGGGTTACTCTTTGCATGGCTCCATTCAGTACTGACTTAAATGTCTGGGAGAGTAAGGATGATTTAGCAGATCGAGAGAGCTGTAATGACTTTTGGGAACATTAAACTTTTTAGGCGGACAGCCTTTAACAGGGACTTACTCACTTTCAATCTCACTGGGGTTTAGCAGTGTCTGGTTTTAGAGTTTACCATTCTCCGCTCTTTATGTTAGCCTGGACTGCATCTTTCTGATATGAATAGCCCTTAGTTTTCATTGACTACCACGGCCCTGGCCCAGAAATCTCTGAAACATCGGCACCAAGGCAGCCCAGTGGAAGGCTGTGTTTTGCCTCAGTTTGTACAAGTCAGAGAGACCCGGGTTCATATCCCCTTCCACAGTCTCAGGTAGGTGGCCACCTTCTCCAGCTGCTCATAGAGCTCCTCAATATGCCACCTGAGAAATGTAAGAGCAGCTAGCCTTTAAAGAGACTTGTGATGTTCTTGTCTGAATCAGGAGCTCTTATAATCAGTTGAGAGGTTCACAGCCTGTCTAAAATGTATTTAGATCCTTTTCCCTCTTTCAATTTTCTTTCTCGCTAATTTGGTAGGTGTTACATATGACTGCATTTACAAGCACCTGACTCAGAGCTGCTTTTATTCATCACCAGAAACTCCACCAGAAGAGCTACATCAGAGCTCAGCGGTGGTGTTTATTCTGACTTCTCTCAGGGTGACTTTCTGGGTGTTTTTTTTTGTTTGTTTGGTTTTAATTTTTTAGTATTCAATTGTTAGGTTCTTTTCTCACTTTGTACTTCTGGATCTACTGAAGTATGAGCTCCCTTATATCATGGTTTTTAGGCCCTCTTGCACTAATTAACTTGTAACTTCATCTTCAATTTTGCTAAATTTGGTACTTATTTTACTGTAAACACCCATTTGTTCCGCTGGGTAGCATAGCTCTCTGAACATCTGGGAATCATCATGCGTCATGAATGACATGATGTATCCTCACTGTTAGACTAGCACAATGCTAGATCTGATGGATGGAAGAAATGTGTCAGGGCGAAGATTAATATAAACTTTGGTTTGTGACTTGTGACTCACAGGGTAAACTTCATTCTCTCTTTGATGGTACAGATCCAAGGTCTGCATTTTTCCTCTCCCATTTTGGTCCTGGTTTATAGCATAGAAGCTTGCACTAATGAGACTAGAGCTTTGGCTAGCTGGATCAGAACCCTCTACTTCTGTCTGGACCAACATGTCTAAATAAATCCTCTCTTTGTATGGCACAGCTGTGCACAAGGCTCTCTTCTGGAGATGGTTTGCTACCCGTAGGCTAGATAACCAGTAAGAAATTGGTAATATTTGCTCCTTGCTGTGCTTTTGGAAGTGTACATGGTACAATATCTTCTTTGAGTGCCTTCTGGCTGGAGGATTAATGAACAACCTGTTCTAAAAAACCAGGACAAAGCAAAAGCATCAATATTTGATTTCCTCATTAAAGTTTCATACCAATGTCTCTTTAAAATACTTATTTGTTTATCGTCCCTGTCCACCCATGCTTCAGTGACATCGTGAAAAGTCCCTTTGGGAAGCACCAGGATGGTACCTTAAAGGGAGGATTGTAACTTAGCTTCCTAACGCATGTGTAGATACAGGTGATGTTTTAAGAAGTATATTTCTACAAGTGTAATTGATGCTGTAGGAAACAAAATATACAATTTCTGGGTGACGAAGCACTTCCTCAGGCACACTAGACCTAGGCAGGTTTTTTGCTGTGGTCACTGGTTGCTTGTCAATTGTACCATTAAGCAGACTCATGGCACCTCCTTCAAGAGCTATTCATATGTATTGCCTTGGGAGAAGAACCACCTGAAATGTGAATCAAAGCCACTCATGAGAGCAGTGGCCACTTGTGCATGCATGAGTGGGCTGTCCTCTGTCCAGGACACCACAGGTCCAAGTAGAAAAGGGATTTATTTTTTTTTTCCTGGTTAGTGAAAAGACATTAAGCTCCAAGTACATCTCGTGGGGAAATAGAGAGGGCAGCCAGGGAGAGCCTACTATTTGGGCTAGAGCTCAAAGAAAGCCTGGAGTTTCAGCAGTTTGTCCCCAGACTGGCTTGAGCAAGGGCTCCAGTCTGGCCAGTGGCAGCACCAGCAGCAACGAAGAAAGTCAGTGCTGGGTCCCCTTTACATTTCACACAGAACAGAAATTAGGGACTGAGACACAATATAAGGGCTGTGCAAAGCTGAAAGCTGCAGAGGAGGCCTCTCCAGATGCAGGAATATCCATAAATTTCTCAACAGAAGCTCTGGGAAGGTGAAAAGGTCATTGTCTTCAGTTATACCCTTGGGTTTTTTTAACTTTTTTTCTTTCTCCCCGCTTCCACCCCCCTTTTATACCTTTTACCCGGAGTCCTGGATTTTTCTGATTTGATTGAATTTTTTTAAAGCATATGTCCCTTTCTAGGAATTGCACTAACTCTACTTTCAGCCTCCTGTATCACTATTCATTATTACATATTTGGTGAGCAGTGAGCAGGAAAAAAAATTGAGAAATTATTAGAGGCTGTTCAGAGTTGGAACTGTTGTGATGGTCATTAGAAGGGAAACTTGGCATTTTGTCTGTGAAGTTTGTCAGAATGAGGCCAGAGACAAGTGAGCAATAATGAGGCTCTTGAAACCAGTCTGCAGGTGCGGAGTGGTAAAATAATAGGCAGGTGCAGAGAGCGAGTCTTTGATCAGAGTCTTGGCAGGGATCTTGTTCAGGGTCTGCCCTGTTTGACTTCTGCGCAAAGGAGAAAATTCAGTGGCAAAGGACTCAAATGCAAACTGCAACTTGTGCTTGTGCACCACAGAAGATTCAGGGTTTTTTTCCTATTTTCTTCTCAGTGCACTACCATCTTAGAAAGCTGAAGGCTTGTTCCTTATAGCAGGAATAAATGAGTATGACTCCTTGTCCTTCTGAGGATAGCTGGCTGTAATCTAGAGATGAATGCGTATAAGTACTGCAACGGAAAGAAAAAAAAAGGGTTTTCAGAGAAATTTGCTTTAGGAACAGTTGTGATTTATTTTGGGTTCCCTACCAGTAAGTATTTGAGCAGGTGAAGTAACCTTTGTATCTCATTCAAGGACTATGCAAGGTCCTAGACAGCCTTGGAAATGATTGGAAAAAAGGTAATTGTATCATCACAAAAATGCAGTGTTTTGTTTAACAAGTGTGTACCAAATGAGGACAAAGAGTGAAAGTACTGATATCTTCTGTGTTCTGTGAAAAGTGAAGGGGAAATAAGCATGCGGCAAGAAAAGATTGTGTCATATCATGGGAGATACAGGGAACAAAGCATACAGCTGATCCAGAACTGCATTTTCTGCAAAGCATCTTTGTGTCTGAGGATGCATCTCTGATTCCTGAGCTGAAGCAAGCAGCACTTCTTCCTGACCTCTCCCCAGCCGAGCTGTCCCACCACTTCCAATCTTTCCTCCGAAAAATGTTAACTCTCTCTCTTTCCCCTCTCAAGTGCCTCCTTTTACCCTGGATAAAAATTCCAATTTCAAACAAGGAAAAGTTTTGTTTGAAACCAGGGCAATGAGGAAATGAAGATTAGCTCAAACCATAAGATCCTGTGCCAAAAATTCAGAACATACTGAAAAAAACTATACCTATAGCTTGTGTGTCCGGCCAAAACTAACCATCCCAGCTCTATGGCTGAATTTCAGTAACCACAGTCCAGACATACTGGCTGTGGTGAACTTTCAGACAATAACTACTTTTAGCTATTACCAATCGCAAAAATTTAATTAGTGACTACTCAGTTTAAGACAACTGCAAGTCACCTGTTGCCTATTTGTAAAGAGAAGAATGATGAATTGCCCTATTCGTTTATTCAGCCCAATATCCATAGCACGTCACAGTCTGCTACTTTCAAGCACCAAACCTGGACCCTTTGCTGCAGCAGCAAGTTGTCTTTGTTGACCTCAAGGTTCAGAAGCAGGAGCTACAAAGGCTGATGTGCAAAAATTTGTCATGTAATTACCATTGTCACAAAGCCCCTGTTTGGATGCTCTTCATTTCCATAATTTTTTTCCATGGGTCCACAAGTTTTTGCTTGTGAAGCTCCATAGTTCAACTGTTCACAACTCCCTAGATCTTGACTCCACTACACTACTTGGTGACCTGACAACACTAGGGCTTTTAAATCAGACGTTTTCCCTTCCTTGCTCACTTGTGAGCATCTTCAGAGTATTCTAAAGATGGATGCCATGATGGTTTGTGTGTCCTGTTATATTCAGTCATCCAAGGGGTGATGCAGTTTCTTGCCGTGGGGAGTGACTAGGGCTGAATCCCCTCAACTTGCTGTGAAGCAGCACCCAGGCCCCAAGATTTTCACAGTGGCTAAGAAACTGCCATAACTGGCAACCTGTCAGGTACTCGGGTGTGAACTTTCTTTCTGCTTTGTTTAGCTTTGAGGAGGGCATGCTGCAAGCTGGGGCAAAACAAATGTGGCTATCTGATCGACAGAGAAGATCTACACCTCTACACCCATCCATATGGGCATGGAACTCACCGCATGCCTTGCATGGGGGATTCTTGGAGCTGCTGTGAATCGGTCTAAGCGGCAGGTAGTTCAGACCCCCTACATCTTTAAGCCCAAAGGGCACTTCAGGAATCTTCTGTGTGGTCTACCCTCTATGACATTATTAGTAGGGGTTATACTTGTCCTGCTGGCTTGTTTGCAGTAAGAGCTGTGTGGTCTTCGAAGTGTTCTTTGAAGTTAATGCGGAGTCACGAAGACACAATTAAGACTAGCTCAGAAAGGCTGATTTCAGGTGAACATTTGGGAGGATTATTGGTCCCAGTGTTTGCTGCACATATCATGCACAAAAGACAGAAAACACATGATAAATTATAGCCATGCCTGAAAATGAGAGTGTAAAAATACTTTAATTGAGATTAAATTTCTGTTAGCAAGTGCTTCTCAGGGGCAGAGAAGTAAAAGCTTGGAGTACCTACACCTGAACTATACCAGGCTACTGTGTGTTTGCTATGCTTTGGGCTAGGCAAAGGAGCGTGAATATCCAGCAAATCTGGAATCTAAAATCCCTGACTAGTTTTCATTTCTTCATGTTCATCTGGTTAGGGTGTAATACACATTTTGAAATCCTTACTCTGCTCCAGAATTTCTGGCATCTCCTGGGAAAGTCATTCCTCTTCTCCATGTCTCAGTGTTTTGTATTAGATGAGAATGTCAGCACCACAATGGGCCAAAAATTCTGAGATGCTCACACTAAGGTTATGGGAGCTACAGAATTGTTAAATACTTTGGTTTGTATTATTTTTCTGTTGCTAAGGTGAGCGTAATCATAAGTCATGTCAGTACCCAGTATATAGTAAATGATAACCACTCTTCAGAAGAAAACTTCCAGTAGGGCCAACTTGTGGTGGGCTCTCATCTCTACTGCTCTATCCTCATACTATATCATGGCTCATAGACCCCATGGGATCAAAGTAGTTCTTTGGCAAACTTAGGGGAAGGGCAATTGGGATGTCTGAAGAAAGGTAAAAGGTGTGTACGCGGCAGGGGGAGAAGCAGAAGCTATTTGCTAGCAGGGTTTGATTATAGCAGCAGAAAGGAAGACACTTTATTCCAAGAATAGCATTGTAAAGATGCTGGTCCTGCAGTTTCAGGCAGGAAAACACTTGAAGGGACTAAGATAAAATGGGTTTGTTTGGCGCACTTTCTGCAGACAAGCAAAAGGAAAGAGAAAAGTTAGCAGTGGCTCTTGAAGTTTGCCAGTCTGCAACTTAGTTACAAACAAGGGGAAAAACACTTCTATATCTATCCCATGCGGGTTTAGGAGGGCTGGTCACTGGTCAAAAATATACAGCTTAGATTCCATGAAGTTTCTAATCAGTGAGGATAACTTAAAGAGTCTGCAGAAGATGGCCTTTCCTATGAAAGTGGACACACAACATTTTCCTCCATTGCTACTCTTCTGTAATTTGTCTAATAAACCTCTCTCTAAAGGCTGCCTCTCCTACCATGTTGTACAGAGCATATGAGTGTGGAAAGTCATTTTTTTATTCACAAGTGCAAAGTGAAACCTTCTATTATAGATTGCTCTGTAAGGCAACTTCAAGAAATGAGAGCAAGTATTAATAAAATCTGCTTAATTGATATTAGCATAAATGCAAAGCCAAGTAATATTATCAGTACCAATGCTGGAACAGTTCCATCACATGCTCTTCACATCTCTGTTTATCTGTTTTAGGTGATCTCAAAGGAGAATGCTCAGGGGGAATTCAGGGACCAGAGATTTAATGGTTGCAGTTTTATAGTCTTTATCACACCATCAAGGCTGTAATCAAAAGATAGAGGTTATCACCTCCAAGAGTTCTGTCATCTCAATCAACCTTTGAGGGAAAATCATCACAAGAGAGCCTCTGGTAAGTCTATGAATTAATCCATATTTGGAGAATGTTATATAATTTGTGTTATGTTAACACCTGCAAGCTCTAGTCATGGATCAGGAATTTGCCATGATAAATACTTTAAGAAAGCAAAATGAAAATAAAGTCCTTTTCTCAAAAACCAACCAACCAACCAACCAATCCCAAAGGGTGGTGTGTTATCTAGGCAATTTCTCATATGTGTTTGTTGCGTAGCATGATTACTGTAAGCTCATACGATGTGTAGAGTCAACCTTGTCTTTGCAGGGAACTAGAAACTTTGGAAATTGGGATAATCCCAGGCTTTTCCTGTGGAACCAGAGGACTTGGAGAATGTACGTGTCAGCATGTATCTGGGTGGTTTGATTAAGAGGGAAGTGATCATTTGGACTAGAGATGATCAGTCACTAGGAATGTCTGTCTTTAACCTCCATTCCTGACAACATGTACTAAGCTCTGTTATATGATTAATTCTCATTGTGGACCCCGGTACAATGACCATTAATCTGTAGATTTAATTAATTTCCATCTGTTTGTCTAATTCAGTGGGGAGAGGTTGGAGAGATATTAGAAAGAGGTGTATGGCTGGGTATCTGTGGACTTTGCAACCCTGGCCATTAATGTTGTACTAGAGCACTTGTGGAAATCCAGTCCTTCCTCAGCTGCAGAGTTCAGAGCTGAGTAGCTGTGACTCTGTCCCTAATTGTCTAAAATAGAACATGAGCTAATTCAAGTTGTGGCCAGGGAAAAGGCAGTTCAAAGGATCAGTCCTGCTCAAGGGTTATCTGTGATTATGTACTACATCCCCTGTATTAGCCATCCAAAACAGATGTCTGCTTCTATCAGAACCATCCATGTTGATAGTGAGGTTGCTGTGGGACCATGCTCACTGTGTGCTCAGCTAGGTATTGCACATCTGGTCAAGGTCTTGAGCTTTATTTCTGTTTTGCCTGATTTGGGACTTCAGAAGCATATACTCGGTATTAAGCCAAAGGCTGTCTTTGTTCCATAAGGCTGCCCCAGCTGGAACCTGTTGCTGGTTGACACAGTCAGATCTTATATTGAAACTATTATATTCTTTGGCATATTACACTGTGTTTACAGCTTTTAACTCAGCCCAGTAAACAGATGGGTTATTTTAAGAATCATGTGTAAGAGCTTTCATTAAAACCATTACAGGACACCAGATGGGAATGCAGAATAGACAGCAATAGGGCTGCTTGCTACTATGCTGGACTTCTTGCGAAATATTCAGAAGTGCGTAGCTCTTCTTGCCGCACAACTTGTCTGCTTTCGTGCATCATGGTGACCCAAACACTTCTGGGTTTGAGTTATATTTCTATGAACCAGTTGCCACTTTCTGCTAAGCAGGATGAAATGGATTTGGATTTCCTCATCTGAGTTTTCCAGATCACTTAATTTCTGAATTACACTTGCTATGGCAAATATGATTTTGGTGGGGGTATTTTATGACAAAGAAATGTCAAGCAAAATGGAAATGAAAGGTTTTTTCCCAAAAGGTTAGCTCTGAAGTTTTGCCTTTAAGTAAACAAACAAGAGAGGAATTGACTGAGAATTTTCAGTGCTGGAGTAAATTAAGAGACAAGTCTCATACAAGAAACAGTATCACTGAGGTGTTCTCAAGTATACTAGCATCTTAAGTACACTAGAGTCTAGAAAGAGTGCCAATGGTCTTAAAAAGATAAATGACAGAGGAATATGTTTTGAAAAGGAAGTAGATTAGTGGATCTGGTAAATCTTGACCTATTTGATTTAGACATTTAACTGAAATGGATTTAAAAATCTCTGACCTGTAGAGTTTGGGCTGGAAGTCTTGTGAACTAGATTCTCCTATTAGGTGTTCCTCCTGCCACAACAGTTAGTGAAAGAGTGCCAAAATCTTTGTGACACTAGTTGTGTGGGTTTGTTTTTTTTTTTTTAATTTATGAGTCTAACATCTGCCAGAGCGAATGTAATAATTAATAAAAATGTAATAGTATTTGTTATAATACTTGTGCTGAATAACAAAATTCCTAAAAAAAGGAGGTTTGAGGGCTATATCTGAATTCAGGTCATTTTTCACAAATAGTTTTAGGGCATATTTAGAAATATCATAACAGTTCATTTCTGGCAGATATCAGTCTTTCCTGTAGGCAAAAAACCAATGGTTAGCTCCAATATTATCAAAAGATTGTACGTCATATTTTGTTTTGCAATTATTTTTATCTGGAAAATGACCTAAACTTTAAGAGATTTCCAGAAGGGTTAAGTAACCTGAAAGGAAACTAAATAAAACAATTGAGGCTATGAATATGATTTTATTTTAACATTTTTTCTGAGTGGAAAAAAACCCTGTTTTGTTTCAACAACTGAACCCCCAAAATCTGTTCTAGCCCAAGGATAGCATAGTTATAGTTTCCTATATCTACAAATATTTGCTTCGTATTTACAACTTCATAGTAAAATGCTTCATTGTATCTTATTTTAATTTATCTGTCTAATTGATGGATAATACTACCACTTGTTTATGTTGAATTTTGCAAATTCTAGAAATTAAACCTTTTCTATCTGAGAAGATATTAAGAATTCCTGTTTAATATCCCTATCACAAACAAAATATGAGTAGTTCAGTGTTCAGTGTTCAGTGGAACTGGAATTCTGTAGTATTTTTTTAGCCGAAATTCTGTTCTTGGAATAGGGATGAAATACTGACATTCCTAAAATCAAAATATCCTGGGCTTTTTTGTTGCTATGACTGAAGAGTAATTAATTTTCAATCCTGTAAACATTAAACTGTTTTTAGCCATGTGTATTTAGGGGGATGCCATGGCTTAAGGCAGATTTAGAGTCTGATCGACTCATTCTTTCCTATAAGTGTGGTTCACTGGCTGGTCTTTCCCCTATGTACTCACACCCAACTGATTCGTGTGACACCTAACATCACAGTTAACCATCCCCGTGTAGCCTCATGGGAGGCAAAGTGCTCTGTGGATTCCAGTCTGGTAGGAAGAGAAATATTTAAATACCTGTCCATTATAGATCTGCAATTTAATAAATCAATGGACTTTTAGGTTTTAGCTTTAAATGGAAATCTGTAGTGCATTTCAGAAGCTTACAATACTGAACTATGCAACTTTTTCTAAAGACAAAACTTCAGCTCTAGCAGTCACCTATTCTGCCCATCAGACTGGACTGTTTTTATAAATCTAGATGCTCTCTCCTTGCTACATTATCTGAAATTCCTGTCTTCAGACTAGTCCTGGCAGTGTGAACTGAGAGAGTCCCAGCTGCTCTCTCCCCAGGAGCACATCAGTGGAGATTTGCATCCACAGGAGCAAGTGTGTAAACACAAAGGCTAGCACGCAAACCTTACCTCTTGATTAACTTTGCCATTTCTAATTTATCCCTGTTCTAAATTTTCTCTTGTGTTTGCCTTTTTCTATGATTTCTTCCAGTAAAGCCTGTGCAGGCTGGCTTCTAGTTCCCATTCAGTGCGATCTTCTCATACAACAGCTTCACCTCCAGCTTTGAACATAAATCAGCAGAAAAGTCCCACAGGTTCCTTGCATTCTGTTAGGGAAAGGAAGGAGGGATAGTGCAGATATTGCGCTAATGCTATCAAGCTGCCTAAAGCGAGAGAAGAGATTGATAAGAGAAAGCATTGTATTTATAGTTTCTGGCATGTAGCATAGCACAAGTCCTATTTGAATTCTTCAGAAATTAGTATCAGATGACTTAGGAACTTCTGGCATATTTGAATCTTAAGTGGTTACAGATAGTTTTGCTCAGACTTTCCTTCAGTTGTTATATGTGCTACTTCTTTCTATTCATTTGAAGACAAGTTGTGAGAGTCTACAAATTCTTGGGAGAATGGAAAAAAAAATCCTGCTCTCACTGAGGCTGATTGGCAACAGGGACACAGATCCTACCTGAAGTCAGTGGTCACCTCTCTTCTATGTACGTGCGTGCATCTGTGTAAGTGTGTGCACAGAGATTTAAATTGCCTATGTGACTGTTCAGTCTGATGTTGCGTTTACTTTCCAAATGTGCAAGCCTGACCTTGCTGCCACCATGTATGATGTGTGCATGGTAGACATCTGGTCAGATAAAGGGTCAACTTCAAATTAACATAGCTTTTGTCTTCAGAAATGGGTTATTGTATGAAGCACCTGAATGAATACTTTACAAAGAGTAGAGAAATGAAAAATGTAGAATAAAAATTACTTTTAGAAAATTTAAGTCATTGTTATCATCAGAGCACTATGCAAAGCATGGTGCAAAGGTTCCCCAAGATGACTGTCGGTGGGTAAATCAGTGCCTAGGCACAGAGTAGAGGACAGCAGGTGCCAGTGCATTTCCCACGAGGATGGGAAAGGTGTTTTTCTTCTTAGACCCAACTATGTACTGCCATGAACCTGACTCAGTGGTTGGGCCCGCTCGCTCCATGACAATGAGAACAGCTCAGAGAGTGTTTCCTTCCTTCTTTTTTTTTTTTTTTTGTTTAAATTGTCTGCATCAGGGCTGGGAGCTAAGCCTGTGCCCTGATAGGCAGATGCCCGCTCAGCCAGGTGTTTTGAACATGAAACCTGTTCCCCTTTTGCTGTGCTCCCACCCAGCAGCAGTTGAGGCCTGCCACAGCAGAGATCTGCTCAGGCTGCCTTCCCAGTGGCTTGCAGAATCCTTCAGTGCACCCTGCCAACCCCGTGTACTGCCAAAGCAGCTCTTGTGAAATAAGAGGATGCATAGCAGCCCTGGTCAGCCAGTCCTGCTGTGGGTTGGCATGCTGTCTGCTGGGAGTCCAGCCCCTGCCACTGCCCTGCCTGTGCTATGGAATAGCCTGCATTTTTCTTCTCTAAGGACCTCCATGTGTGTGCAGGAGCAGCCTGGCTCAGGCCAACATTTCACCGGGCTTCCTGGCAAAGCTCCACCATGCTCCAGCTGCAGTTGGCGCAGCAGCTTGTCCTGCAGCCTGCCAGCAAGCAGGCAGTCCAAATGGCTGGGAGCGCCCTGGGAGCCTCGGCAGCCGGGTAAAAGGTAGGTTGTGATCATGCATGGCTGTGCAAGTGCTGCAGCAGGGACCACCTGCCTCCGATGGCCTCCCACTCCATGGGCCTCACTGGGCTCCCGCAGTTATGAACACCAGCTTTGGCAAAGGATACTCCTCTGCCTGTTCGTTGCGGTTATGGGTTGGGTCATCTGTAGAAGGAGCAGTGCTTTTCAATCTCCTTAAGGTCTCTTGAGTCCTAAGGGAATAATAACTCATTGGGATGGTTGGAGCTTGACAGGGACCTGGAGGCTTATTGCTGTAATTCCCTGGCAGTATCTTTCACCCGTGGGGCAGGACAAGTAGGAGTTTCTCCCACAACAGGAGTCAGAAATCTTCTCCTACAGGAAACACCCAGGCCAAGAGCCTCTATCCAAGCTAGTTCTTTTGGAGCAACGCGCTTTTCATTATTTTTTTTAAAGGAATTTCTAAGCTAAGTAAGAAAGAGATCTGGTAAATGGATTTCTCACTTGCAGGCTCTCGTAGCTGTATCATTAGCATTGCCACTGATCAAAAGATCAGATGCAAATGCAAATAGGAGTAAACAAGTGAATAGGTCTTTGTGTTTAGAAATAATGATGGTCGGGGAAATCCCCCTCTATTCTTAATCATCAACCTTAAAGATTTTGCGGCTGATTTTCCTTGACATTGAGTCAGTGTTATCTTGACCCAAAGGCAAAAAGAATAGAAAGTTGCTTTGTAAGAGTATTTTATATGCATTTTGGGGTGTTATGACTGACAATGAGTAACTGCAAAATCAGGGTGTCTTACTCTATTTTATGGAAATACTGATCATGTTCTCTTAAAGGTTAATTATTAACATACATAATTTTAGTATATTACTCAACTCCTTTTACTATAAGTGCGGCTTTTATGTTATGGTGAAATTAGCTATAAATATATTTCATTATCTCTAAATATTGCATCTCACATGGTTTCAAAGAAAGCTCTTGTGTCCTGATGGAAACCATCTCTGTCCTCAGCAAGGCTTCTGTTAGATGCATAGTATCTTTTTCATTATTATCTCATTCAAGGATGTTTTCTTATGCATCTAAGAAAATGTTTTGTGTGAAATAGTCTGTAGGGAAAGAGGAAGCCTTTCTCGGGGGCTAAAGTGCAGGCTTTACACAGATGCAGGCCAGTACGCAGTGTATTGGAGACTGTCAGAACTGTAGGATGAAGTTCTGCGTACCATAATAAATATTACAGTTCAGATTACCACTTCAGACTTAATTTTGGAATATTCTGACTTCTGGTTGCTTATTTTTGTGCATTCGGATATTCTTTTAATGTTGTCTGTTGACTCAGTGTATGCTACAGGTAACACTATCAAGGGACCTAAGTCATGCAGGGACCTGCACCAGAAGCCACCTTAGGGCTAAATCCTATTACTATTCTTGGTGACTTAAACTGTGACAACCCATATACTTAATGCTCTGGTGTGTAATCCCTATTGGAAGTTGTGGGGCATAGTGCCCAAATCATGCTCAGTTAATACCTTAAAAAGTTCCTAAATACCCTATGGACATATGAAGAAATCATCGCTGTTCAACACATTCCTTCAGTTTCTCTTAACAAGAATATTAATATAATCCATGTTAGAGTTCAGTGAAAGTTGTTTGGCTTGCTCATCAGCATGTGTGCATAAATGTGTATATAATTTGCAGCAGAAATATAGATTGTTTACAATATACATTAAATACATGTAACTAGCAACATTTTTGCATTTTCAAACTATCATGCAATAATATGTATCTCATTGTGTATATCTATATAGTGTGTGTGTGCGTATGTGTGTTTTTACTAGGAAGTTATGCTTCAATGTTTCTGTGCGTTCCGGGGGTTGAATGAAACACCCATGGAAGCTTGCCAGCTATGCTGACGCAAGCTCCAGGATCATCCTATAAACATTTACGCTTCTGAGTAACTTCAGTCACGTACAAACACTGGGACGAAAGAGACCTCGTGGGTCACTGATTCCAGTCCTGTGGTATGACAGGCAACGCTCATAACACTTCTCATGAAATAACCAAGTTTTATTGTAAAGCTTTCTGAGTTTTCGCGTGCCATCCCTCCTGCTGGAAAGCTATTCCATTACCTCATCCAGTTGATAGTTAAAAAGTCTTCCCTCATTTTCAGCCTCAGGTTAGTCATGGACAGTTTCTACCAATTTGTTCTTATGTCAATGTTGTAAGTATCTCTTCTTCCTCCCTGATGTTTACCCAATGAGACCAGTTGCACAGCTGAAGTTATTTATGTGTGTTTGCAGCTTTGGGTCCTTGGGGATGGATGTCCACATGTATTTTACTTACATATAGATAAACACACAGAATGACTTTACAAGCCAACCTTGTCAGAGTGATTAAAACAAAGCAGAATCCTGAAGTAAATGAGTCTCAGGTTGATAAGGACTGTCTTTGAAACAAGTGTCCTTCAGCGTGCAGCTATTTCTGAACAAATGCAGCTGGCTAGCTTTGGTGTTCTGTGATTTATATCAGGACAAGTCTCTTGCTCACATAAAACATAGGGTGCCACAGTCCCGTATAGATCTGTTCATCATGAAAGAGGATAGCGGAGTCTGTCTCTTATTTTTCTAGCAATAAATTATATGTAAGCTGGTAGAGCTGTTCATTTCCAGTTTGTGTCTGAACTGAAGGCACTTTGGTATTCTTCACACCAACCAGTGCTGCACCAAACGTGCCATGTTGGTATTCCTCCTCAGTTAATTAACTTTTCAAAGATAGGTTTGTGGTTTGGTGTTTTTTTTTTTTCTTTTATGACCCTGAGATTCCTGTATCTTCTAGAACTGAGACAGGTAGGATTTGGAAACTTAATTTGAGGTCAAACATGTTTACTGGGAGCAAGGCAGAATGGGCTACAGAAAAGCTGGATCCCATTGCCCCTCCTTCCTCTGTCCAGTCACTCACAGGCAGCACTCCGCACAGGCAGATTCCTGTGGCTTGTGGAACTCTCTGAACAAGGAGGGGAGGAAGGCAGACACTGTATTTCATATGAATTGGCCACCTGACTTCTCTATGCCTTCTCTGAGGGTTATATCGAAGTGATAACATGCAGGACGAGAGCTGGTAAAGCAGGGAGTGACATAGGAGGGAGAAAGGGCTCTGAAATGTTACAGGCAGGGGAGTAAAAGTTGCCATGGGAGATCATATACACATTGTGAAATCACATCAGCTAACAGACTTAGCAAGGAAACCAACAACTGAATGGGACACATCTTTTTGAGGATACTCTTCATAAAGCAGGCTTGTTTTGCTGTCTTCTAGCTTGTGTTTAATACCTGGGTAGACTAGGTCTTATTCTAAAAGACTGCTGCACTAGCATATTTAGTTGTCATTAAATAACTCAGTATCAATAAAGAAGACATTCCTAATAAACCAAATAATTTCAAATGACTGAAAACTGAGCTGAAACATAATATGGACAGAAAGCTGTTTTGCTGTAAGAGGACTGAGGAAAGAAACTTCCTGATAGCTACCTGTACTTTCTGCTGCTTGCCCAGATTCAGTCGTGAGGAAAAACTCAGAAGAAAATTGCCGGTGGTACAGCAGTACTGAAGGTGGCATTTTGGACAGCACTGTGATACACTTGAAATAACCCCATCATAAATGAAATAAGATTTTCGTAAGAATGCTGGCATTGCAAACCTGCTCTTTGTAGCTCTAGTAGAAAGTTGTTGGCAGCCTTATCCTGCAATGCCAGGTGATTTGTGCAGCAACTTGTAACAGCAGTTAAGCAATGAAATCAGGTGCCCTTCCCTGAGGCTACAGATGAATCACCGAATTACAGGGAGGGAAATGAGATTGGGAGTAGAGTGGATACACACTAGTGAAGAAAGGAGACGGGAGAAGCTGAGGTGGACAGTCATCATTGAGCCCAGAGAATGTGTCTCGATGTTTTTGTTTAAGCAAAATGTAACTAGTGGTAACTGGAGGATAAAGATCAGGATCCCACATCAGAAATTGTTTGGGCAAGTGTCAGCTGAGAGTAGTTTGGTGGATGGATATCAGCGGAGTTGTACTGACATAACATTTTGTGCGATCAGGAGGAGGCCCCAGATCTATTCCCCTTCTGGTTACCTGGTCTCTAAATGGAGCTTCCTGATATTCATAGTTTAAATCACCTGAATAAAATTCAACTATGTTGCTATAATTGTTTGTAGTATTCACAGGAGTTTATCGTAATCTATTCTTATGCACAGCTAGGTAACATAGAAAACATCCACTATATTTTTCCTCCACATGCGTACATAGTCTGGGTTTTCCTGGCAGATCATGCAGAGGTTTTCAAGTGAAATGTGACCTGTTTTGTAGCTTCACAGCATAAGATTCACAGGATGGGATATTTTAAACCTATTTTGCAGTCGTGCTGCATTGTCAAATGACTGGTTGTGACACACTTCATAAATCCAGCTGACACTCTGACAATGATCCTTGATGTGATAAAACAGTCAGTACAGGCTCAGGCAATAAAGTAGGAGGATGGAGGCTGGAACTGAACATGGGCCAGAGTTTTCTAACTGATGCCTAAAGTTACGCCTCCGAGTGCATCCTTGCACACTTTTGTTTAGTTAAGGCTTCAGAGAGTGAAGTGTCTGTATTCCCTGTTTGGGGAAAGTGTGTAAGAATTGTTTCACTTTCAATTGGAACTCGCCTACCGATGGCAATAGAAGCACTGAACAAAAGAATAAAATATGGGGTGGTTTCCTAGACTCCTAGACTGGGATTTTCTCAGAAAAAGTGAACAACTTTATTTTGTCCAACCCTGCACCGATGCGCCTTCCCACCATGAGCAGGTGATTTGTTGTATGTTTCTCCTGATAGACTACAAATCCAGAGCCTGGTTCTGTAAATGTTTTGCCCAGGCGTTCCATCAGGTTTGATGTACCCAGGAAGGACAGTGTCTGCTGGACTGTCTGCCTCCTCCCTACAATCTGCCAGGCAGTTACATGGGCATTTGGCTAACCCTCCTGTCCTTGCTTGGTTGGTAGGATCTGGTTACATCAAAGGTGGAGATCCTGTGGCCCATCAGTATTTGTAATGAATAGATGTACAATCATTGAAGTGTAAATCATTGTAGAAACATACTGGTGTGCTTTTTTATGCTTACTGTGTTTCTCATCTAGGTGAACTGTATATTTAATTCCTGTCAGTTTCTGGTAGAAAAAATGATAGCTTTTTGCTTTCGTTAGCACTTGCAAATTTGTTCATCATATCTGATACCATTTCTTAGAATAGTTTCAATTCCTACATACTGAAAGAAGAAATTCATGTAAGGCATAAACAATAAACATTTTTAAAAATTAAATGGCTAACATTTATTCTCTTGAGTCCATATTCAGCGCTGCATTTAGGCTCAAATTCTGAATCAGTTTCCCATTAATTTGAATGTTGAATTAGATACCAAAATATGCACCAAAAGCCTTAACATTAAGCACTCAATGCTTCTTGAAAACTCAACAAGATTGCAGGCTTTCTATAAAAATAACTTACAATATCAGTGAGAAAAAAAAAGGATTTGAGAGATAATTATGAAGTAACCTTAATACCCTTACATTAGGCCTGTAAAGTAGCATGACTTCTACCTAAAATGCTCAAAGAGATCTTTATTACCACGGTTTTGCTCTTTGATATAAGTTAAAGGTTTGTCCGGTGGTTTCAAAGGTGGCTGTCTTTACCTTAGTGGGTTTTGTACCAGTTTCACATCCCAGCCCTATGTTCTCCTTTAAACATTGTCAGACATTAGGCCCCAATTCAGGAGACACTCACTGAGTTAACTCACTTGCACTGAGAGGCAAGGACTAGAATCCAAACTGCTGATCTGATGGGTAGATGTATGGAAAACTATTAACAGGGGAGGGATATCTTTAAAAATAGTGGGAACAGTATTCTTTTTAGTCAAAATTTACAGAGTAAGTCTTTAGGTTAAAACTAAAAATACTGTAGCCTACAGATACTGGCAATATATTACCCTCTTGTCTCTGAAAAGGATATTTTTATTATAAATGACTAACTTGCTTTGCAATATTGTGACTTCATTCAGATCTTATTCTTTAGCATAATTGAAAATCAAATACCTTATACAGCAGTTACAGTCACCTTTTATTCAACTGTATTTTGATCTGTAGGTATTGTGTAGGTATATTATACGTATGAGCTGAAATCTTCATAGCAGCCTACAGGCTCTCATTCAAACCAGCTAGCACCAGTTCAGTGCTCTCCTGAGAGCAGAAAAGCTTTTGCAGCTATTGTGACAGCCCTCCCTCGACAGATTTCCTATCCAAATTAAGATACTATATTTTCCTTCATCATTGATAAGATATTTTTGAGAAAGGTTTCACATCCAAAGTGTCTTTGCAAACCATTCTTGGAAGTTCTAAAATAAATGTATTTCTTTATACCTGTAGCTCTGAATTAATCTAGATTTGTATTTTTTTTTTCTAAATACTTACCATGATCTAATACTGAAACAACTGAGCCGATGGCAAGTGATCCAAATCTGCACATCAGTGGCAATTCTGAATAGGGTCTGCATTATTCACGCTATGATTCAAGGAGTAAGAAAAGCCTCTCCTGATGAGTGTCCCTCACTGGGAACAGGGATTTTATAACTGGGCACTCTGTGGGTTTAAGGTAGGTCAGAGTAACTTCGTGATGGATAAACCCACGAATCATCATAAGAAATGTTATTAGCGGCAAGGCTAGTTCATTTATGAACTCCAGTTTACCAAGCCCCATCATAATCTATTTTTCTTTGGTAAAATACAGCAGGAAGTCATTTTTGAATATTTTCTACAATACATCTAAGAGTTAGGGTGTGATGTTATGCGGATAAAGCTAAGCAAAAGGGGTACAGCTGGCTCTCTGTACCTTGCAGTGGAATAAAAACTGAGTCACTACCATGGAGAGGTCACTCTCGTGCTCTGAAAGCAGTTTGAGATTTAACATCAGTTATCCAGATGTATCTGTAATATTCAATATATCATTCATAATTTTATGCAACAAAATGAGCATATTGAAGTAGACATGATGTGAAATTAGAGCTATTGCGAGACTTTTTCAAAGAACAATAGGAGTTTTGCTTTTATTTCAACAGGACTGAAATATATCCCGTTTCTTATAAGAAAAAGCAGCAAATAATATTTATTATCCTTTTGATATGAAGCCATTACTGGAAGCCATTATCATCACATTTCAGGTTACTTAATCAGCTCTGTGAACTGATAACCCACATAAATAATTGCCTCACTGCTGCCAATAGTGCTCTTGGCACACTATGAAAATAACATGGTTCCTTATGAATTAAACCACAATAAGATTTTAAATGACAGATTAAAGGCTTTCTTTAGGTACCTTGAATACTTCCAAACTGAGCAAATGGGAAGAGACCTACCATTTTGCAGGTATGTGATATAGGTGAACTACGGTTGAGCTCCCTGATGGCACAGAAACGAGATGCATGTGTCCAAACATGCCAAGCAAATGCAGATGATGAAAAAGAAAGATTAACTGCTGAAGAGCCACCTGCTCTTCAGAGCATTCCAGCTATCAGGCACACCCCAGCCGATACTGTAATGCTCGGCAGCGTATCCACAGAACTTCAGGCAGGGACTCCATTATCTGCTTGGCTCTTTTCCTTTGCTGTGCAGAGCAGCTTACATCTATGGTATTGTGCAAGATGTTCATGTTTTGTTAATATCCCTCACTTTTGTACCCATTTCTTTTAGTTTTAGCCTTTTCCCCTTGTCTCCTTGTTGTGGGAAATGTCCAAAGTAGCCATAGCTCAAGCAAAATGATTGGTCCCATTATTTTTTGATATTACATTATCTAGTTATTCTTGGCTGGATATGTGCTTGTAGCTTGTCTTTCACTGCTAGAGATGAGAGAAAACATCTGTCCCAAAAGAAGTGCTGATACATCAGTATTTTTTCTCATCCTAAATTATAAAAAGAAATCAGGAGATGACAGCCCTCCTGGTACTACCAAAACATGTGCATGGACAGAAGCTATGACACTTAATGTACGTATACATAAGGCAGCCAAGGGAAGTGATTTCCAGACAGGAGGGGACAAGGTCTTGCCAGGAGAGGCAGCTGCTCCACTTCTGAACAGCCTGGTCTGAGTGTCGCTGAGGGGTGGCCCAGCAACATCCCAGCAACCTGGAGAAGCTCAGCTTGACACATTTGCTCTTGTAGCAGAAGGTCAGATTCCCCTTGGGCAGGCAGCATGGGCAGGGAAGCTGCCTTGAAACCCTGCCTGCACCTCTTGTGTCCCAAAAGCCACAAGGGTGAGAAGGTCCTGGAAATGTCAAATTGGAGGTGGTGTGGTATTTTTGGCCACATTTTTCACTAAAAAAAAATAATCAAAAGATGGAATTTGTGACTAGATTTATGCCATTTTTATACTATACCATACTCTCATATGAGATCTCACCATCTTTTCTGAGTTGTAGCCCAGGTGTTTCAACCTTCCTTCCTACCCTGTATTTATGTGGCTTTTCTGATATATTGTGTGGAAAAGAGAGGAGACACTTGATAGTTTGGGAGATGAGATCTGGCCAGAGATCTCAGATCCGCAGATGGGAATGAGGAAAGAGAGACCTGAAGTTAAGTGCTCTGCAGGGAAAAGTGGTTTCATACTTGACTTAAATGGAAAGATTTCATTTAAGCTTTCTCACTTTTCTTTTGCAACACTGTAGAACACTGAAGTTGTACAGAAAATAATTTTTCTCCGAAAACTTTCTGGCCTGATCTACTTGTTAAAATCTGTGTTGCTCTACTCCATTCAACTCTCGTGGTGGGTACAAGCACTACCTACGCTAGCAAATGAGATGTCAGCTTTAGGGCAGGTACCTGAGCCTCAGTAAGCAGTTGCCCCAGTCATCTTAAGGAATTACCTCTAGATGTCACTCATGAACCCTTCTCTTATTTGAGGGATTTAAATAAGTAGTAGGGATACCTCTGACAAAGAAACCCTTCAATCACTCTGCTTGGTTACCGAAATGTTTGTATTCTGCACTCCTTTTCTGCACTGCTAGAGTCAGACAAAGGCTGAAGGCAGAGAGGCACTTTGTCAGCAGTGTGGAGCTGCCTTAGCTCACATAGAAAATGAATTGAAAGTATTGATTAAAATAGAGAAAACCTTAACCTTAGTCAAAATAAATAAAGACTTCTGTGGTCTTTGATGCTGATTGAACACGTTGGGAGAGCTCAGTATGAAGTTGGTAGGCTGTTGATTTATTTAGATAACTGTCTTGTTAGTACTTGCTTGGCAATGGGTACAGATGCTTGGTATAACATTTTCTAGCCCATGATTAAAATGACTTAAGTTACTATTTCTGCACTTGGTAATGCTTGATAGAGCAGATCCCCTCCAAAAAGTAAATAATTTGTTAGATCTTTTCAATGGATTCTCACTTTGTTTGTAAAACCTAAACATTCTTTGCTTGCTTTTTTTTAGTAATTAAAAAATCCATTCAAATAGATCTATGCTATACCTTCAATGGGGGGAAATTGCTCATATGGAATAGTCATTTCTATATAAAAGAAAGAAAAATTTCAATGAGAAAATTTTGGGCACCTTTAGCAGTATGTATGGTTTCTGAGGTTTTGACAACCTTACCCATAGCGAGTAGAATTTTATTCTGCAAATAGTTGAGCTGAAACCAGAGAGTCTTCTAATGGACTAAAACACTTCTACTGTGTATAAGAGTATATTAATTCTCGTATGAGCTGTGGCTGATAACTCTTCCAATTTATCTCATGTTTGGAAAAAGTTTGGCCTTGCATTGTTCCAGTTCAAATGTTAATTGAGTGATGTGGTTTCCCACAAAACCTTCATTAAAGCTTTTGGGGGTTCACTTAGTCCTGAACTACTTAAAGGACTTTTTCTTCAATGTTATCGCTAATATCCACCTTTCATTGAAATCAAAATTAATGTCTGGTGTCTGCATTGCAGCCAGGACTTCCAGAGGGCTAGCAGTCAGAATGGACAAGATACTAAAAAGATTCCTATCACACAGTAAACAAAGCTTTTAAAAATAAATAGGGGGTAATGAATGTCTGGCAGCATAAAGCAAACACATTTGCAGATCATATAACAGTAAAGGCAATTTGAGTTTATCACATAATTAACCTCTTCATGTGTGTAAGTGGGTACATGTACATTTATATATATAAAGAAATAAATGTGTTGATTGTTGCCCCTTTTATTTTCGTTTAGCTTTGAAAGACTAGGTCCTGTATGAAGAATTCAACAGCATAATAATTTGGTTAAAATGTACTCTTATTACTAGAAGTGCAAGGGACAATAAAACACTTGCAACCATACTTGAGTTGCTTATGGCCAACAGGTTTTACAGGTGCAATTTAAATGTAATGGAAGATGCAGTCTGATGTCATCCAAATTTCAAAGTTACTAAGGTTTTATATGCAAGGCAGGAAAAAATATTATATTGGGTTGACAACATCTATAAAAATCTTCAAAATATTTCTAAAGAGTTAATTTTACAATGTTTATACATATTTATAAATGTAACCAGACTTTTCTAACAACACTTGTGGAGAAGAACAGCACCATCTCTCAAGTGTTAGAAAGTCGTAAACAGGTATCTGTGCCATAGGAAAAAAATTCAGACATGTTCATGGATTGAGCCAACCCTCTTCTCTGCCTGTGTTGATGCCCCCCAGTCAGTTTGTTGTTGTGTTGATCTGGTAACTATGAGGTTGCCCGTAATGATTTTAAGACTCAAAGTTTAGTTTGATCTTTGTTTCTGGTTCGATTATTATACACACCGTTAGGCATTTGCTGTTACGTTTATGTTCCCAAGTGTGTTTGTAGGCACCTCTGTGGCAATGGCAGGATGTTGTTTATGGCCAAACAAGGAATTTTTTGAGATAGAACAGTTTGATAGAAGGCTTCTTTGGGGCTTGAAGACACTCACTCACTGGTAAAAGCCCAGAGCAAGTCTCAAGCAGAGACAGAGGGAGAAATATCACTTACAGTAGGCAGCTCCATAGGGGAGTTTTGCTGCAACATCACCTCTTCCATGTCTGTTTTTTCACTGCTGTTGTATCACAAACACTGACTCTGGTCCCTAAAGGGGCTTGGCTGCTTTGTACCCAATGGTCTGAGTTAGGCACCCAAAGCACCTCTGGGTCTTAGTCATTAAGTGATCACAAATCAGCTATGGCAGCATAAAAAACAAGGGAGTCCTTCACCTATATTCCTGAAGACAGGCAATTGTTAGAGAGACATTAAGCATAGCAATACACAAGTGCCTGTCTTGCAGATGATACTGATCTCTCTCGACTTCAAAAAAACCATAGGCGCAATGAGAAATTAGGCAGGGATTAAAAGTCAGATTATTAAAACATCATACATTAGTCAAAAATAACAGGAAAGTAGAGGAAGTGTAAGATGTTGGAGGTACAGACCTGATCTGAAACTCAGAAAAAAAAAATATCAGTCCATATCTACCCTGCAGGATGCCAGGGTGATGTGAGGGAATTTATCTTCTCCATCCAGGAAGGTGCCCCCGCTGCTGTAAACTGTTCCTTGTTCCTGCTTCTAGAAATGGATTGCTCTCTCTGGGTTTGACGCAGGGAGGTGGAGGCTTGAGCATTCACAGGGCAATTGTGAGGTCCTGGGGATGTGGCAAGGAAAGTTCATTTTACTTTTAAAAACCTGGAAGTTTAAATAGATAAACAAACTCCATGCTGGAAAAATATTTCATTTGCGAAGTTAAGTGCTCCAGACTTAGGACATTTCTGAACTCCACAGGATTCATCTTTCTCTGCTATGACTGATAAATGGCCAAAGGGTGTGTGAAGAATGCGCTAAGGAGGATGAAACTAACAAAATTAAAAAACAAAAACCCTGACAAGAAAACTATCTGCTCATTCCTATACCACATAAATGATTAGAAACTATTTCCAGGCTCCTGGCATGATTTCTTTTTGCAAGAAAAAGCTGGAAATAGTACAAATGTGGTTCATTATCTTATCATAATTATGCAGTTACTCAAATGATGAAAACCATTTCTGAAATGGTTTGTTGACGCAGCAATCTTTGAGGCTTTTGCTGCTGTGTGAGGATACCAGGTTGTTTTTAGCACTGCAGGCTGAAGACGGCAATCAGACACCCCAGGAAAAACCTACTTAAAAAAAAATGGGTCATGTAATTAGAGATTATATCATAATGAATGTGCACCAGGTGACAAAATTCACCTTTATGCCATCGCATGGACTTGAGCCACTTGACTGTCTGAAGTGTGGCAGCAGTAGGTCACTGAGGAGATAAGTAGCAGTGAGCAGCAGAGCACTTGGCAGGGGAGGGGGATCTGCGGGTCTCTGCTGAGCCAAGAATGGTGGGATGCAAAGTCTTGAGCCACTGGCAAAGTGCAGGAGGGGACACTTTCACTTATTCTTTTTAGGTTGACTTTTCCATGCCCATCCCTCCTTTTTAGCCTGTTCCACCCTTGCCTGTCCCACTGTTGGTGCCCCTTCCCAGTCTCCTCCATTCCTAGCCTTCCCTTATTACTCTGACATTTAACAGCGCTTGGCTGTTATCACTAATGCGATGGAGAAATGCTTTGGTGGTACATAGGCAGGTCATACAGGGGTGGAAAGGGGGAAGGGAAGTGAATTCTGTATTCCTGTGCGACCAAGGACTGTGGTTACTTGTATGCAAGCTCTCAGCGGGATGTGGAGGTCCCAGCAGTGGAGGAGATGCTGGACATGCTCTTGCTGGGCTGCTGGCAGCAGTGGCATGATGAACCCAAGACGGCTGTGCTCCTATAGAAAGCATTGACGACAAGCACGGCCAAAAGTAGGAAGTGCTTGGCCGTACGCTGCAGGCGTGTGCTGGGGACGTCACTTTAACCCATGTTCCTCCAACCCTCCCTGCCTTCCAGCCACACCACATCCCCTCTCTGCACTGTGATCTTGCGAATGAGGGGGTGGGTGTGTGAGACGGAGGGCATGGGCCTTCTGCTCGGCATGTGGGGCGACTCCTGGCGCTCCAGCTTTCGGGAGTACGTACTAGCAGCATGCGCTGTGCAATGCCACTTCAAAGCAGGCTTTGGCAGTGAGGCACGGAATTGTCTAGCAGGATTAAACCACATTGGAACCATTTTGGAAAGGGTTCGAGTCTTTGATTCTTTCATATACAAATCTGACATCAAAGCAAAGTCCTGGTGTCTGTCAGATATGTCCTTCATCTCTAGACAGAGATAAAACAGCCTCTTGTCAGTCAGATAACACGATAATTAGACAGCGTGATAATGCATTTATCCTGGTGCTTACAATCCTTGATCATATATTGCAATTATGTACACAGGCCACAGCAGCCAGTGTCTTTAATTATAACCTTGATGGCAAAATGATAGGAAGAAGAAATCTTCCTAAGGGTAGAAAAATGAGTCTTTTAATTCATTTTTATAGATCCTCACTGAATATAATAGAAGGGATTAATATGAAAGTCTTTGCAAGAGTGTTTGTGTGAACCGACAAACGTGTATTTATAAAGAAGCAGTGGTGCGTGGATATTACATTAATATAGGCCAGCTATTAGAGCAATATGAGATAGGTACCAACCTAGATAGTAACAGCAGATAGTGCAGCATTTAATTTTTATGTTAATCTGCTGCCCAGAAAATTCATTTGTAAGTGCATATAATAATATTATTATTGAGATTTATTAAGGTTAGGTTTTCAAATATAAATAGAAGACTTAAACAAAGATTTCGATTTCTCATTCATTTAATCAGTACCTCCTAGGTTGCTTTGCAAATCTCAGCTAGAGAAAAACAANTCTTCCGATCTTGCAAGAGTGTTTGTGTGAACCGACAAACGTGCTTTAAAGAAGCAGTGGTGCGTGGATATTACATTAATATAGGCCAGCTATTAGAGCAATATGAGATAGGTACCAACCTAGATAGTAACAGCAGATAGTGCAGCATTTAATTTTTATGTTAATCTGCTGCCCAGAAAATTCATTTGTAAGTGCATATAATAATATTATTATTGAGATTTATTAAGGTTAGGTTTTCAAATATAAATAGAAGACTTAAACAAAGATTTCGATTTCTCATTCATTTAATCAGTACCTCCTAGGTTGCTTTGCAAATCTCAGCTAGAGAAAAACAAATAGATGATTTTATCCCTGCTGCAATAAACTGCCTCTGTACCCAAGTGGACAAGGTTCCTGGGTCAGGAGCCTGATGGCTTACACCTAGACTAAGAGTGTGGTTTTTCTTGCATATCATTTAACTGCAGTTATGGTTTTTTGAGTTATTTGTGCATTATGAAGCCCTTGATTGAAATAAATGAAGCAAGGGAAGACAGTGGATGTTGGGAAGCAGGAATTGGTTGTAAAAGGTTTCAGTCTTACAGTTCTTATCTCTGGTGCTTGAGGTTTATCAAATTTCCACTGCTGTGTTTGGAGTCATGAAAAACCCATTGAGTGGTGCATGACTGGCTGCTAGGCCAGCCCAGATTCTCCTCAAAGTCCAGTTCTGCTCTCATACAGAAAAGTGACCATGTTACCCACATTCCTTGGGTAGGCTACTGGTGATTGTGCCTGGGAGAGCGCCAGGACTTGAGACACCACAGCCTGGCCATCTGCTTGGCTCTCAGGAATGAAGGACAGAAACATAGAGGAAATGGAGAAATGTAAAGGGAGGATTTTCCCAAGGGACCAGTGGAAGAGCCACTCCTGGTTCTTTTGGATACTGAGAAGCTGACAAGTCTCAGCTGTTAGGAAGTGCTGAAAAGTTGCACAATGAATATCAGGCTGCATAAATAAGACAATGAGAAAATAAGATACTCCAAAACTCTGAAACACCTGGGAAAAATGGCCGCTTTGGGAAAATTTAAGTGTAGATATAATCAGCTGGTTACAGAAGTCAACTAAACCACATCTAGAACTGTTAGAACATAGACTTCCCTATGTCAGGACAGGAACCGCATCTAAAGCATTAGGCCCCCATTAGCATCTTCACTCTTGTAGCTCTCCCAGGGCAATTGGTGTGTTCAGCTGCAGATAAACACAGTGCGAGGGCAGTGTTAAGTAGGCAGGATGAGAATAAACCTTCTTGGCTGTGGCTGTGCATTTGCTTAATAACGATCAGCACTGTGACTTCTATTGGCATTGTTTGTTTATTGTTCTTCAGTACAGAACTATGTGTTTATCAGGCTAAAATGGCCCCTTAACCGCCCCATGAGGAGTTGGGGGCCCTTCTCTGCATCTCTTATTCTGGTAGGGTGCTCCTCTCTCTTCTTATGCCACTGCAGGGCTTTCCTCTCCAGCTTCCCCTTAGGGCCTTCCCAGCAATAGTGTCCTCTAGCTTATCCTCTGTGCTTGCTTAGTGTCTGAATAATGTAATTCCTCATTGTCAGCATGGTGTATTTGGGAAATCAGGCTTGCTAGGCAGCTGAGCCTCTACTGCCCATGTCCCAAGTCCAGACTCCCAGTAGGTGACTGCTTAAGTAATTTGCTATGGCTCCTTGAATGATCAGCAGATCTGAGGAGCTTGGGTTGCTGAGCATGCACAGTCAGAAAAGACACATGAAATACACTGTATATTTACAAAACAATTGTGCCAACATGGTTAATAAGGCTTGCACATAAGAAAACCCCTTTCAGATCGAAAGGCCAGGGTTTGGACCCTAAGGACATTCAGATGGCACCATTGATGGTCTTGCAGCTCTTCTGCAGCAATCCTTTCTTGCTCCCATGTTTCCACCCTAGAGCACCAGCCAATGGGTCTGCAGAACCTCAGAGGAGATAAAGAGCAAAATCTCCGTGGAAATTCCCCCTCCAAAATTAGGGGATTAGTCTCTGTACTGGAAAGCCATATACATGCATGGGAAGGAGCTATAAAGCTTTTCTTACCGTTTTAATCCTTTGGTGTGTTGTGTGAAGCATTTTCTCCTAGAGTTTTATCTTACTGTTATAATGCAATATCTAAAAGATACTGGTCACATTATTTACTCACATAAAATTTCCATTTTTAATAGAGGAAAATGACTTATGTAAAAAAGAAAATAAAAGCTTTTTGACCTCAGTGATTCCTTTCTGGATGAAGTTTCTATCACAAAACCCAAACCATGTCTTCATGCTACTGGGAACCTAGATCAACATTTAAAAATCAGCTGAAGTGGACCACTTTTCAGTGATCAAAAAGACAAATGAAAACACACAAAAATCAGAAAATCTTTGGGGCAAGGGATGTTTATTTTCGGGGAGAAAACCTGAAGCAAACATTACAAATTTCTATTCTATGAAAAATAGTTAAGGGAATTGCTTAACTGGCCACATGTTTTGGTACATTATTATTGACTCCTTATTGCAATATTAAAGTGTCAAGTGGATTCAGCCAGCCAATGTAACTTTGTATGCCGTATATAAGTGTGTATATATGTAAATATATATGTGTAAATATATATATGTAAATAGACATACATATACATAAAAGCAACTGGTAAATGCAGTATTTCATGTTATAAATTGTTCTTTCAACCATCCATTCCAATAATACCCAATGCTGGAAATCTTATAGAATATTCTTACTTGGCTGTGGGTGTTGCCTTTGTGGTCATGGCCCTGTGGGGGTGGATTAGCCTTCAAATACATGGGCTGAAGAGCTGCAGGGAGAAGAACACCTTGTCTTCGGTTCTTGTAGTGAGGCAAGGGGATATTTATCAGTAGCTTCCATGAGGTTAGGAATTGCATCATGAATATTTACATGGAAAAAGAAATATACTGTGCAAATGTATCCAGGACACCAATTTACCACTCTGGCATCTCTCTTAGTTTGAGATAAACAGGAAGCTCCCAGAGAGGCAAACAGTGTTCCTGGTGGAGGACAAAAGAGTGAGGAAACTAGCACGTGAGCATGCTGGAAGAAGGCTGGAGTCAGTGTTATGCAGGGGACATATTTCCACTCCTCCTGGAAGAATGGGAAGCGGAAGAGGTAGCAGCCATTGTGAAGGCAACAGCAGATGTAGTCATAGCTTGAAGCAGATGCAGGGGGTATAGGGCATAGCTCCAAAATGCTGATCTATATATAATATAACAATAGCAATAATAGTGATAATAACAGAGTAAAGCTAGGGAAAGATTGAATTGTAATGTTGAATGTAATTCCAACAAGGGCTTCTGGGTGACTTAACAGACCATAAGAGTTCCTGGACAGTGGTGGAATTGTGGTTCTGTAGTTCACAATTGCCGATTCGGGTTTTTAGTATGCATCCCTTCTATTTTGATTGTTGATAACTTAGTAGAGACAACCTGCCATTATACAATTAACTACAAGCTGCACAGCACCACCTAAAAAAGGGTTCCTCTATTTTACTTCCACCTAAAACCAGCAATACATACCTGGCACCTTGTGGGCCTGTGCAGGACTATTAGCTTCCTTCCAAACGCGCTAGAGTATGGCTCCGTGCCTACCCTAATTAGGAATAATTAGCTGAAGCATTGGTGCAGCTGTACAGCTTTTTGTCTCAGAGCTACACCGCATACCTTCATTAACTCTGCTTTTGCACTGATGCTCCACAGTCTCCCATTTCACAGTGTGGGATCTTCCATGCACAGCTGGGTATTTGCTCACCAAAGCCTTTTTGCATTTCTTTGTGTTCTTGGGAGAGTACGTAACTCTCAGGCTTTTCAGTCACAGCTTCCCTGTCCTCTGCCTGGAGCCGGAGAAGCTGGAAGGGGCCAATTCCACATCGGAACCATCTGGTGAATCCCGATAAACCATCAGACTATTTACCTTTATTGTTCCTCCAAGCTGGCTTGTATGTGCTCTTGGAAGTCGCCATATTTATATTTCATTGGAGATGAGAAGGATTAAATAAATAGCAGTGGTGGATTTCTAGCCCTGGTAAGAAGATCTGCAGGGCTAGAATCTTTCCTTCATCTGAGATCACTTGGCTTTCTCAATTAGGCATAAATCTTGAGTAATAACCATAAATCATTTGAAAATGGGATCTGTCCCTCGGTACTCTACTGCTTTCAGTTACTTTTTGCAGAGTTCAGCCTATCTTTAACATCAACCAAACAAGCCACAGTTGGCCTGAAAAGCTCCAGGTTTTGCTCAGCACTGTGTGAGCATGTTCCACCAGCCCTTGGGGCCCCTGAAAGTGGAAACGCTTTGGTTCCAGCAGCTGTTTTCCCAGAAATACTTTAGGTATTTCCTCTTCTCTGAGCAGTCTTAGACTCCAGATCCTTTCCTTTTTTAACTGCAGTGTTTTGGAGCATCTCTACTCCCCTTGCTTTCTCCTTCCTGCTTGTTGCTACAGGCTCTCCGAAGCCTGCTGTGTTTGAGTAGGCTCTTTTTGTTTAGAGCCCCTCTTCATCAGCCTTTCTGCCATTGCTTTTTAAAACATATTTTCCCAAGTTGATCTAAGGCTAAAGAGACAGACATGAAGAAGAAAAAAGTCTGTTCCCACCAGAAAAAACATCACAGGTTAGGTTTCCAAGTCCCAAATTGCATGCACTTGGATTTCGTTGTGTGCACAGCTTGACCAAGTTGTGAATCGTCAGGGAAAGTTCTGCTGGTGCCGTGCAGCCCCAGGAATGTAGGGGGGAACATTACGTGGCCTCACTGTTTGACAGCAGATGCCTCCAGAGGGGCAGTCAGACAGGCTGGGAGAAGGAAGTGGGTCAGCTCCTCATTGCATGTTGGGGCTTTAGCTGGAAGTGAGGGAAACTAGCAGGGAGTTGTTCTGTAAAATGAGAGTCGGTAGTGTCCGTCAGCTTCCATGATGATGTTCAGCACTTTCAGCAGATCCTCAGGAGTGGCATTTCAGAATGGGAAAGGACTCCTGTTCAGAACTCTCCAACCTCTCAGACATTTTTTTTTAATGTGTTTTTAAGCTTTGGTGACAAAAAAAAAAAAAAATCCAAATATCTTTCAAGAAGCAACACGAATTAAAAAATAGGCCTTATGTAGATTTCATTTTTGATCTGATTCTTACAGGTGCAGATGTTTCACATTTCACCGGGGAGGAACTTTGGTACAGCCTGTTTGGTTAGGCATGCTACAGAAATATGAAAGGATGAGAAAAAGTGTTTTTTGAAGTCAGCTAGCTAGCATCTCTTGAACATCATTTGGCAGACCTCTAAACAAATAGGATACCATCTGTTTGAACTTCACATTAACTGGTTGTCTTGCTTCATGATGCTCTTTAATGTAGCACAAGTCAGAGAATCAGGGCTTACAGCAACACCAACATGACAAATTGGGGCCTTCAGCATTTCTACAATTGCTTTTTCCATATTTCTGTTTTTTAAAACAAAATTTATATTTGGAGCCCAAGCAAACATGACAGCACCACTTAATCACCTTTCTAATCATTCCCTCTAAAAAATTATTCCTTTCATTTTGTCCTCTAGCCAGGAGAATTGAGTTATAAAACAGCTTAACGCTAATTCTTCTTACTTTGATGAAGGCTAATTAAATTCATACCTCTTTGAGTAAGCTGTTAAAAGCCACAGTTAATCAATGTTTTGGCTGATACGTCCTCATTAAGAAATGTTATTTTTACCAAGAAATAAACCACCCTCCTTAAAACCAAGCGCATAAAGCAAGCACAAACCGATTTGCTTTTGCGATCTTCACCAGGGCCAGGGTACTTACACAGCACATAGTTCACCTAGAGTTGTGTGAAGTGGTTTATTCTGCTGAAAACGTACTTCGCCTATGACTCTTCTAAAAAGAGGATTATTGCCTATGGGGCATTGTATTAGCGGGGCTGAGACATCCTGATTCCAAACAGTCATTAAGCAAATCAGAGGTAATTTATGCTGTGGTGAACAAACTAATGCAAAGCCTGCCAGCTGTCTGGCCCTTCCAGTATGCCTTCAGACAAAACTTTGAAGGTCGGTTCGGGAGCAGTTTCTCTTACATTGCGTTGTTGTTGTGACTAGAGGGAGGACAGTCAAGTTCGGAGGCAGGCCCCGATCCAGCAGAAGTTTAAACATCTGCATAGTTTTGAGCATGTGAGCAATCCCATAGGAGTCAATGAGGTTACTTTAAATGCTTAGAATTAAGCATGTGCTTAAGAGCATTGCTGGACAGGAGCCATGGTAAGAACCAGCCCCAACTGTGACCTAAAATTAAAACTGGAACACTTTAAAGATTAATTAAGGCCTTGTCTACATGGGAAAAATTGTTCATCGTGGTATGAGAAACTTTATTCTCATGGCATTTGTGGCCCAACTGGATTCAGACCATTTACAGTGGAGTCGGCTCTTATGAGGTTTCCTGACCGCATTCAGGAGGTGTGGAGAGTTTGGGAACGCACCCAATGTTTGGAAGCACCCAATGTTTCATTCACCAGTGCATATGAAATTTGTATGCCTTCGTAGTCATCTTTATGATAGTATCGTCCTTTCAACTCTTGGGAAAATGGCAGAACCATTCAAGTAGCCAGAAAGCAAACAGAAACATTACACACCTCCTTTCTTCACCACAGCTATTGAAACCCCTAAATACTGCAAGCCAGAACTGTTCTCCTTTTAAAGCTTAGGGATTTAAGGACTTGGCATTCTTTGGATCTCATTCTCTTTCCCAGAAGACATCTGTTTTGGCACTCCAGAGGGGCTGTAGAGTAGACATTAATTACATTTGTGTCAATTTGTTGCCCCTTTTGTCTTCCAGAAGAGAAGGAAGCAGAATTGGTATGTATGACCAAGGCATGATGGATTACTAAGCATCATGTCGCAGCAAATAAGCCAATCACTTCATGCCTGTGACACAGCGCAGTCACTGCAAACCTATTCAGCAAGGGAAAGGTAGGGAAACAGAGAGACCTGTACCTGCAAGAGACCATGAAGTATGATGAAAAGGTTGTAGTTTTGGTCTTGGATATGAAGGACCTCAACAACTCTGAATGGGAACAGAGAGTTTTGTACGTGCTGTTTTCAGCCGTCCTGCTGTGTTTTTTTTTTTTCTGTAGGAGGACTAGCCTGGTTTTCAGTGTCTTTACTGTAAAAACTGAAGTTTGCTGCTTGGTTGTGGCACGTGTATGGAGCCTTCTTCCTTCCCCAGGGTAAAGGAGCACTGTGTCAGTGCTTTTTAGAGAATGATATGCATATATCACTTCAACATTCAAAGAAAGGCAGAGAGTTTTTACTGACTCAGTGTTCCTTCTGATTAGGCTACACTGAAGCTTTGTTTCTTGGAGTCAAGGCTCTTTCATCTGTATCACAGCAGAGCTGGACAGATCTGCCATAGTGGCCGATGGACACCCTTCACCTTTAGAGACCAAACATTTGCTTGTAGGCAGGGCAAGTCTTCCTTCAGCTGAAGAAAATGCTTCAACCTGAATTAGCAATTTAGCTCTGCTCTGGTCTGAAACAGCTTGTGATAGAAAAGGGGTCTCTGGATAGCTGAAAGTACAGGCATCTGTAGTACCAATATTTTTATACCATGTTTTTTACAATGGTTTGGCTATTAGTTGGTATGAAAAAGCCAGGTAGTGAGTAAACAGAGAGAAATAATGATATGTAGTGCTTATGCGCTGCCTTGCATTTGTAAAGGGCTTTGCAGACCTGAGGAGTAATTCGCCTCTGCTGGCTTCCATGTGTGCATAAATCTTGAATCACTTTGTACAACTCATGTACAATTTTATCCACTAAATAAATGGGTCTCAATTGTGCCATTTAGGCAGGGCTTCCTAGAGGGGGTTGGAGGTGGCAAATGGAGCAGTGGAGCAGTTTGCTGTGAGTTTGCGTAAGGACTGCGTTCATCTTTCTGCTCTGTATCCTAATAGACAGAGGGTCATGCTCCCAGCTTTTACTGCAGACCTCATGAGACCTTTTTCTGTCCCTAAATTTCGTACAGTAAAGGCTGGCTGAGAGTTCCATGAGCTGTTAAATACTCTTGTAAGGAGGAAGAAGGCTTCCTATGGCTTCCTATTTGTTGTGCACCCACAGCTCTGCTACCTGCTCCGAGTTCGGATCAAGCCATTACACCACTTCCAACACTTCTTGTCTCACCTCTAGCAGTTAGAAATGGAGAACACCTGAAATCACTCAAAAAAAGGACTGCAAAATTTTCCTGGCTTTCATCCCTTACCCTTCCTACAGTTTGCTTGCATGAAAGCTAGGGAGAACCTGAACCCAGGGAGACTGAATTTATGGGAATTAGAAAAAAAAACAGCCAGCCTGGTTTGATTATTATTTTTTTTTGTCTGTCTTAAAAAATGTGTTCCTTAATGCAATCAGGGACTTTTAGTGTAGTTGTGAGGATCACTGGACCTTATTCCCAGCATAAGGCAATGGAGAAATTCCAAGAGACAGTCAGCTGGTGTTTTTTTTCTCTTGTATTTCTAGCCCTTGTTTGATGGACTCTAAAGCTGTATA
Source organism: Anarhynchus alexandrinus (assembly GCA_008711295.1). Lineage (NCBI taxonomy): Eukaryota > Metazoa > Chordata > Aves > Charadriiformes > Charadriidae > Anarhynchus > Anarhynchus alexandrinus. The sequence goes on along the minus strand of VUYV01000016.1, from coordinate 4,357,436 downwards.
CAAAATACAACAGGTTGGAAAATGAGGTATTTGTTGTTACTGCCCTTGCTGTTGTGATTTTCCTGCCAAAAATGACAATGTTTCATTAAAAAGTGCAAAATAAAAATTGGTGAAAAACCCACAAAACTCAAGTACTGTCAGCTTGAAAGCTAGACTGAATTGTCCATTTGTGCAGAAATATTGGAGATTTTAGTTTTTAGATTAAATAAAAAATATGGGGATAGGTTGATGAAAGTAGTCACGTTCTGCAGATATTTTCATCTGGTTAAAAATAAATCGTTTTAATCTAAACATGCCTCAACTTTTCAGCTGCCTCTAGCACTAAAAGCCCCAGTTGTTGTGCAGGACCACTGTTTTCTACATGCTGTGATTGATTAATCAGTTGTTAAATGGGCATTCAGGTCACTGATGGCTGTTTGAGAACAGAGCTACCAGGACACGTAGGAAATTCTCCCATCACACATGGGGCTAAAAGTAATAGAAATCAACATCAAAAGGAGAAAAGTAAGGGAGGCAAATTTGTTTATATAAATGGTTACACCCAGCATTTTGAAAAATAAATATCCTGCTCAGACCCAAAAATGAATTTAAAGTTAATTGGAAACAAACAAACAAACAAACTAACATAAATAACTTCACAGGTATTGAGGATTAAAATCTAAGCCTGTCTGAAAAGGAAAGGTGGATAAACTGGCTTGGGTGAAATAAAAACCCATGTGAACCTTTGTCTAAAATTCAAATTCAGTCAAACTTAAATCTTTTAAGGTTCAAAAAGATCTTTTTGCTTTAATTATCACATGTGTCTCCATTCCCTGGCTTAAGGTATGACTAAAAGCCATGAGAAGGCTAGTCATGAAAATGTTCAGCTCTTTGTTTGGTGTTAATGCAATGCTCGTGTCTTTCAGCAATTGTTTATTTTCACATCCATGCCACTGGCCAGGCAAGTTTCCCTAAAGAGAAATATCTTCCAAGTGGTGCAGATGCCCAACACTACCTCTCTAGTGGGATTTAACCCATGGCCATTTTGAGAGAGACCAACGCTAGGTACAGAGTGACGGTGACTGTCAGCCTTTGGCAATACTGAAACAGGAATTTTTTGTCACATGAGATGCATAAGTGGCACCCAGCTTACACGCCACAGAGTCTCACTGGCTGTTCAGGTTAGCTGTGTATTTATTTCTGCAGTTGTTGATTCACTGCAGACCATAGTCCAGATGTAGGCGCTGCAGGGTGGGAATATTTTGCAAACCAGGAAAGACTTTGGCATCTCTGGCACTGACCTACTAGCAAAAAAAAATCAGCATTAAAATTGAATAACATGGATGTACCTTGACCACAATTAAGCAATACTTTTAACTACGTATGTCCAAATCTGGCTTTTTAATAGGAATTACATGTTCTCAGTGAGTGGCACTTGCTAGAGCACAAAAGGGTCTTCATTTGTGACTGGAGACAGATATCTATTGAACGGAAAAAACAGTTGCAGGAGGGTGTGATATGGATTTACTTTGTTTTCCCTTTGGTGTTCTCCTATAGGGACAAGCAAAACACAATACAGCAGAGAGCATATTGGTTAGAAATACTTTGTCAAGTTATTTGGCGTTCTTGTTTCAGAACTGCTTCTGACTAGACTTTCATTTTCCCATGTTTTTGGCATTACGTTGAAATTATTGGATCATTTTAAATGAGAGAGAGAAAGTGTTTTACTCCATGTATCCCTTTTTGTTTCTTTTGATTCTCTGGTGTTGGTGGTATCTTTTGAGTTGTTTGGGTCACTGGGTGTTGCGTCTATTTCTTGACTGAATCACTGCAACTGTTAAGTGTCAGAATGAAAGAAATCAAAGGGATTTAAAATATCAACGCAAACTTCCAGGAAGTATTCGCCTGACTGTTCAAGTGAAAAACATGGCACTTTGGTCATGAAAAATGAGAAAAAAATTCACAGATATGAGTCATCTTGGAAAGAATAAGTGTAAATTCAGCCTTGAATATTGCTGAGACAAAGCTGTGAGTGTGGGGTCTTTGTGGCTGTTGCTCAGTACCCATTAAGCAGATGCAGTAAGATTTTCAGTTGGTATCAAAACCACTAAGTAAATTTACATCAACTGAGGATCTGCCCCCACATATGCCATAAGGAGTGTGGATAAAGTTAGATGGAAGTGCAGGAGATTAGGGAAAGGGTAGTATAAAGCAGATGATTTGCTTTCTACCAAAAAAAAAAAAGCCAAAACCAGGTAGAAGTGATAACACTAGCAAGCCTGAAACCGTATCACACAAACATTAATTCAAGATTTACCATAAAATTTGTCTGTTACAATAAAGTTATGTTTTCCAACCATGTATTTGTACTTACAGGTGAGTTTCCAAGACCAATATTTTTAGAGGTGCAAGGACAAATGCACTGAAGCCTGGGTAGCTTTAAAAACATCTCTGCTTATCAAAAGGTTTTGAGCATGGGGGCTCTGACACAACTTTTCAATATTTCATAATTCTGGAAAAAATTGAACCCTTCACCTTTGCATAAAAGGCTTCATTCAGTTTACATTCCTGTTTGGTTACCTTATTGGTTCACTTTTTTCCTTGACCTATTTGCACATCACTGGAACCACTCTCCTATAGCTAATGCTACACATCAGTTTTGCAAAAATGACTGCATTTGAGGCACTCAGTAAATCTTCCAAGCAGCTCAAAGGTCAAATTGTAAGAAATATCTGAAATAGCTCTCCAGAAAAATGAGAAGAGAAGAACTCAGAACGTGAGAGCCGTAACATTTATTTCTGGCAGCCCACGCTGTTTTGTTACTTTCTGCAAGGTGTGTCAAAAAAGAGCACATAAGTGCCTTTGAAATGAAGATGCAAATTACCATTCCTCTGCTCTCCCCCTGCCTTCCAGTTGTTTTTTGATTTGTTCTTTTTCTTTTTCTTCTTCTTCTTTTCATTTTTTCTCTGTAGAGAAAAAAATAAATTCCTTCCGCCCTTCTCCTTTAACTCTCCCTGCCAAGGGGACGGCTGTTAAAATTGCCAATCCATACTGTATATGCAGCTTTTCCTATTGCGCTCCCCTTGCCTTTGCACAGAACCCTGGTCCGAAGCCCATCACAACTCCAGGGGATTCTTTCCATGCGCTTCCATGGGCTTGAGATCAAGTCAAGTAAGGAGAATTTTTTCCAGTGTGCATCTTTCAGCTTTCTGCCCCACCTGTTTCCCACCAGATCCCGTCATGGGTATTAAATGTAATTCATGTCTAATTATGGGTATTTACACCTCGACCTCAAAGCCATCCGCTTCCACCTGCACCCTGGCCGCCGTGGGCTTGGGGAGCGGGCAAGCGGCGAGCCGGCTGGCGGCGGGAGTGACACGGGAGCAGCTGTGTTTGTTTGATCTCCTCGCTGCCAGGTCTCTGTGTTTGGGGCTGGAAGAGCGGACGGAAGCTACTAATAGAGGCAGAACTAAAGAAACATACAGAGCCGTTCAGTATTACCGAGTACACATCCACCGTTTGAAAGAAAAGAGTGAGAACAAGAGGGAAAGAGCATGGGGAAAAAGCCCAAGGAGGCTCTGGTAACTACAGCGTGAACACAAACAGACCCCATGTTGCTATGTGTTCCCTTTGGTTTCCAAAATGTTGAGAGAGCTTGGCTGTAGGCTTTTGCTTCCTCCAGAAGCAGGGGAACTGCACCGCAAGAGCGCTAAGGGGTTTCTGCAAAGACTGAGGCTTTCTGCGTGAGGAAGGGAAAAACATGGGGGCCTCCCACGGTTTTGGTTAAGATGGTTTGAGACAGCAAACAAGAGCAAAACAAATATAAACAGATTATGTGGGGGATGTTTAGTGGGTCTGGAATCAAGAGATTCTTTTCAGGTGCAAGACATAGTGGCTTTGGGGATGGCTTTGAGCAACCCAAAAGGGCTAGAGGATGAAATATGGAAACAGTTAGGTTTTTTCACAGGGAAGCTGCAGCTGGGCTTCACGTACGATCAGAGAGAGGTTTATGAACTCAGTACTAAATACTGGTTGCCACTGGAGAGCGTACCAAGCAAGTATAGCTGTGACTTTCCACCTCTTTCAGTATCTGTAGGCACCTGAGGTTGCTCAAACTTGACTTTCATGAAAGCCAGAGACAATAGATAAAAAAATTCCTGGGGATTTGGGGACCATATTTTCAAACCTAGTTCCCTTAAACTAATCTCTGCATTTATAAACTTAATTTTAAAAGTCTTCTCTTCTGGGATGAGACTGTTGAAAGTGCTCTGCTGTTCAGGCATTCAGGGTGAGCACAGAGGGACAAAAGAGCATGGGAATGGTCATACTGGACCACACCAAAGGTCTGGTCTCCTGTCTCCAACAGGGGCTATTTGTGGATGCTCAGAGACCTGGCAAACACATACGGTTTGATTTAGGTAGTCTTGAAGTTGACTATATCACTTTTAAGTCAAGTTGGGGAAAACTTTTGGTTACACACATGTAAACCCAAAGTGTCATCACTGGAATATTGTCCATTGACTTACACTACAACCCAAGTGATGATGAAAAGCGAGTTCTTCCAATGAATTTTTTTATCTGTCATGCACTGAATGTCACCAAAATGTAGCAGAAATTGCCCTTAGAGATGCTGCTGTCATATGTGCTTATTTTTCACAAAGTATCTCATCTACCAGTTCACATTTAAATATTCCTAGCAAGCTGGACAAAAGAGCTGGTAATTAAAAAAACAGAAGAAAATTGTGAAATTGATTGTTGGTTATGTAAACCTCTGATGGGTGTCTTTCCATTTAAGTGAATATTTTGGATGATTTAGAAATGTGGACTTTTTCCCTTTTGTTTCCAATTTTCAAAACCCTCAAAAATATCAAGGGAAATGCAGTGGGAAAATGAATATTACCCTACATTTTTGCATGGAGAAATGTATCGAATCAAAGCATGGCCATGGTAATTGGGTATCTCAGAGGGATCTCAATGAAAGTGTTGCTACCCCCCATATTTTACAGAAAGGGGAGGAAAGTGGAAAGCACTCAGAGTCTTGCAAATCAGGAGCTTGTGGGAAAACCCTGCTGTATCCAACTGCATGTCCAGCGTGATGCACCTCAGTTCCTGAAATGAGAGGGACTTTTGGGACCTCTCCTTTGGTGAAGCACACAAGGGAGGCAGATGTCTCCCAGGCTTTGTCCGGTGGGGAATGATGGACTCACGGCCTAGAAAGCTTATCCAAGGAGTCTTGTCACTCCTCCTAGAGCAGGGTGGGATGAAGGCTCAGAAATCCTCAGTTTATCCTTTCCACTTATAAATCTCTGATCAGATTATATGATGGCCCTAGCCCTACCTAGCTTGGTGGGGGGAAAGGTATGATGAGCTAGAAGGAGCTGAAATCCAGCTGCAACCATTGCAGCAAATATCTTTTTTCTTCATCACTCTTTCTGTATAGTGTGATTTCTGCAGCCACTTACAACACAGTGTTCTTACAGCACTTTACTGGTGTCCTTTTCTCTCTATTACTGAGACGAGGGAAGGGAACAACAAGAAAACTCAATTAAGCAAGGTGTTTCTTGCAGGGATACAGGTGCTGTTAGCATGACCTGAGATAGACTTCAGCAAGCTCCAAGCTCGAAAACCAGATCAAAGTAAAAACGCTGGGAAATACAAATGTATGGCCTGTTTTCTGGCAACCTCACTCCATGCCAGCTAGCACCTCTGTAGCTGAGACTATCAACACGGAGCTGGAGACACATCCCACACAGACAAGCAAGGTCGGAAATAGCAACCCATTACTGTGGATGGTTTTTAATAGGAGAGAAAAATTCGAGAAGCAAGTTGTCGAGGGATTTCAAGGGATCACAGCTAACTTTCCAGAAGCAAAATTTAACTTGTGGCTCTTTTCTTCTTCTATTTTTTTAATAGTGTTTTCTCATTGACTGATTATGATCTTTCCAAAAGGGGAAAAAAGGGGCCCTGCAGCACTCTTGGTCTGAAGGGCTCGAAATAGGAGTTATCAAGAATCTCCCTGTACCCAACCAGCTAATTTCAGCAGGAGAACAAGAGAGCTTCTGTTAACACTCTGTGCTGAACTCCTGCTGCTCTTTCCATGGCAGGTGTGGGCCCAATACCTGTTTATCAAGAGTCTTACTTATGTAAAAGTAAAAAGTTCAGGAAACTAAAAAATCTGAGTCACTGTCTGCTAAACTCCCAAATAAAATAATTTTATTTTCCAACCAACCCAGTTTTCCTTATTTAAGCCCAAGGAAAAGAAAGGGAAAAAAAAAACTTGCTGTGAACCCTGACCTTTGGAGGTGTATTCCCCCCTGGGTGATTCATCTGTTTACCTTAGGACAATTAAATGTGAGTCAGTTTAAATAAACTTTAAAACCAAAGGAAAAATATGCTAAAAACAGATCTGACCCCACCCCTTCTCCTACTAGAGACTAACCGAGAAGTATGAAAAAATGCAACAGAGATCACATTTTCAGGAAAATCCTAAGGAATCTGGAGCAAGGCGGCAAGTCACGGTGGCTCTTGTCCCTGGCCCGGAGCTGGAAGGTGGACCTGCTCCAGGATGGACCATGCAAAGGCTGTCCCCACACTGCCACCAGCAGCAACTGGCCACCGCTAATAAGCTAATGCAGGGGCCATCAGAGTCATTAACCCCAATGCAATATAGTTAAATGCTTCACCTTTAGGCTACCAGTGGCTTCAAGGAATTTTGGTTCAGTAATGTCCTGACAGCTTGAAATATTTGGCACTGATAGCAGCGCTGCTAGCTGGGGAAATACAGCAAACACCCAGAGGTTTGCAGCAGATAAAAATGGAGATAAAATCACCAGAGAATTATTAACTGAGGCTGATGGGGAAGAGCAAGAACAACCCCCCCCTTAAATAAAGCAGTGCTAAATGCTAAATGTCAGGGTTTATGCCTGCAAGAAATGTGGCAGCTGCAGGGTGTAGCTCTTAAGAGGCCATTAATGGAAAGAATCAAACGCTTCAAGCAAGATTGCCAGCGCTGTTAACAGGCATATGTCGGCTCTGAGGCTGCCCTAAAAGTGGTGGGATTAAACAGAAATAACCCTATATTTGGGGAAGTTTTTCCCTGACTTTCGGTTTCTGAGTTGTTGAAGTACCTTCAAATCACCTTAAGACTAGAGAAAAAAAAGTAAGTGTGAGAAAAAGCAGCAATATTCTGGAGGACCTCATCTGATGGGTCTTGAAGGAAAACACCGACCTCTCTACGAAATTCATAGTACAACTCTGAGAATTTGGGACATTGCTGAGAAGAAACATGGCCTGCTCTTCTCTCAACACAAACAGGCAAAGGCTCGAGCAATTCCTTGGCATTACTCTGAGAACAGCCATCCCGCAGTGCCTCTGCACTGAGGGACACATCGCAGCTCCTCTCTGAGGCATCCAGAGGTGGCAGCAGGGAGAGGTGCCACACAGGCAGGATGCAGGTGGGAAAGAGAACATTCTCACCTTGTTCAAAAACACTTTTTTTTTTTTTTTTTTTTTGGAAAGAGATCAGGCTGTTTTCTGCCAGGAGGATTTAAAACAATCCAAGTTTTTTTTCCCATATTATTGACAAAGTGGTCTCTAATGATATGTCAATTGACTTAGGGATTATATCTGCTGGGCGATTCAGTCCTGACATTGCTTGTGACATTGTGATGAGTGTTGTGATTTCCATTGACTTTGGGGCATAGGGATTCTTCTGGCTGTGGCCACCAGAAGCTGCTATCAGAAACTGCACCATGTGCATGAAGCAGAGAAGCAATGAGGACCCACCAGTGCTGGCCTGAGGCTCTCCCAAAATGCTTGCTCCTTACCTCCCCACCATCACTTCATGCTAGAGAGGAGCTGTGGGAAAGTAAGATGAGAGGAACGTGCTGGTAAAGAAACTACACGAAAAATGGGGATGCCTCCTATTTTCATCAGCAGTCAGGGACGTGACTGTCAGTGTCTGGTAGCTTCTCCTTCCCCTGCCCAGGTGTGACCATCTGTTTTGGCACCTGTGTACAAAAAGCATAACAGCAGCCAACATTTAGAAATCGGCATCCAACATTAAGGATCTTCATGCGCTGCTTGGAGTGTTTCATTTCAAGGAGGGCAAACAGACATTCCTCACAGCGAGCAGGTATGCACCTAGCGACCAGGGAACAAGGAAATTCTGGAAATACAAATTTTACAGGGAGGAGGCTGTGCAAAGGCAAGTCGTGTTCCCAACCAAGGCAGTGTATGTCTAGCTGTGTGACCGGGGCTTTGTGAGTGCCAGGGCTCAGCACAAAGCTGCCAGGCTGTATTCTGAGCCTTTCCTGGGAGCTGCTGTTGGCTTCCTTTTAAACAGGGCAGAGTATGTCACACAACATAAGCCATTGGACCTTGAGAGGTAGAAATGCAGCCCTCCTGCCTGGTTCTTCTCAGGTAGAGGATATTTTGGGGGTTATAGAGAAGGCAGGGCTGTCTCATGGGGAGTTGTGGAAACTGGAAAAAAAAAACCTTTCAAATTAATTTTGTGCCATTGAAATATAACTGCCTACATGTTGTTGAAAAGCAAAATCTTTTTTGTGCAGACTCTCTGCTGCAAAAGGCTTGTGTGTCACTTAACTGAGCATCCAGAGCCCTGGTAAGGGGAGTGCTGGGTTGGCCTGCTGCTAATGGGCATGTATCTATGCAGCTGTGCTAGCCGGTCCAGAACTAAATGCTCTGTCGTAATGTTGTACAAAAAAAAAAAAAATTTCTGCAAACAAAACTGTCATCGGAACAAACAGAAATGACATGGTAGTCTAAACTGTAGGTAAGATGAAGTCATTTGTTATTTAATGCCTCTAGGAACAGGGAGCAAAATCACCTGCATGCCCATGAAAATTACTTATGTATAGAGTACCGTTCACGAGCTACTGCAGTCTGCACAGACTGATGGTCTTCGGGAGCCAGATCTGTCTTTTTCTTTTGCTCTTTGTCAAGTTACTTAGCAAAGCAGGACCCTAATTTGTGCCTCAGGTTGGTAAATGTTCCAATGCGCCAACACGCAAAGACTGTGGAGGTATCCTCAAATCACAGACAAAGCTAAGAAAATGGCAATCTGCTGGTGGAAGATTTATGCATAGAGAAAGGAGTAGGTTTGCAAAAAGGATTCTGGTGCTCTCTTGCAGGGATCTTGCCACACTAACACACGTTGTTCAGGCTCAGGAGTGGGTGTAAATGCACTATAACATTTATGCTCCCGCCCTCTGATCCCAGAATATGAAGATGTGGGTTGTGATGGCATTTCACATGTCACAGTCACAATAACCTCATTGACTCTCTAGAAGGCTACATATTCGTACTTGTCAGTAGATGGCACTATTTCTATTGCCTGTCCATAAACACAGCCACGTCTCTTTACTAGAGCTCCCTGTAAGGCTGAGCATGAGGGGGAAAAAGAGGCTCGCCCGGGGAACAGTATTTCAGGGACCTGTGGCCAGGGCTGCTGGAGTCAGGAAGGTGGAGGGACCAAGTGCAAATGGAAATCCCCCTTCGCAGAGAGCAGTGCTCTCATTTTGCTCGCTGCTGTAGCCAACAGCCTGCGGGCTGTGCGGATGAGGTGCCTCCTTTGGGAGAGCACCCGTACGCCTGGGGTCTGTCATCCTCTTTCTTCTCCTGGAGTCTGATCTTGCCTCCAGTGCAGTCAAACAAGAGCACCATGGTTTCCATCTGGAGCAAAGCAGGACCTCAGGAGCCTTAAGCAGAGGAACGAAGGCTCCCTGCAGGCAAGCAAAAGGTGCCAACCCTGCTCTGTGCCCATCCAGCCACACCACCAGCTGTGATTTCACCCAAAGGAAAGACCACTAGATACCAGGAAGCTTCGAGGTCCCCAGGAAGGTCTCTGCTCAGCATCCGCCTGTGGTAGGATCTCCTTGCACTTGTGCTTAGGGCTCCTTCCTCACTATGCTGCCCCAAGGATGTGAACAGAGCCTGTCCTACAGATGTCAAAGTGATCACACAGGGCTTATGTTTGGATAGTGTCGAAGTGCCAGGCATCATCAACAAGGCTATAAAATACACGCTTGGTCTACCCCTGTGTGCAAATGAGCTCAAATTCATCCCTCAGTGTTTTCTCAGAGCTTCTTTATGCTATTCTAAAACTATATAATTTGCTGTCAGCAGCTCCTTGATTTGTTTAGGCTCCACACCAGCATTACGTTTGAAAATTATTTGAAGGTATTTGGTCATCGTCACTTACACAATGTGGATCCCAGCTCCTCACCTACAGGACTTTCAATTATGCAGGCTATATAGCTTGCTGCTTCTGAGTACATAGCCCAATTTGTGTTGAGAAAAGGCATGAGTGTGCACAAGTAGGTAAAATAGAGCCCTGCATCTTGGATTGCTTCCACGCCCAGTGGATTTATGATGCACATCTAGCAGAGTGACTCCCAGATGGGTCTATGGACTGCATTGTAACATGTTCCCTTAGCATTCAGATTTACTGCTCCACATTAAAATAGTCAGCCTCTTAATTGGAGATAGCATCCTGGGATTAAAGCCCAAAACAGTTATTGGACTGTTATAAAACTCCTTTAAATAGTCCTACCCAACCATTTGTTCATTAGGTAATGACTAGCTAGAATGTTCCTGCCTTCATTGTCAGACCTCATTGTTAATGACCTCAAAACAGGTGAGACTGCAGCTTCGTGAGATATGGGGCTTTAACGTAATCGCTTTGCACTCAGAAGCCATTAGGTCAACAGAGCTTTACTAACACGCTGTGTGTTTACACAGCTTCCAACAGTTCAAAAAGCCAAAGGAGGATCACAGGTCTATCTTCAAGCCAAAGGGGAAAAAGATTGACACAGGGTTGTAATCATCAGTGTCTGAAAAAAGCCTTCTCATCTGTTTTTAAGCATGTTCAAACAAGACGTGACTCTTTGTACAACAGGGGCGCAGGGAAGGTGGGCAAATGCCATTCTTGTGGTTTAATTAAGGACCTCAATGAGGATCTAACAAATGCAATGCGAGTTGTGCCTAGTGGGTCTCATCTGTGTCAGGAGGGAGGGAGGGAAGGAGGGGAGATGCCGGGGAGGGTGGAAAGGGTGTGGGATGTGAAGGACAGCGTGTGGCAGCTGTTCACAGCAAATACTATTCTAGCTCATGGCTATGTGTTCCAGCCCTGTTGGAAAATTACATCTAAATAACAGATCACGAAAGAGCAACCCTGAAAAGGCCTGTAATTTAGTCCCAAGAGGAAATTCTTCATTCATCAACTGTACAAGAGACTAAATTAGTTCTCTGCTGGATGAGGCTTTACTGGGAGTTTGCTCCGTGGGTCAGCCCTACCTTCAGAGCAGGTTCCACTGGAAAGTCACTTCTGCCAGGGACAAACCCGCTCCCAGCTCATTGCACTGGATGCCACTCTCCAAGCCCAGGGCAAGGACTTCACTCTCACATGTGTTTTGGGCATTGTGGGGAGTGACTGGCACTGTCTGAGCTTGTTGGACAAGAGGGTTGCAGTGATGGTGACAGCGTTTTGTCCCAAGGTGGAGCATCACCCAAAGACAGCACTCCCTTCCCGTCAGAGCTCCTTGCAGTGGGCTCTGTTGCTTGGCTTAAAAGGACAAGGAAGGATGCTCTCCTGCTGTAGCAGGTCTGCCACTGGAAAGCTCTTGCACAGCTCACTGCATGAGCCCGTGTCAAGACCTCTCTGCTATCTCGTGCTGTCTGGACAGGGAGAGGGCTCCCAAAGGGCTTCCTGGCTGGAAGAGCTGTTGCAACACAGACCCCTGTAATCTGTGGGGCTCCATTCTGATACGTATGGTTATGCATACAGATCTGGCTGTGTTTCTTTTTATCGTGCAATAGAACTTTTTTTTTTTAAAATGGTGACTCTGTAGATTTCCTGTTAATGCTTCCCTTGCACACAAAAGCAAGGTTTGTTTAGTTTCTTCCTTTACAGCAATTGCTATTTTTCAGGTGTAATTAGCAACTCTCCCGTTTCCAGAGGCCTGATGTGTGGGTGTGGGAGAATAAATCAAAGACATCCAGATCTGTAAGAGGTGTACTGGCCAGTTAAAAGTACATCAAGTGGGGTTTTTTTCTCTTTGTGCTTTGAATCTGGTTCTGCTACTTTCACTCATGCTAAGAAGTATCATTCTCGAAGAGACATCCTATTTGTATCGGGAACTCATGAAAGCACCATGGAAAGTCAGGAAGTCTTCAGGATCAGTCCAGAATTGTAACCATGTTACAAAAGGTCAGAGTACATAAGTGCAAGAGGACTAGCTGTATCTGCTCAGATACCTCTGAAATGCTGTCCCTGTACCTTAAGTTTCCTGTGTTTTGAGGCATTCTGCTATTCTAATGCAAGTCATGGGCTAGTTTGCATGTTTGAAAGTTTATTCTTGATAATACTTTCTTCATCGTCATCTATAATGTCCAGTACTCCTGCCCAGTATCTTCTTTAACCTATTGATTAGTTCTAGGTGTTTTCAGGATAGTACAAAAAAAGCCTTATAGATAATTACAAATTATTTCTGCCAGCCTATGTTTTGTTTATGTCTGGAAGTGTGGGGACTTTTATCTGCTGAGAAACAAGTTGGTCGTCTGCATGCTCTTATTCTTATAGCTCTTGAATCCTGTTTTGATGGTTTTTCAGTATTTGTTCGCAGTGATTTTCGGTAGCAATGCATCTTCCAGGGTAGTTATATATGAAGGCATTGCCTTTTTTTTTTGTTTTCTTATTTTCTTTCATTTTAGTTTCACTGATTTTGTTTTGCCGTTGTGTTAAGGGATGCAAAATTCATATAAGGTGCTCCCCACCCTCTTCCACTCTTTAGAGGAATGCTCCTGTTGCATCCCCACTTATTCACCATACTTACAAATGAAACACCCCTACAATTTTCAGGTGCTCTACAGAAATGTCTGTGCTGCTTGTCATTTCATTTCTCCTTCCTGAACCCCACACCCTCTTCTGAATCTAGTACTTGCTGTTCTTCAGAGATAAGTTTATGTTAGCAAATACAGTGAACATTTTCTCCTTTGGTCTGAGAGGTAAATCAATATTTAAGGCCTTGTAGGAGTTTTTCCTTTAGGAGGAGAAATGAATGACACAAGCCAGGTACACCCCTTGATGCAACCTGTTTATTTGCAAAGAATGCTCATGACTGCCTGAGCCCCAAACACAACAGGAGCAAACAGTGGAAAGTCCTGTTGCTCGCAACATTCAAGTCTGTTCTGCTAATCATTTCTGAGCCGCAGGGAGCTCTGCTGCTCTGCAGCCCATCATCTGTAGGGTTTGCTCCTTTGTCTACCACACACCCCCTCCTAGATTTTGCCAAGCATTGCTCGCACCCATTCAGTAGCAATTGGGGTAACCACCTCTGCCCAAAGATTTGTCTCCAGATCAGATCTTGGCAAAGACAGTGGCTTCTACTGTTTCCAGCTACCTCCCTACATAAATGACTTTCTCCTTTTACACACAAAAAAAGAGACATCTGACACCCGCTGGCTTTGTGCAAAGCTGTTATTTGCTATAGACCAATGACCCAGTTGAAGGCAGCCATTAACTCTTTTCACATTAAAGAAACCCCATTACTAGAATATGTTCAGTCTGGTTTTATGTCACATCCTTCTACTTTTTAATACTTTATTTACTTATTTGGCTTGCTGTACCAGGTATGGAGATTTTTCTTTCAGGTGTTTGAGCTTAGTTCTCCCTGGCCACAGGCAATGACAGATAATGTATATGCCAAATACAAGTATGAGTAATTTTCCATTGTACTTTGTAGTAGGCATTACCTACACTTGTCATCAGTTAATTTTGTCTTCCCATTCACCTGCTTGTCCCAGGCTGTTTCCCTGTAGTCTTCACTGGTGTTAATGATACTAAAGCTCTGGTTCCCATTGGCGAATTTTGCTATCCCAACATTGACCCATTTTCTGGAGAAGGTATGTCTGTATGAAAATACACTAGCTTTGCCTGGAAGTCCCCTTCTCAGCAGAAGTCATTTATAGGACTGTCCTCTCTAGGGCTGAGGCTAAGCCCAGGGCTCTTCTGATGTGTAATGAGCTGTGTAATGGGACCTTTTCTCTGCTCAGATAGCAGATGAAAGCTGTTTTGTTAGTGTAGTCTGAGGGAACAGAAGCGAAGTCTCGGGAGGCAGGAGTTGTCCAGCTCAACTTTGCAGCCCAGTCACTCTGCAGGACTTTGCAAAGCCCTGCCACAGTTTCTCAGCCTGTTCCCACTTCTCCCCTGTCTCATGGGGTTGTCCTGAGGGTTAACCATCAGAGACACATCGTCTTTCTTTTGTGCTAAAAGAAAGACTCTTCATTATGTCTACATGAAAGAGCCCTAAATGGAACAAAAGTGACCGATGTGGAGCTGTATGGTAGCATTGCAGCACTGAGGATAAGTTACAGTGTCTGCTTAATGCTTGACAGATATTACAATGCTTGCTAAATGCAAGGCATTATTATTATTACCAATGGAGATGGCAACAAACCCTCCTGTGTCCTCATAGTTAGATTGTTTTCATATTGTCTCATACCTGGCAAATCTAACTGTGGTACCTTATGTTGCTTTCTTTTTTTCCGAAAGTATTGGTTGGACTATGAAAAATGTAGTGGTTTCGGCTGAAGGTCAGGCAGCCCACAAAGCACTGAGAGAGTGCTTCTCAGATTCAGTTCTTCACCACATTTATTGCACAGAACTCACTTTCACTTTTGCATTGGCCATTCAGGAGAAAATTAATATCCCATTTCATAAAACAACGATCAATAGCACAGTTTTCACCTCCCCCTTAGAGTTACTCAATAGAGTAATAAGGTGCAATAGCACTTTCACAGGGTATTAAAGTGAAATGGTAAAGGCACGTTTTAACTTTCAATCGAGTGGGAGGAACTGAGTCCTAGGATGCTGAGACTTATGCTGAAGGTCACATACCTTCTTGTCATGGGGCTGAGACCAGATCTCCTAAGTATTGACCTCTGCTCTCACCGTAAGAGCACTCTTCTTTTCAAGACAGGAGCTGGTGAAAGCTGATCTCACACATCCAGGTGAAATTGTTACCTAACAGCTCTTTGGAAATATGAGTTATTCCTCTTGCTGGGAACAACTGAGGGTAAGACCTGGATTACATGCTGTTCTTTTGATATTAAAGTAAAAAGAAAAAAAACAACCTGAGAAACTGTTTAAGCTGCTGACTCATAAACATACCCGTTACATGGCTAGCAGCTTTCATCTCAAATTACTTTACAGTGTGGACCAGAGGCCATCCTCAAACTTATGCCTGAAAAGTAAGCACTGCTTCCTAATAGACAGAGAAACACCAATAACACCAGCAACCCCAGCATTTTCAGAGCGTATCTCATCACTGTGTTCGTAGCCGGTGGCCGTAGGAGCAACATCCAGGTGTCTGCCATCCAAAGCCAGGAGTTGAACTCTGCAGGGTTGCCTCAGTGATTATCTCTGCACTGGCACATTATTTTGTGGTATGGCTTCATCTCAGGTTTTCCTCATTTGTGTGAAGAGTGACAGCCTCCTGGAGTGTAATTTACTTTATAAAGGCTGAAAAGTGCCCAGCTGGTGTCAGCTCTGGGCGCTGGCCAAGAGGGAGTTCGTGAACTGGTGAACTCGTAACTGGCCCCAAAGCCTGTAAAAATGCTGTGCAACCACATTTCACCATTAGGCAACTAAAATGTCTTTTCCCTTCTCCCTCTTCTTTTCATCCCAGGACACTGCTGTGCTTTTAATTGATTGCTTAAAAAAGGTGGCAAGTCAAATCCCTGAGGTGACATTTCTGTCTCCAAGCCAAAAGGCCGTCGGCTGGGACACATGCACAACACTTTAGGGACTTGCATAGATCTATTCATATTTGGTTATTTACATCTGGAGGATTGGACTGTCTCATAAAGAATCCTCCAAAGGGATGCAGAAAAAAGGATGTTCCTGAGGAGCTTATAGTCCATGCACACCAGGTGGACCGCAGCACAGTCATGTTGCTTAAAATGTGGCGAATAGGCAGTAGCGAATATCTGTGACAGTGGGAACTTGGAGAAAGATTTCCTGTCCTTGCATCTGATGATGTGACCACAGCCTTTTCTTTTAAAAATTTCAACATATGCAGTAGTTGCAAAGGATAAAAGGGTATCTGTTGCCTTCCAGCTCAGACTGCATGTTTCTCTGGGCAGCACTTACAGCATCTAAGTCTGTGAGAGCTCACTTCAGCTTCTGGGTGGTAAAACAGCACATACATGATTTCCTGAAGGGGTTCTGAATGGCTTATGGGGAATCGTGTGGGGAGGGACTTGAGGAACTCCAGTGTTTTGCTCAATTGGGATTCCCATACTCTTCTCCCTCCCTCTTTTGCCACATCACTGCAAATGTATGTAGTAAAATAATAGTGATGACTGAGGTCATGTCTAGAATAGAAACGCTTTACAACGTGTGCTGTAACAGTAAAACGTTCCTTGCCTGAACACAGCTATACAAGGAAAGCTGTACTTTGCAGCTGCACACGGTGAAACCACCCTGCCACCCACCCTAAAGCACAAGAGGCTGCAGACCAGCTAACATGCCACAGCCTTAGCTGTCCTCTGCGTAGGGGATGGGGCAGCACAGCCCTGTCTGGGCACTGCCCTCCCTGCCCAGAGCAGGGTGCTGCTGGGATTCGGGAGTACAGCTGTGCTAGAGACAGCCGAGCCAGGTTGTTCATGTCCTGGTCAATTGAATGATCACTGTGGCAAACAAATCCCCTGAGCAGCTTGAAAAAAATCTCAAGTAACATTCATTTTTTCAAGAGTTACTATGACACAAATGCTGCCTTTAACTGTGGGGAATAAAGGAGGTAACCATATCTGCTTGCATATGAAAGACATAGACACTGTGGACTTATAATTGCATGCACTCATGTTTAGCATCATTATCTTCCCTCATTTTATCTTTCTTTCTATGAGAGCTTGCCTCATGGAGCCTTTCCACTGCCAAATCCATAGCATTTGCATTAGAGCACTCTAACAAGACAGAAGTATGTGTCAGTATCTGCAGTCCGGATTGCAGTGACAGCTCTGGATTTATTGTGCTCTCCTATCTCCTTTTGTGATGCCATATGGAAAAGGGTTATATATATATAATGCATGGCATGAATCAGCCACGACTCTTTCTCAGCCAGGTCTCAGTTTCCTTTGCACCTGAGGACTAGATACCTGGGCCAGGGTGTTTGTGTCTGCAGTGACTCAGTGACGTAGAGCATCCTGAGGTATTTAGACACTTATCTCACTTTGATTTCAGGGAAGGAGGAGCCTCATTGTTTTGGAAGGACTTGCACCATGTCTCTCTTGTGAGCATGTTTCAGAAAGTTTATGTTCCACGTGAGCATGTGGAGAAGCTGATATTTGTCAGAGTCCAGAGATAAGTCAGCTTTATTGCTGATTATCTCAGATTCACTTTTTAGAGGATAGATTACAACCGTAAGATGGGGCAATATTACCGCTGGTTGTTAAAACAAGAAGGGAGGGGAGAGGGCTGTTGCTCTTTTGGAGAACAAGATAAGTTTCTTCTAGTGATGGCAATGATTCAAGCAGACTTCCCTATGCACACTCTACTCATATGCATTTCCATGACCATAAAGCAAAAAAGCTTTTTACATATAGAGGCAAAGGGCAGAGTAAAAGTTTTGCCAGCTGTCATTTTTCACTTGATTCCCCTATTTCCAACATCATTGTGTAAAGCCTGGCTAGATAAGCCTATAGTAAACATGCCCGTGTTTGCATATATGTATGCGTATGTGTACGATTCATATATTGATTCCCAGAGGCTTTGCTAAAATATTGAAGGTTTACCACCAGATTGCTTGCTTTTGAAGGAATTAACTGGTATACAAACCGGAATCTGCTCTCCATCACAAAGACATCACTCATTGTGTAAATGGTTAAGCGGATAAGAGGAGATGGTGCTTGGATGCCACTGGTATTATATGGCCTCATAGTCTGGGAATCAGGAAGGCCACCAAATGTAACTTTTCTCCCTAATGAGGCTAAAAATCAATGTTGAGATAACAGAAATTTCCAGTGTCTGGCTAATACTTTAAGCCTCTCATAGAAAACAAATTCTGTTCTCATGTCTGTCCTTGCAACCCACTACCTCTAGCAGGGAAAATGAAATTAATTCAAGAACAAAATTTGGTCTCACTTCAAATGAGTGCTTTAACCTACCTCAGTGGCAAAGCCTATGACAATAAAGGTGAAAATTTGGGTATTTTTCAAATTTGGGTACTTTTCAATTATTATTCTTTTCCTCATTATCATTAGTGAGCCTATTCGTGCAACATGGGGGAGGAAACCTGACTGTACAGTTTGAGATCGCATTCATTTCTTTGCAGTGCCTGCAGAGAATTGGGTCGTGTGGCTCAGCCAGGGATGCACTTGGCCAGGAGTCACCCCTAACAGCAGCCAAGAGAAATCATTTTGGGGGAGGAAAGTGTACAATAGGCAAATAAAAGTTAACCCATCCCCAAAGCAGTAAAATGTAGATTTTATGCCCAGAAGATTCAAAGGTTTTATGCATTCAGAAGCTTTTGTTTACTTTTTAAATACTTACCATTTGTAGATACTATATTTCTATAATATTACCTTTTGTATCTGTTGTGTTTCCTATAGATAGAGGGTTTTTGTTTGTTTGTTTTCACTGCATTCATGATGGCCATGTAATCTTGTGGTGAAGAGTGGCACTGTTTAGATTTGTGTTCTGTAAAAAAGTATTCCTTTCATGTTGAAAGCTCATTGTTCATGCTATACAAAAAAGGATAAATAGTTGTTCCAGCCTACTTTCCCTGTTCTGCTCCTTATTTTATGAGCTTACATTATCTCCTCTTATTCATCTTGTCATTCATACTGGCTCTACCTAGGAAGTTACAGGCATTTGACATTGCTGGTATATGAAAAGCTACTATGCAGCCCTCTTAGAGTAGATGCAGGATGCATTCCAGGATCTCTTTTTTCCTCTATCTGGAACAAGTTATACCAATTAAATATTTTCAGGAGTTAAGCTTTGAAGTGTGAATCGGTTCTAAGAGGAATGATAACAAATCTCTTTAGGTTTTCTTGATGTTTTCTTCAAAAGCTATAGAATTAGGAAGCCTCCTTTTAACCAACAGAAATAGGAATATCTATTGCTGCTACCAGAACTGCAGGACAATGCTATTGTTTAGGCTGCAAATAAGAGATATACATGAATCTCAGATCAATCTTGTGAAAATATAAATGGTATAAATGAAATTGAGTTAATTTTAGGTTTTAGAAAGTCAAGTTTTTTAGTAAAACTTTTGTTTGCACTTGGACTCACAGGTAGTGCTTCATTAGTTTTAATTGTAACAATAAACAACGTATGTACCCTTATGTGTATACATAGGTTGCACACATACACGTGCCTCCAAAGTGTGCCTGGTTTTGAAAGCTTTTTAAAGACTTTCTGTATAGAGAAAGCAGCAGAATAAATCTAAAAGATGCACAAAAGCAGCAATCATTAATAAGCACTATCGCCAATGAACATGCTTCTTCATGAGCTCTGCAGTGTCCACAGCTTAGAGGAGCTACTAATGAACCTTATCTTTGCGTGAGATAATGGTTAGGACCAAACAGGGGAGGTGGAAGGGAATTTGACCACCCACAGAACAAATACCATTATCAAAGTGCAACTTATGCCCCAAAGCAAACTTACTTGCTGGAGTGACATTTCTTCTTGGCATTTCATCTGCTTTGCTAGGTAAGGATCGGGGAGGAGGAGGGGAGGGAGAAAGGGAAGCAGGGGGAGAAAAATAGCCCAGCTGACATTTCAAGCAAGTAAATAACCTCTGCGGGAAGCCAGCTTGCATGGTGTTTCCACTTGTAACGTGTAATTCACATGCCACTTAACAGAGGTTGCACAGAGCGGGGTGGGGAGAAGAGGAGCCGGGCACCATCCCTGTCCCTGGGGTGGGCTGGGGAGGCTTTTGGCAGAGCCGGAAATTGGGGATCAGCCTTGTCAGGTCATATCTCATCAACAGCAGGGAATGGTAAAGCCAGGGATTTCGTTCCCACTCAGAGTGCCATTGGTTCCTGTGCCCCTTGGAACATGAAATCAGCTCAATTGAGTGAAAATGGCAACACGTTCTTGCACTGCAGAAGGCTGGGATTCAATCACCCATGACTACTTCTTGCATAACCAGAGAAGTCAGTGTTGAGAAGTGCTAGCTGCTTCAGCGGGGTAAATATGAACACTTCAATCTCTCTTGGAGGTCCTGTAGGATTATGAAAGCATTTGGTTTCCCTGTGTATGTTCAAAAGGAACGTCTGCTTGTTTGTACCAGCCTAGGCATCCACCTCTATCTTACAGTATCTCTTGGGAGGATATGCGCTCTTATGAAGCAAAATATTTAAGTTGTGCTCAGTTACCCATAACAGTGCAAAAGATGGAGATAAAACAACGTATGGTTCCTCAAGGCACTGAATAGAACATCTCTCTTCTGTCTCAGAAATGGATATCTATACGTAGCACTGTCATCTTGAGATGACATCATGAGACCCAGTCAGCTCCCAGGTCTATTTGGCATGGGTTTTTCCTGCCTTGACTCCCATGAAACTGCAAAAAACTGATAGCAAACATATGCCAGTAGAAAACACAGTATCACTTTTCTGTGCTAACAGATAAGAAGGAAAATGAGGCTTAAGCTCTCAAAACACCATCAAAACAAATGTGAAATTAGGGTTATGCACAAGAATACTTAGAGGTATGTTTTGTCTTAAACATATGAGTATTAATTGCTGTATGAGCAGCAATTAGGCTCAGCACAGGTGAACCTGAGGATATTCTGCAGAAAAAGTGCCCAGTGGCAGTACAGTACTGTTGCTGCTCACATTCTTTCTGCTAAAATAGTGCCCTGTCAATTGCAGCTTCACAGGAAGAGTGGTAGTGATGCAACACTGAAGAAAGGAAAACAATAATATATTGGTCCGAAAAAGAAAGTGGACGGGGAATAGCCAGTTTATGTACTTGGTACCACAACCGGCTTCTGCCTCTGGTTCCTCCATGCCGCTTGTAGACACGTAGGTGTTTGCCCACTCCCTTATTACAGATTTCATTAACATATGCATATCAAATCAAACTGAAGTTTCTAGTGCATCTCATTGCCTTTGGACTCTGCCATCATTCAATTACTTATAATGCTACATTAGTGTTAAAGTAAAGGGCTGCCGCAGTATTTTAGTGGGATGTAATGCTATTCTTTATCTTCATGGGTCTATCTGGACCACAGCAATGTGCTGCCATGGCAGTCACCTCATGGATATGGACCCCAGTGATTAATATTACTTCAAAACAAAACGTAGTTCATATCCCAGAGGTCTTCCACTGGGCCATGCCATGCCCAGTGCTCTGTGAAATGTCGTGACGTGGTACAGTGTCATAGGAAGTTGCTCACCAGTGCGGCTTGCTGAAGTACTCATCGTGGAAGTTACTGCAAACTGAATCCTCTTCACAGATTCATGCAGTTGTTGTGAATCATTCTTTACTCGAGTAAATGTTCGTGATATTCAAAGGTCAGGAATTATCTTCTCAATCTTGTTTAAAGTCCTATTCTGTGACAGTTTTAGAGGTGCTCAAAATAACCTTTAATAGAAAATAGTTTTAAAAACCGGTAGCTTTCAATGTTTATTTTCTCTTTCTAAGAAGCAAAAATGTGCTTATAAAATACTTTCAAGCTTTGCTAAACATTCTGGTACAATTCTAGTTGTTTTTCATTCATTCTTTCACAAATTATGTTTCTTGTCCATAGTAATGGTCAAATTGTTTCTCACCAGGAATATACTGACCCACGTGGCTTTGAGAGAACTAAAGATTACTCGTCATCTCAGTGCAGAAATCTTACTTTTCTCAAGTAAACCAGCAAACACTACTAGTGTTTTGTCACAGCTATTACTCAGAAATACCTAGTAAATGAGCATACCAATTAATGTATAAAATGTTTTTGACAAACAAATAAATAATCATCAAGGAATCTGCTGAAGTAGGCAGTACCAACAAAGACTCTATCCTGCTGCTAATTTTTTTGAAAATGTTATTGAACGAGTTCTCACTTGGGAGAAATAAACTTCATTTGTTACATCTGTCAGCCTCCACCATCCTAGTAGCTGCAAGTATGTTATAGTTTAAAAAAAAATAATACATACTTTCACTGGACAGCTTTCAAATTAATCTTGACTGCAAGGAAATTGGGCTTGTTGCATTTGTGCAATTCTTCACCCTGGAAAGGCAGCAATGAGAATATAATGAAATTCTCTTCATCTCTCTAATTAAACATCTTGTGACCAAACAAGAGAGGGGTAGGAGTGGAAATACCCAACCCAGTTAGGTAATTGCTGATAATCACAAACCTGCTCTCAGTGCTTGAAAACTGCAGGCTGAGGGCTTAATACCTGCGTGGCTGCCTGGGGCTGTGCGGGACCAGTTATCTCATCCGCATTCTGCAGCCTTGTGCGAGGGTGAAGGGGAACCACCACCCTGCGTGCAGAAACACGGCCCTGCAGGGAGATAATGAGGTATCCGCCAGACGAAGAAAAGCCTTTGTACAAGAGCTGTGGGAGCGCAGGAAGGCTGGGACATGCTTGTGTTGCCCACTCCATTGTTGATTGCCCATGGGGCTTCTGAGGGGCTCCAAGGGCTGCACTGCATATCAGGGACAGGGGGCTCAGCTGTAACAGTTACTACTTTTTAGGTCCAGAGGTATGTTTTGCAGACAGGCTGAAAAGTTAGGGTTACAAATGATTATGTCTGTGGGAATTTGAATGGCTGGGTGTCTCTGACACACCGTAGTGGTTTCCCAAGAAAGGTGAATGTGTTTGAGTATGTGTTTGTAGCCTGTGATGTTGTAATATGCCACCTGGCTCTCCAGAATGGCCGGACAACGTAGAGGATTATAGATCTGTTTGTGCCTTCCAGCCAGCAGTGCTGCTGTACCAGATACCAGATAAAGAGCAAAACAGTATTGTCCACTATATATCATTAGAGCGAAGAAGCAAATAAGTGAGAATGTCTTAAGGAACTCATTAGGAGAGTGCCTCACTGAAGAAAAGACTGAGGACATTTGACTGATCAAAGTAATTTGTAGTTTTGCCCAAACTGTTTAGATCTTCAGGCTGGGGACAGTATGGTCGCCTAAGGTGGGAGTCATTCAGTAAGAGTTATTTACAGGCATTCTGTAAATAAACACAGAAAATCGCTCTAGATGTCTTCCTTTTCATCAGGATCTTCCCATTTTCCATAATTTTGTAGCACTCATGTTAAGAGGAAAGCCGGCTGTCCAAGACACTTCTGCAGTGCCCTTAAATTTTTGTGAATCCCGAAGCAAAGCTACTGAACTGCACAGAGCTTAATGCCACAAACATTCTAGTTTTGCACATCTAAATAAGAAACTGTGAGAAGATGCTGTTGGTGGGTCCTTCAGGCTCTGCCAATGCCATTCCCTGCACGGGAGGGACACAGATGTCCAGACACTGCTGTTTTCACCAGCCAGTTGACCTGAGTAAGACAGATGTGACCATTTTGGGCAGCAACTTTCTGTGGGGACTTTTTTACCCAGCAGTTTTGCTCAGTCACCAGAGGGCAGACATCTATAGTTCCCCTTTATTCTTCATCCTTCTCATCCTTGTGCGGATTGTAGGCTCACCGGGGTAGGTTGGTGACTTGTCAGACATCATTATTTGAAATGAGAAGGTGAATCTTGATAAAGCCAGCAATAACCCCCGCACCATCATTTCTGACCATTTCTGGTGAGCCTGTGGCATTGAATGAGATGCCATTGATCCTAATGAGGAAAGGAAAAACATTGTCTTCTCTGGAGCATTATTGTAGCAGTGATAAGGAGGCAGGTCTAATGTTCTATATAAATCAGTGTGGTTGTTAAGTAGATCCCTCCTACTATCTTAGTCTGTTAAATATCCTTTAGGTGAGCACAGAAACAATAGTGTTAGAGAAGATGAGAAAGTACCCAAAGTAATAGGAAGGGTGGTTTTTGTTTTCCAGCGTAAATAATTTTTATCGCACAATTGGCGCTGAATATTCTGTACGTCTCGGAGACATTTCATTGACTCCTTTATCCGCACAATTCGTTTAAAGTTTAACAATGCAGAACTAATTTTGATGACTCAGTAGCACGAAAATTGTTATTTTAAGTGCCGAAAAGGTATTTTCCCTGTGGATTTTCTAGCACTGAGGCAACATTCTGAATGTTTTGACTGCTACTTTGTCTGACAATATAAACAGACAGGAATAATTTAATGATTAACTCATTATACTTGATGCATGCCTTGATGTCTCATCTTGTTATTAACAGTTTGTCCATGTTTTGAAATATATATAATACGAAGCAGAGCTAATTTTGCTCTGGAATGCTCTTTATGCCATTCCACAGCTTTTTCCACCCACCGGCTGAGCTTGGTCAGTGAAGACACTCTCTATTAACATCCCAGCAACTCGCTCTGGCACTTTCAGCTGTATAAAATTAAACCCACTAATAAGAAATTGTTCATCAAAGAACTTGAATATGTGCATAAGTCCGTCCTTATTCAGCCTACTATTTGAGCATATACTTAACTTTAGTACGCACTTGCAAATTTTGCTTAAAGCAGCCAGACTCTATTTTGCTGTTTGGGTCTTTGAAATACTTCCTGGCACCATATCCTGCTTCTGTCATCTTTAATAGTTACCTGTCTATCATTGCCATTTCCACACGCATTCCTCTCCTGAAAAGCCTTTTGCAGAAGACTGCAGCATGATATAAGATCTTGGAAAAATCACGTTTGTCTGTGAGCACGAGTGCCTTCTTGTTTTCCATACAAACCGGAATGTCAAAAAATAACAGAACACTTTTGCCATCAGGGAGAATTTTTAATGCATTTTTTACCCAAACTTTCAGTGTGATAATATCATTATGTCTTGGGGTCTTTTTTCACAAATAACATTAATTCATCACATTAGCATCCAAACAGCTAACTGGATAGGCAGTGTTAACAGAGCTGCACTGTGAGTGACCCCAAAGAGCAGGAAAATCCTAAGAATCTCTTTTCCTGGCCCTTGGAAAAACATTTAAAAAGTACATCCTCTGCTAGTATTGTATGAATTGATACACCTGAAAGCAATCAGTACGTGAAAAATGGAAACTCTGGCATTAAAACAAGCAGTAAAATAATCATAAAAGCCATAATAGGCAAAGCCCTAGCATACATATCCATTTCCAGCAGATGGTGGCGTTAACAATTTCTGTGTGCACTGCATTATCCTCCAGCACAGAATTGCCCTGGTCCTGACGTCAGCTTTCTCACTTTACTTGAGTTCAAACTGGTGAAACAAATAATAGTATGGTTATTAGCACATTTCCTCCAGAAGCCACTAATAAAAAAATGCTTCCCCTGACATTTCCATTCTACACCAACCAACTTCACAACTGTTACCGTTTGTCAGGCAAGTAAAATGAAAAAGAAATGACCAGGCTTGAACTAAAAAAATTTCACAAGGTAGAAAGATAAATACCACTGAATAGTTGAGAACTTGCAGCATCTTCTCTCCAAACACATTGTGATATCAGTAGCAATTGTCAAAGCAGCGCCTGCTCTTATTTTGTGGTGTTTCAGCTAAGTCCTTCTCTTATACTATTAGGATTTCCCCTTTACTGTGGACTTCTAGTAAATCAGGTTGATAAAAATGTGTCTTTGTGCATCTGCCAAATACCTTGATAGAGAGGACGAGACACTGTAGTTCCTTCCTGTGTGCAGGTGGTAGCACTGCTCCTTGGAGATGGGATGTGGATCTGACAGAGGCAAACCAGTCTGCCTAGGGAGGATGCAGAATTAATCATTTTTATTTTCTTTTGTCTACATTATGGAAAACTCATAGTAAAAGAGAAAATTACACAGGCGGTAAGCGCCAGCCCCTCCATCCACAGGTATCATTATCTGTAATTGAAATAAATGCATGAATATGAATATGCATATATTTATGTTTGCAACATTTGCCTATACAACCTTGTTTGGGAAGTAGGAGTCTCATATTCCAAAAGCACTTTTCTGTGGCGGATATCGACATCTGCTGCAGAAACATGAAATCACTAAAACTATCTCAATTTAAAATGAAACATGAAGTCTCGGCTACCTTTTAGCAAGAAACCATCGGAGACCTGGTATATTTTAAAGGACTTTAAAGGCACTTCAGCTTTGTGGGAACTCTAAAGGAATGTAAACTGTGCAGGAACTGTGGAAAACCACATTCAGTGCATCTTCTTCACACACGCACTGTCTTCTCCAGCATCTGGCTTGCACCTATTGGTACACGTAGCGTCTCTGATGTCTCTCCTCACCCTTCTTGCCTGGCTCAGCAAGTCCCCTGCTCTGCCTGGGAGAGGGAGCTGGGGTGACTGCTGGGCGCAAAGCCCCTCTCTGCTAAATGTGACCCAGTGTCAGATTAACTCCAACTGAACCGCTCCTCTCCGCAGGTGGGAAGATGGTCTGTCACAGACAAAGCCTGATGAAAATGCATCTGGGGTAGTTGAGTGTTTGTATTGCATTAGCTTCTGGCACGGCCTCTACTGTATTTATTCTTCCACCCACCTACCTTCCACAGAATAGGGATGTATGCAGTCACCGATCTTATCACCGCCATGCTTTGATCCAGCTGGGATGTTAGGGCCTTTGGGAATTCCCCACGTTTGATAATTCCTGATAGTTACTTTTAAGAAAATACCAGCTGAAGGATGGGGAGGGATTCTTTAAATTCCAGAAGCTGAGTGAATGGTGGAATTTATCAGGCATCCAAGCCAGATTTCCTTGGAAAGAACATATTTATTTTGAAGTGTCACTTTTTCATTGTATTCAGCAAGCAATATCACTTAAGGCCAAAGAAACCGAGTCAAACAGGACATTACTAGCATTTTTAATAAGCACAGGAGCCGGCCCCGATAAAAGCATTATGAGACATATCTAAACTATGAATACCTAAGGACCTGGTTTATCCTGAGCAGTAATTCATTACCCCTTTATGTTTAGCTTTCGAAATACCACCTCGAGAGAAACTTGACCCTAAGGAAATCTATTTCAGGAATGTGTGTGGCCCCCATCCCAGCAGGCTGTTACTGTCTTACCACCTTTACTGTATTTTTCTCACAACCTCCCTGTGAGGTAGGGCCCAGCCATTGCCTCTGCTTTACAAAGAGCAAATTGAAAAATGCTTATGCGTCTTGCTCCCATTAACACCTAAATTGTGGCGGTAAAGTGACTTTCCCAAGGTCAAGGAGGAAGTTTGTGGCAGCGCAGCTCATGGGACCGGGTACCCGGTGCACTCTGCGCCTGCCCGAACCCAGGGGTTATTTTCTACTCTCAGGGTGTGGCTTCCCACTGCCCGGTAGTAGCCAGGTTACAGGGCTGTCAGAAGGTGTGTGTGTTTGTTTGTTTTTCCATGGGTAGCATCAGGAGAAAATATCCATCATCTCCTGAGACCAGAGGCATTCCTGAGTGAAAGTGTGGGCGGCTGCAATGTCACGCCGTGGCTCTGGGGAGGTGTTTGCTGTGGGTTGCGCCCAGGTTGTGTCCAGCTGGGCCCACGGCAGGTTTGGGCTTGCAGATGTGAAGTATCTCGCTGTGGCTTTGTCTGGCTCTTTGGGGAAGGGGGGAAGGGAAAAAAAAATCAGGTCTACAGATGCTTGTAGCTGGTGTGTTGATTTTGTTGGATAGACACTTAAGCGCCAGATGAACTAATTCAGGAGATTTAAGACCAAGAGGATCGTTAGGAAATCTATTCTGACCTTCCAAGAAACACAGGGCTCTCTGCCCTGTAATTCCTGGGTGAAGTCTGGTGGCAGGGGTGGCTTTGGGTTTGTGTCCCTTTACCTGCCTTTGTGCTCCTGGCTGCATTGTGAACTTTCCTATATCCTCGAATGTGGGAATTGGGCATGAGGGTTGTAAAACTTGATTTATTCTGATAAAGGCAACGTGCTAGTGGGAAACAAGATAATTGGAGGATTTGACAAAATACCACACACAAGAAAAAAAAAAAAAAAGAAAAACATACTGTGAATTCTAAAGGGCTCTTTCTCATGTCTTTCTTACCTTCGTTACCATAGGGCAACATGTTCAGGAGCATTTAGTGCTGGTCTAAAGTCTTCCCTGGGAGTCAGTGATTTTTTCCGGAGAGAACTACATTCAAGCTATTGAAAATGTTTATTCCTTCACACACAGCAATCCAAATAGGGGTTAGAGACCCACCAGAGGGAAAGAAGAGCAAGTGCTGGCAAAGGTGGAAGAAAGGATAGGTTTGCACGCGTTGTTTGGTGGTCACAGCATACCAGATGGCAATAACTGGAATATTTGCTTTTGGTACTTTGGTTATATTCACCAACAGCTCCTGTCTCACCTAGGAAATATGTCTGAGAAACTCCTTCTTCCCACCAGGGAGCAAACACCCATGGTCCTGTTCATTAGCGAAAACAAAACAGAACTGTTTCACTTTGTGTACATATATTCCCACGCAATTTAAGCATTACCTGTTTATAATTGCTTGAGAAATGTTTTACAAGCATCTGCATCAGGTGAAACATCTTTATTGTGGGAGACTTTTGTGAGAAGACTTCATACGCTGCTGATCACAGGCCCTGCTTTAAAGCCCACTGGAGTCCATGGGAGGGATGCACCTTTCCCGTGACTCCAACAGCCTTTTGATCATGGCCACTATGTGAAAATGTTGTACAACACCCTGAAGTCTGCTCCTCTGAGGTGTGTTTTCTGCGTATGGTGGGCCAGACACTCCCAGCCCCCCGTCATGTGTGGTGAATGCTCCGTGAGACACCCAAGAGCAGCCACATCCAGTGAGCAATGTGAGAGGTGGACACAAGAGGTTGAACCTACATACTCTACAAATGCTGCAGTCATGTAGTAGCCCCTTCCAAATCTGAAAGTCCTGCAGCTCTTCAGCTGGGCCACAAGGTGTGGGGCACATTGGATTTCACCTCTGCCCTTCCATGTAGGGCTGCAGTGGTGCTGTGGGTGGGTTGTCTCCTCTCCCTTTCTCCTCGAAGATGCTGCATCCAAGGCAGGGTAGCCCAGGACCCCATGGGCCTGTGCCTGTGTGAGCAAATTGGCAGTACCAGCTGCTCTGCCAGGAGCTGGTGGCTCAGGTGCCCACGTTTTCAGGGCTTCATGTTCTTGCTCAAGCCTCTCGCCTGCTTCCAGCCACCGGCAGATACCAGATCAACCTCTGGTGTAGCAGGCAGGACATTTTTTCGCTGACATATTTTGCTGCAGAGCCTTGGTCCTGCTGCAGCTGGAATCAAGGTGGGATGAAGGAGTATCTCAGCTCCAGGATCAAGGCCTGGGTGCAGGAGAGTGCCTGAGCCATTGCATGATTTTCCACTGGCTTGGAGACAAGCAGAGCTTTGAGCATATTCCCTACAAAGCTAAGGCACTGTCCAAAGCTGGGTGTGCCACTCACCTGGTGTAAATGACCGAAGATCTGCTGGTAAGGATAGCATCCATATCAAACACACCAGCATTTTTTTTGCAAATACTGCAAAACTCCTTTCCCCAACTAGAATTACTCATACTAAGAAACTGTGTGATGTCCCAAGGACTGACTAATTTGGCATCCAGAGCTTCTAGTCCAGTATCTCTCCTGCCAGGACTTTTATATTATCAGTTCCATTCATTCCTACCAAAGGCTGATGGGGTGTGATAAAGCAGATGGCCAAAGTCCCAGACAAAGGCCAGGCACAACAATTAATGACAAGCCGACAGCCCCACAAAGGGCATGGGCCCAGGATAATGCTGGCTCTGGAGGGCTGCTGACAATAATATAAAGCCACTCCCCTCACAATGGGGAGATAAGATACAGTACTGTAATAGGAAAGCAATCATCGCAAAATGCCATCAATTATATAAAAGCTGCAACAGCGGGGGACTGATTAAATATGGCTCTGTTGATGCCTCAACATATCTTCGCTGAGTTTTTTGCGTGGCTTCTCACAACAAGTCTGGTTGGGCACTGGAGTGGCTGAGGCTCCCTTACCCAAGTTCTTTCATCAGTTTTTGGCTCATGAAATTACACCGAATAATATGCTTATTCAGGTTTTTATATCTGTGCACCTATTTTATTACCTTTTATAATGCATACAGGGTCGGATCAGCTTGCAGCAGAACAAAGCTAATTACACCTTTCATTACCTAAATATAGCATAATGACAGAGTGTCATTCAAGTGTGGCATTGAGCTGAGAAACCTCATGGCAGGCCAGGACAATGACAGAGGTTATTCAGCTCAACCTGAATTGCTGCTGGTACAGGGAGAGTGGGGCAGGGTTAATAGACAGGTCACTACATAAATTACAGTATCGAATTGAAATGGCAAACTGCTAACACTGGTCTCATCAGCAACTGTATCTTCCAGAGTTAGTAACCTCCAGAGCTAGCGTTAACCTCTTATGTTCCTCTTGTTTTATATATATCTATGTATATAGGTAAAGTGTGTGTTGTTAGTTGTAAGACCTGAGAACGAAACAACACGTTTATGTCTCTGTAAGAAGTGTCGTAGTACTATGCTGCATGCCAAACTGTTCACATTTTGGATGGTATGTGAGCATCGTGTCTTGTCAGTGAGGCAGGATGGTTGGTAGCCATTTCTAACATGGTTGGTAGCCATTTTTAGGATCGGGTCCCAGTCTGTTATGGTATTCTTGAAAATTAATTAAAGGCTCATATGTTTACCACTGCAGGAAATTCTCAGTCATGAGCAAGTCAGTGGAAAAAGGCTTGAGGGGCCAAGCACACAAGTGAAAGCGGTGGTGTGGTCCCCAGCCCCAGCCAGGATTGCTTGCCCCCTGCAGCCAACTAGTAACCACTGCCTCTGCAATGAGACTCCAGATCAGCTGCTGCTGAAGTCCCTACTGCCAGCCGACTTTCGTCCCCGGTGACATGACAGAGTCTTTCTCCAACTTTGATTGGAAGCCACCTCCTTTACATCTCCACTATCCTATAATGTCTCCTGCAAACAGAGAAGGTGATTTCCTTTTAGCTTCTTTCTTTACATGTCTTTTAATAAAAGGCTTCCCTAGTTTTTAATAAAGTGATTGTGAGAGCAAAGGGTGATAAAAACAGTGTTCATAAAAATTATTATCAGAAACAATTTCATTTCTGCCAAAGCAAGCAAATCACAGAAAGTTTCTACTTTCCTTGGAGTGTTTCTGTTTTTCATCAAAACCAGAAAATGAGACATTTTAATTTGCATATTTGTTCAGGAGTTGAAGAATATTCATTCCAGTTTTCTGAAGTTCTTGCTGAGTATTTGTGTTGCGGTTAATGTGTTTTTTTTTCTTTATCTTTTTGGCTGAAGAAAAAAATATTTCTATCACAAGTCATCCTTTCCCTCCCTACTTTTTCCCTGAAAGGTGAAAGGCATTGCTGGGCTGTAACTCCACCATAGCAGTACTGCCTACTTGAAAAATTGTTAGTGCCACAAACCTACAATAGGAGACAAATGAGATTATCTTATGCCTTGGATGAATTTCCAGCTACCATGAAAACAGACATGATCTCCAGTACTTTGAGAGCTCAAGCTGAAACTGGTTTCATTTCTGAACACACTAAGAATGAAGTACATTCTCTTTTGATGAACTGATAGTTTTTTGACAGATTTGTTAGTTTGTGGTTTTCTTTACACCGGTTGTATCATTAGCGTTGAAGTCATCTGTTCCCTGTTCCTGTATTTCTAATGTACTAACACTTCACTTTACTAGGGGTTTTACAGTGTGTGTGTGGTACTTGAGTCAAAGGAGAGTTTGAAATGCTAAAATAGATGCTCTGCTTCCACCTCCTCCCTTCGCAAAGATGCTGGTGAGGTGCTTGAAGAGTCCCAAATACAGATTGAACTCTCTTGAAATGTCATCATTGCTTTGGTGCTTGAGGGCCCAGAATTTCCTTTTAAAAGCTGGAAGATAAAGTTTTCAGTGGCTACAGGACTAAGCGATATGTGACAATTATTAATATTGATGTTATGCCCACTTTTCGTGTCCATCAGAATAGTCCCATGACCACTGCTTACACTGAGATTTTGCTTCTTGTGCATGCTACATCTTCATAGTTCTCCTTGACAGTCATTTGTTCTTCCTCCTGTCTGGATTCCTCTGTAATTACTCAAATTGCCCCTTCGCTTAGGGCTGGACACAAAGCAGAACTGAGGTCAGTGCAAAAATCCTTGACTCTATGATGGCAGCACCAGGATCATAGCTGAAAGTAAATTAAATATATTTTGCAGAACACTGAAATCCAAGGTTCAGAGGAGCTCAGTGCTTTGAACAAGGTGGCAGGGGAAGTGTCTGATGGGATAAAAACTGATCTTAGTTTTCCAGAGCTGTGGATTAGCACCCCAACAGCTGCTCACATCTGCAGGAGATGCCAGGGCCATATCTCTGACCTGATCCAGCTCAAAATATTGCACAAATCTGTCTGCTGCCAGCTGAGTCCACATCTGGATACAGCTCCTCCCTGTCCGTAGCACTGCAGCCTCCACCCTCCCCAGGCTGTTTGTTAGGCCCTGGGGAGGATCCAGCTTTAGAAAAGTAGGGGTTTACTTCCTTTGTTGACTGCTCTATTAAAACCAGTGTTGTTTCTCATTCATTCACCTCTGTGCTTCCTGAGTGCAGCAAAGAAAACCCTTGTAGGCATACTTACATGTGAACTTTCAAATAGCTTCAGAGACGTTCTTGAATTATTAATTATCAGGGTAGACATTTGGGCATTTTTTTTCTGGTATAACAAACCGAGAGGGTCCTACTGCCCCTGCTGCACCTCCATGAAGCTCGGTGGGGTCAAGCCCCACATCCCTGTGAGCGGAGCAAGCACGCTCCGGCCAGGCTCCCCGGGCTGGGGTGCTGCTCTGCTCGGCTCCCCTCCGGCACCCGGCGAAGGCAGCACAGGGAGTCCTGCCGGCTCTCACCCTCGCGTGCTCCAGGGGCCACTTATTCCCCCATCTCCGTTTCAAACTGCAACCAACTCTGTAGTCTGTCTGGATCAGGGGACACTGGTGGGTTTGGCAGGTTTTCACACTCACTCTCTAAGCTTTAAATCAGCAAGGGAAATCCCAGTGGTTCTGAAAACACACATACGCTTTTTTTTTCCCTTCCTTTCCTTTTTTTTTTCCTTTCCTTGGTCTGCAAAAGCCTCCCAGCCTCCTTTTTTCATTTCCCTTTCTGCTTTCGCCTTTATCTCGCCCCACTGTTGTAGTTACATCCTCTGATGATAGCAGGAATGACCCCATGGGGTGACCCTGGCAGATTATTACATTAGCTGTAAATTTTGAACCCGGGCCAGCCAATACAGTAGGGATTGCAACTCCCATCCTTTAAGTGCAGGAGGATTAACGCTCGGGAACATAAGTACGTTAAACCACTCTACAGACACCAGCAACCATTCCTTTCTCTGCATATCTCTGTATTTCTGCCTTTAAGACCAGTTGGGGAATAGAGCTTTGCTATTTATGTTGAGGTGGTGAAGGGGAAGAAAAAGACAGCATTCATGACAGTCGGGGCAGAACTGCATTAAATAAAGCCTCCATCTTTCATTCTTAAGCTCAGCTCCAGGTCCTTGATGAAGACAGATTTTTCAATTAGACAGGCAATGTTTGTTCTAATATTTTATATATGAACCACTCGGCTGACATCTTACCCAGATTTATGAAGGAAATCGAATACAAATGGGAGTTTTAATATAAATTTATTATTCAAATTTATCACATATTTCCGCAAATAAAAATTATGGTTGCCTCAAAGAACGCATTTTAAAAAAAAGAAAGGAAGAAGTTGATAAAGTTTCTTTCCACCCGGTGAATAACAATATTGTAAGTTAAGAAAGATCTGTCATAATATAAATTATAACACACATGGAATACATTTCCCATTGAAGACAATATTTCTTTCTTATACAAATGTTGCACTCCTTCATTGAACTGAAAGGAAGTTCAGGAAGGTTGGCAAAACAAAGTAGCCCATTTTTAACACTATACAGAACAAAGTGTATTCTGCTGCCAATTACCCTTAACTGAAAATGACTGCAGCTTCTGGGAGACACAGCCAAGGGTCATGGGTGGTATAACTGCTCCCCAAAGAAAAAGAAATGTCAAGCGACATTCACACTTCAGCTATTTAAAGAAAAGGATGAAGAGAATTTTAGGGAATAAAAGGCCCAGCAGCACCCATTTTTAGCCATGGGGAAATTACTGCAATTAATGCTGGGCCATTTATAGCACACGTTTCCATACCTTTGCAGATGGCATACCTAATCTAGGAAGAGATTAATATGGCAGGAGTTTTCATCTTCAGTCAGACTGAGAAGGAAATGTAGGAAAACTTTTTCTTTTTTATTTTTGTTAACAAAATGAAATGTTAACCTGAAAGATTTATATATTTTGGTTTCTATAAACCAAAACATTTTAGCTTCCTTATTCAGTTGTGGCATTGCCATGGTTTAGCTGCATTTCCAGCCTCCTATATTTCATTTAAGATTTCCCTGTTTTCAAGCTTTTTTTGACTGGAAAACCGTATGAGATGTGAAAGGTGATCAAAACATGTCAAAATACTTCCAATGTCTCTGCATTTTCCAGTGTGGAATAAAAAAGAGGGGGGAGAGCATAAAAGATCCTAGTAATAATGTAAAAAATGTAAAAACATTGATGTGTTCAGTGTTTCAAAAACTGAAAGAAAATGCAAAATCTCAAAGAATTTTTTTTTACACTCAACGTGTTTCATTGGACTTCGATTTTTCATTGAATTCTGTTCTAATACACACACATGTATACATGTGTGTTTACAAGTCGTTGCATCTGATGTACAGGTATTTCCATGAGAAATTTCAGCAAGGTCTATCCATACTGTGAAACATGGTTTGGTGTCCCAATAAACCAAACAGTAAGCACACACGTACAAAGACAAAAGGTCATATATTAATGGGTGTTTACTTGTGTAAAAATCAAAGGTAAAGACTGGCGGGACATTCAAAGCATCGGGTTGGCTAACCCTGCTTGATTTCAATAGCATATAACATCCCTGCAGGAAGGAAGAATTTGTCTCACCTAAATTTACCCACCTACAGAGGCTGATCCTCTGAGCCACATGGGAATTAGTCTATCTTGGTGCAGAGAAACAGGCATCAATTCAGCTCACCCTAAAATCAGTCAAATGAATTGGCCCCTGAAAAAGCCTTCTCTTGTTGGCCGTGAAGGCAGGTTGGAAGGTGAACCCGGGTGCAGAGGCCTGCATTGGGTGAGGTACCTCCCACGTGATTTTCCTATCTATAATTAGCTGTCTCAGCAGGCACTTAAATGAATTGACAGGCCCAAAGTTTCTGTCCCAAAGAATACAGATTTTAGTTCAAGGTGAGTGTTTTCTCATTACTGTTTTAGATGCATGCCCTTCTGTACCACTCTGGGGGAAAAACTCGGCTGAGGTGCCTGAGCCACATGTTTGGGTATACCCTACTCAGTGCAGCTAAACCTGAAGGCCACCTTTCCTGGCTGTGCAGAGGGAGATTTTCAGAAGGCACTTAGGTCCAGATCCTGCAAGCGACTGAGTCTTCAGCTTTTTATGCCCAGTGCCACTTCATTTCAGGATTTAAATCTCCTGATTCCATCAGAGGAAACGCCCAAAGCTCTTTGAGCATGTAGGTACTAACTCCTACCAAGAGCAACAAAAGCATTGTCTGAGATGCTTTTGAAAATCATATTTACCTTCAGTTTACAATTGTAGTTGGTCAAACACCTTTAAAAATGCCATCTGAAAATCTGGGCAGCACAGTGCTGAGCTATGCTTAAATACCTGTAAAATCCTGGAGCGTGTGCTTAATTTCGAAGCACAAGCCTATTCCTGGTGAGGTTTAGTGGCTTTAAATGAATGTCTACTGACTGTGCTACCTTTTATCATGTATTCTTTTTGCACAGGAATCACTTCTAATGTCAGTTGCACCCATAAATCAGAGGAGGCTATTGCTAAATCAATACGCTGAGGTGTGATATGCAATGTGCGGCTGGAAAGCCAGACCTTCTGCCCTGAGATAACAATGTAGGAACAGCAACAAGAGGATTACAGATCTCCAAGCTGTTTGCTTTCACTCTGAGATGTGCTGTAAGGCAAAGCAGGGAAATAGAAAAAGAAGAAAAACCCCAGGAAAGTTGACATATATATATTGCAGAGTCTTTTAGATGTCCAGTTGTTTCTGCTTATGCCGTTGCATGGCCTCGAGGTTAAAGGCTTGGCTGAGAAAGTCGAGGGCCTCTGTTCAGCTCAGATGGGGGATTCAGAGAGCTCCCCAGGAACCAAGGAGGAGAATACCCTGGGAAGGAGGAGGGCAAGGGAAGGTGGCAGTTTCTTTCTTCTCTTGCACCCTTTACCTCTCTGATAGAGACAGAGCAGCAGTGCGGCACCAGGGAATGAAGGAAAAGGGGTTTGTAACGCAGCGCCCAGGGCACCTAGCTGGCAGGTAGGATTCCTGGCTTCTCATCCCAACTCCCAAAATTATTTTGCTTGGGTTTGGTTTTGTTTTGTTTTATCCCAAGATTGTTTATTGTAAAATACATAAACAGTCCTGGGAGAGCTCCCCACACACAGCTGAGAGCTCTGACCACGGGACGGTTGTGCAAAAGGCAGAGCATTCCCACCCATGTCTGTCTGCACTTGGGAAAAAATGAGCCATAAACACTGACCCTCACGAGAGGGCTCTGGGTCTGAAGTGGATGAAGGCTGCTCTGACTCAGGTGCCTTCAGCACACCAGTGTGGTGGCAGTTCACACACATCTCCATGCTCAGCACTTTCTGTGGACCAACGCCACAAACTTCCTGAGGCTGGAAGGACCTCTGGAGATCATCATGTCCACCCCCTGCTCTAAGCAGGGACATTTAGAGATGGTTTCCCAGGGCCATGTCCAGGCAGGGTTTGAATACCTGCATGGATGAAGACTGCACAGCCTGTCTGAGCAACCTGCTCCAGTGTCCGGTCACCCTCTGTGTTCCTCCCAGGTCACCTGTCCCTACTTGTACCTCTTGTATGCTTCCTCTTTATGTCTCAGTTTTGGCAGGAGCTCCCTGTTCATCCATGTAGACTCCTGCTGGTTTTGGTTGCTTTTCTGCTTGGTGGCATGGGCCATTCTTGAGTGTGGAGAAGGTTGTCCCTGAAAATCAACCAGCTTTCCTGGACTCCTTTTCATTCCGGGTCCAGACCTGCTGTTCTGCTCCTCCCACTCCCAACAGCAGCTATTTGTGTGCCCTTCAGCAGCAGATCTTGCCTTACCTTCAAGGGTTACCATGAAACCATTGCTGATGAAAGAACAAGGCAATTACCACTTTTGACTAACTTCAATCCAAAAAAAAATCAGGGTTGACGTACTGTTTTTTAATCTCAGGAAGGG
The DNA here is from genome assembly GCA_008711295.1 of Anarhynchus alexandrinus. Classification (NCBI taxonomy): domain Eukaryota; kingdom Metazoa; phylum Chordata; class Aves; order Charadriiformes; family Charadriidae; genus Anarhynchus; species Anarhynchus alexandrinus. The sequence goes on along the minus strand of VUYV01000016.1, from coordinate 4,320,026 downwards.
TTTACTCCTGAAATACAGGAAAATCAGAAATCTATCTATCTTTGGGCCAAGCAGCCTTGAGCTTGCTTCACTGGGCTGGTGCCTTTGTGCTTCAGTGCAACTATCTGTCATCCAAACAAACTTAGTATTTTCATGTCTTGCATTTGCTGGGCAAGACCAGTGGCTGAGGTCACGCAGCAGGAGCTTCCCTGCACCCATCTCACTGCAGGGCAGGAGTTGTTTACTGCGCTGTTTTGACTGCCAGCAAAGCCCCAGCTCTTGGAGAACTATATTTTGCTAGTGCTGGATGAGTGGTCTTCAAAGCTGTGTGACATTATGTGTTTTGCCAGGCTGCTCATCTGCATGATTTCTTCAATGTTCATAAAATTCATTATCGTTGTAACTCTGGCTAATTAGCGCATAAATGTTCCAGTGTAGTCAATAAATTACCCTGGCCTTTAAGGGCTTATCTGGTTGGTGTAATAAGTAGGTGTCGAGGTTTGGGCTGTCTGTACACTTTTTTTTTTCTATTATAATAGTCAGAGTATTATTTATATGACTGGGACTGAACTATGCCTGAACTGTGAAAGAAGCACTACACTATAAATAAAGAGTATTTTACTGCCCAAAGACTTTAAACCTAGTTCAGAGCATGTTAGCAACTGCCTAAACCATCTAATTTTGCTTACTCTCTGCTCCAAACAAGTAGAGGGTGGACTGACAAAGTATATCCAGAAATACTAATATATAGTGATCTACTGTACAGATAGACAGTGTCAGAGGTTCTGAGGATATTTTGTATTTTGAGAGGTCAGTGGGGTGGACAATAGAGTGTTACAAGATTTCTGGAGCTAAGTAGGAGGTGTTGAATTTTGTTATGGAGCTATACCATGTATGTTTTAACATATATATATATTGCCCTCTCCTCTGGCTTGATCTAATTTGAGAGGAAAAGGAGTTTTATTTCTAAAAATATGAAGGAAAAAATCATCAGCATTTTTAAAGCAGATTTTTCTAAAGTTGACATTTGGCAAGTGGTTAAAAATATCAACTCTTGTTCAAATATGGAACACAATGGCTTTTTTTTTCTTTCAAAATAAGCACTTCCAGCCAATTCTGTTATTTTAATGTTTTAGTACTTTAATGGGAGGTCATTTTGAAAGGTTTTCATTTCTTTATTTGTGTGAAAACAGCATTTCAAAGGGAGTTTCTCTGAGACATCCAAGGCGCGCTCCAAAGCCCAAATCCAGATGCGTGCCTAGGAAAGCATACAGCGAGGGAGGCAGGTCTCCTGCGGTGCCCTGGCTCGTTTGCTGCTCTCATTAGAAACATCTGTACTCTCTATGCAAAGAGCCACCCATGCACCCACCCACACACCACAGGTGCAGGGCACTCACCTCCACGATAAAGAGTGCTTAAGCAAAAGCCATAGCAACCAGCTATATTGCTGTGCCTTTAGGACAAATGTCTGGGGTTTAACCCAGCAGAACAAATGCAGCTAACTAGGAGATTTGGTGTTTATTCAGCAGCTGATCTCAGAGTAGCTGAGAAATCACCAGCAAAGGCATGTGCATAGCTAACTTCTACAGGTGGTACAGTTTAAGGCAATTTTGTAGCCCATGACCAGAGGGAACCCTGGGAGTTTGTGACACTGATAAGACCACCTGCAACAGCAACTATTTCTTTCTTTTGTTTCTGGAGGGGGACTGAAGACCTGTCCTGCCACCAAAACCAAAGCCTGGAGCAGACACTGACACTCAAGGTATTGTGCTGCAGTGGGGGCATACCACAAGCTCTTGTGTGAGGTGTGATATTGGTGTCCTATCTGTGGATGGAGGATATAAGGGAAGAGACACAACCTCAGTGCATGCAATCCTGTAGCATCTCTATCTTATAATAGGTGGTGCTTTGATGACCAATTCATAGTGTGTAGAGATTTTTGTCTGACTGTTGATGTCCCCACCAAGAGCTTTAGCTCAGCAGCTGCAAGTTGCTTAGGGGAGGTCCGGTGCCTGTGAAGCCTGCATTGGAGCACAGCCCATGGTGATTGACTGTGGGCTTTTAAGTAGCATTGTGTAACCGAGAGGCTCGTGTAGATAGAAGTGTTTCTCATAGTGTTCCTGGGATGTAGCAGAATTGTACACTGCAGGGGTCTTGAAATACTTGCCCAGTTGTGTGTCTTAAATATAGGAATATTAACCCATGTTGCCTGTCTGAGGAATGCGCTCCCCTGTGCCTGCACAAATAATGCAGAGAGATGGATTTTACATAGACACAGATCTGAGCTCTGAGTTATTTCCCTACCCAGCAAAAGCTTGTTTTCTGTGGTGAAGACAATGTAATAAGACTTATATGGGCTGGGGTTTGCTCTTATTTCCACCAGTAATTCCTTCTTTGACCTCAGACAAGTTGTTCTCTGTGTTTTATTTCTCTATTAATAAGATGGCAGCAGTGATGCTTCCCACTTCTGCTTGTCTGCTGTAGGTGTTGAGGTCCTAAGGTTAGTCATTACCTAGTGTTTGCTCTGCAGCATCATGCTGAGTGCTCACTCAGATGAGGCTGGGGGATTTAGGTGTCTGTGTGTTAGACACAAATAACAGCAAGTCTATCTGCCACCTGCTGGGAATTACTGCCATCCTTTTAGCTTCACTTTTAAAGGCTGAAAAAAATGTAATTTGTAGGAATATTCATGTGGGGTTTTGTTTTGCTCTTTGAAAAAAAAACCCAACCAGTTTTGAAAACAGCTCAACCATTACTTTCTCAAGTGCTTCTTCTCTTTTCCTCTGTCTTTCTTCCCTCCCTGCTCTTGAGAAACTGACTCCAGGCTAAATGAGAGTGGAAAACATAAGACTGAAGGGGAATATGTTTCCCAAAGGAAAAGCAGCAGCAGCATGGAAAGTTTGGGGGTGGTTTTGGTTTTGGGTTTTGTTTTTGAACTGGTACTCCAAAATATGCATATTTTGTTGTGTGCATTTGTAGTTTTGTGGCTACAAGCACCATCTCTGCACCCAGGATGACTTGCAGTTGCACAAAGCTTGTGTCATGATATGTCTGGGCCAAAAGCTACAGGGGAGAATGCATTCAGCCATGCCACCTGCATTGCCTGTGTGGTTACCACTTAGCTGGGTACCTTTATCATTGCACTAGGACAGGATTGATGCATGTAGTTGGAGACTTGTGTGCTTTTTTTCTGGGTATTTTTTTTGTTGTTTTGATGCAAGAAGCTAAGGGAAAAGATGAACACACTGAGCTCTACTAACACTCGGCACTGAGAAGAATCCACCTCTGGCTTGCTCAGAGTGGGCTGGAGGAAACTGCGATGTGTTTCTTGCTGACACTTTTCCTGGGTCTGAGTGCTAAGTTGTTACCTGTGCAATTCAACAACCTTCATTTTCTCCAATATTAACTAATTTCAGTTCTGAGGAGCACAAGATTGTTCCTGAACAGTGAAATTATTTTAGCACACTAGAATGTGTTTTCTGGTCCTATATATTAGCATTCCAGCATCTCCTGCCTTGCAAGATGAACTCTGGTTCTGCATGTTCTTGCCTGTGCGTGTGTGTGTTGGAATAAGGTGATTATATATAAAGCTGGTCTTAGGAGTTGTTGATTATAAACACACAGAACTTTTTTGACTTCAGGCCTCAACACTACAAAAGAAGTCAGGTTTGGAGAAAATAATTTGAGCAATGTAAATTCACCAAGGCAGATTTTACAGGTGGGGCTTTTAATTATTTGTAAACAAAACCAGGCTGTGTATCTCTGTTCAAGTATGCATCAAGAAGCAAAGATTCATCTGTGGTTGTGCAGTTGGTGATATTTAAATACTTGTGATTTTTGGTAACTAGAAAGAATTTATTTTCTTGAAGCCAGCGAAATCCAGATTCTTCAACGAAAGACCAGGTTCATGGCTCATTCAAGGTTTGCTGTTGTCTTGTCTAAGAAGTTGGTAGGTGTTAATTTTTCATATTTAGGGACGAGGAAGATTTATCAGGAGACATGTTTAATATTCTTCATTCCTGTGATGTGAACAATGAGATTTATGGTTTGCAATTATACCTATTCTCTGGCAATTCTATTCATGTTAGAGCTGCACTAAACATTAGCCTTTTCACTTCAAATACTCAGACATGATCATAATGACGTAAGTATTTGTTCTGTATATGACATGGTCACCTTCTGAACTGGTGTGGTTGGGAGGAAATTACGCTTTGCAAACACCAGAAGAATTGTACTCTGTTTACTGTTCTCCTGCATCTTGTGAACAAAACCAAACTCCATGTATTTTCCATCTATGCTACTCTCCAGTGGAGCCATTAGCAACTTTACCCAGAGAACAACTGTCACCTAAAATGGGTCCTGACTTGATGTTTCCCATCGTGTCCTCAGCAGTGAATATAGCTATGACTTATAAAGTCTTACATTATAGGAAGTATTTTAGTTTTAAATGAATGGCAAAACAATACATTAAAATTGTATGCTCTGATTGCCGCAGTAAAATCACTCTCGTTCACTTCACCAGGAGGTGGATAGAGCCTGTGTTTTTTGTCAGAGGATTATGAACTGATTTTAGCACTTTCCCAATCTTTGGATTCATGCAAAGACAGTACCATGGGATTGTTCTGTAACAGTGTGGATAGATTAATTGCCTTGGTTTCATTTCCTTTTGTTACTCCCTTCAATATCTCTTTGTTCTGAGCATCTCTTCTATCTATTCTTTTCAGATGCCATTGTGTTGTCAAAAGAGACTTTTCACAGGACAATGAGTCACCAAGCCCTTGCAGTGATTAACTATTTTTGTTTTCAAAAGCCTTCAGCAGTGTCCCCCCTGCCCCCCACCAAGCAGAGTAATCCAGTCCCTAATAAGACAGGAGTTGCTCTAAATGATCAGATTTCTCTCTTTCCGCTCTGTTTTGGGTGATGTGTTTATGGAGATTCCTTCAACCTGCTCACCTCCCCGGAGCTCACCAGCATGTGAGCCTGCCAGGGGATGTATCGCCACTCTGGAGGGGTCACTGATCCCTGACAAGTGGCTCCAAACAGACCTGGGAGGCTGGAACAGGATCCGGTACTGGGTTGCTGCCCTGACATCCAAAAATGTAATGGGTGAAATCCCAGACCTGCCTAAAGTCAATGGGAATTTTGCCACCGACTTCAGCAGAGCCAGGATTTCACCCAATATATTTCCCAGCCTCCTGCTGCATGAGCACGTGAGGTCAGACTCTCATCGCGGTCACACTGCACCATGGTCTGGAAGCCATTTACTGAGTCTAGTGGAATTGCTCCTCGTTCTTGCTAATGAAATTCAGCGGGAAACTTTGCCTGTGTTTTCATGGGTAGGAACCAGCTCTTGGCTGATCAGCACGGCTCCCACTGTGCGCATGGAGGGTGGATTTGGAGGCCGTGGAGGTGGTTACTTCTTGCAGAACACTCACGCCAGTGGGGATTTTTTAGGGGGTCTTATTTCTAACAACTTATTTTGGAGCTTGCTACGTGCAGAGAATAAGAATTTGGCCTTTACAACCAACCTTAACTCTTGCAGGGTATGTATGTATGTTACTGCTCTTTTTTTTTTATTTTGTTTTATTTTTTCTATAGATAGGCTTGATCCAAAAAATTGGATTCTGGAATTTGGATGCAGCTGTAAGTGAAGGATCTGGCTTGGGAGGGGGTGATGATCCTGCCTGCTCCATGAGCAGCCATTAGCTGACTCTTTCCTCACCTCTTGGAGACGTTCACGATGGCCCATTTGTAGGGTCATGGTCCAGGTCTCCCTCTTGATTTCTTCCATAGTATTGAAAATTCAGTTTAAAAAATTGTTACTTTGACCAAGAAACTAGAATCAAACTAAACCAACAAAAACAGGAAAGTTCACTCTGAATTTCTGGGATGAGAGCCAGTTCTCAGCCACATGTTGTAACTGTATTATTTACGTCCTTATTTATTGACTACATTGGCACCTAGAGTTCCCCATCTCTGCCCGAGGCCCTGTTGCAGTACATGTGAGAAGCATAATAAGAGCGAGTCCTTTGCTGTGAAGACCATACGAGACACAACACAAAAAAAATCCTACTATAAATCCCATTTTATAGAACAGGAACTTGAGGCTTCTCTTCTGCAAGGTTGCACACAGAGACAAGCGAGCGGAGGAAACCTGGGATGTCCTCCTGCATCTCAGGTAGGGCCTTTAGTGATGGTTACAGCTGCAATAATACTCTCCCTTGTCTCTTCTCTTTTCATGAATAAATCTCTTTTCAATTTTTCCCTGGTATCCTGATCTCCATTGTCATAAGCAGGGCCACCTCTGGCACCGTGGCTGAGAGGATTAAGGGAAGGGCAATGTCCTGTTCCATGTTTCTCTTGTTTCAGTTATTGAAGGGAAAATGTTAGTATTATATAAAAATAGTGTCTGAATTTGAAGCTAATTTCTTTCAGTCAGACTTCAAATGCATTGAAGAAAAAAAAAAAGATGGACACCAGCTATTGTGCATTGCAGTTTGGAATCATATTTCCTATTGCTTGGGTACCTGTCATTTCTTTTTCCCCTGAGGCTTTCAATCTCTTTCAGATCAAACTAGTAAGGTATGAACTTGGGTTTCCCCTAATAGCGAAACACAATACTAAATTGGGAAGCTTCTTGAAAGGCTTGTAAGGGAAGTGCACAAACATCTGGTTGACATTTAATCTAGAAATGTCAGGCCTCAGCATTTCCAACCCAGACTGACAGTTCCTTGGGTTGAACACCAAAACATACTTATTGAGAAAATATAGGGAAGAGGTAGATCAGAGACCAAATATTAAATTAGAAAAAGGTTGTTTTCTGTGGTTTTTTTTTTTTAAAGTGAGTGTAAGCTCTATCTGTAGAAACCCTTGTGCATTCTTGATTGTAATCAGCATACCATTAAAGGAAGGCAGTTTGCTGTGAAGAAAGCTGGGCTTAGGCTTTTTGCTAAGGTAGGGATGACCTCCAGTAATACTTCTGTCATTTGAATAAGTCAAACCTTGCAGTAGCTGGCCAAACCAGAGTCTAGGGCTGAGCAGACAGCAGAAGGTCCTCAAATCCAACTTGCTGCACTTAGACACTAGGCATCACGGCATGCTCGTGTCCCATGAGGTGCTATGTTTGTTCCCCAGAGTACACTTGAGTTTTCAGTTTAGCAAAGGATTTACTGGTGGAGATGCAGAGCCTGCATTCCACTGTCTAAATCCAACCTGATGGTACTTTCTAGCTCCCTAAATCCCAGTGCCTGGTGCTTCCTGTCAACTGGTTGTGGACTTCTTAAGGTGCATGGCCAATATGGGACACTTTGCTCAACTTTTTTTGGTGGGACTGAAGAGATTTATTTTCCCAAGTCCTGGAAAACTCAATCTTAAATGCATATTTAAATCCCAGTTAAATTGATGAAAATTAAATGTATGCCTAGAAAATGCACTCCTTGCTTGCTTTTGAGACCTGGCACGGATTGAGAATGTCAGGTTTCAGGTCTGATTGAAAAGTTCAGTAAGAGTCTCTCAGTCTTAGAAAAGGACAGTTTTCTTTCCTAAAAAAGTAAAATAAAAGTAAGAAACAACCCTTTTCTAGGAAAATACTGTTTTTAGCAGAGGTGAATTTTTTTAAAAAACAATTTTTTTACATTATCCACTCTTTTGAGTGCATTCTTGTAGTTTTCACTTTCTTTATACCCCTCAGTGTCTTTAATTCCTTCCAATCTACTTCACCTCCAGGAAAAAATGAGCAGATGTTCACATGCTTTTCCAGATGAGGTTCCACCATCTGCCTGACATAACTAGATTTGTATTACTTTACTCTCTGACCTCACATTCTCTTGGCTCTTTTAGCCCCTGCTGCCACAGAGCAGAGATGCTTCTCATGCTGCAGGCAAGGAAGCCTCACTCAGTGTCCTGATCCGATTTTGATTCTTTACTACGTAAGTCAAGTCAGTCCCCGCAGTGTGCTGTGTCTGGCAACAACCAGCAATAGATCTTCTCTTCCACTGCCCATTCACCTTCCTTTAGAAGGTCTTTCTACTTAATGGTGTGCCCTGGTCCCGAGTGAACTAAATAATTGCACATGTAGTTTTCTACTGCTCACATCAATGATGAATGTTTCAAACAACATCCCAGGGCATAGTGTTGTGTTACTTATATCCAGCCGTGGTAAAAACGGCAGATAGGCTGATTTTTGGAAGTAAAGACACAGGACCTGGTCTGGTTTTTATTGAATCTGATCAAGTTCCCACTTCAGCAAGACTCATGACTTGCACGTGGCTCGCAGCATTTCTTTTGCACCAGTGAATGCACTGGGTTAAAACAAAGGTCATTAGAAAATGTACCCAAAAGGCCAAGACCTGTTTAAATACACATTAAGGGATGTAATGTTTGAAGGAAGTGTAGTTAAACTGAGCAAATCTGATAGGAGACCCTGTCACCATAGCTTTTAAAGGATGCCGTGGACTTTCTGAGCCTTTGTTTATTGTTGGCTGATCAATAAATGGGGTTGGTTTTGCTGTAGCAGAAATGGTGGGGTGGAGAGGAATGGAGGGGGAATAGAAACAGTTTGTTCCAGGAAACAGTTTCATGTAAGCTCAGCTTGTAAGAATCACAAATTGAAAAGTTCACATGACTGGAAGGCAAAATCTCCTGGCTGCATGCCAACTAGGGAAATGAACAGTGTTTGCTGGAGGAGCTTAACCCCATTTGGGGACGGGAGGAGTGGCTGTTGAGGAGATAAGTGTGTACTCTCTGCACCCCTCTGTGCGTGTTTCTACTTTTCTGAACCCACATTGCCGCCTCTCCTCCTCTTGAGGAGGCTGGATCTGTTGATGATGATCCCAAAGGGCACTGTTTTCACTGTCATTTGGGGCCACGTGGAGACTCCTCATATAGGGTTTCTCAAGCACAAGCCATTAACATCTTGTTTGGTTGCTTGGGCATAACCCTTTCCAGGCGGTACAGAAAACGGTGAGCTACGCAGTGCTGGGAGCTGTGGGATGGGCCCCGCTGTCAGCTGGTGCCCTTGTGGTCCCATGGTGCTCCTGCACACCTGAGCCAGGGCTGAGCAAGACATCAGGATGACATTTTGAGGTCTGCACAAAGATGGACCTTTCCCTGGTCATGATTACCCACTCTTGCACAAGGCATTCTGTTCCTGCTTCAGCAAGGAGAAGAAAAGGCTGAAAGGGCTGGAGAGCGGAGGGACCATTCCCTCTCCTCATCCCCTGAAGGGTGTATCATTTAATTAGATACAAAGGCTGTTAAAATCAAAAGATTAAATTGGAAAGCTGCTTGATGTATAATGGCCTCCAGCAAAAGGGGGGGGGGGAGGGAATTCTGCGAAATGTTCAGTTTTAGTTCATATCTTTCAGTCTTTGGTTGGACAAGAAAGAAAGAAACTGGAACTAACTTTCCATGGAAAATTCAGTTTGTGTTTAAAATTTTCACTTTTGATTTTTGTTTTCATTAGACTACCAAATTATTGGTTTTAGTCAAACCTCTGAAATTAAAAGGAATAGGAGGCTGATTACAGAACACCAAAGAAAACGTTTTGTTATTGGCTGTCTTTCTTTGTATCATCAATAACTCGTTAAAAATAGTTCCCAAAAGAGGTATGGGGTTTTTTATATACATAAAGTAGATGGCTACATCTCCCTTGAACTTCCACACAAAACAATTGTAACTTTCCAAACAGTGATACGCCAGCTCTAGGACTGGAAGCATTTTTTTGTCCTGAACTCCACATGTATATTAATACGGGACTCAGTCTGACAAGTCTCACCTGTAAAAGTTATATAGACCCATGCTGAAGTTTGTTTTCAGAATTTGGATGTATTTTGATGGGGAGCTGGGTTAAGCCCCAGCTCCAAGCAATGTCTACCATACAGAAGTATTTGCAGATGCTTGTTGGGGAATGTAGAGCTGAACCATGGCTCCAAATCGAGGAGTGCTGCTGCCTGTGGAACATGTTTGGAAATTCAGGGCTTTACTCAAGTAAAAGATCTATTTTTTGATCAAAAGGGCACATAATTTGGCAACCAGTTTTGGTGGAAAATCATGGAGAACTTGTTTCCTACTTGCCTTTTGTGATACTGAAAATATCTTCCTGAATGACTGAATTCGAGTTTAATGTTAGACCGGGGGGGTTTATGGTCTTGGCCCAGATCATTTGTATAAAGAAACCAAAGGGTGTGTGTCCTGTGTCAGTGCCAAAAGGTAGAGCTAGACAAGAAAATGTCAAGATGTCGCAAGAAGTTGGTGTGTCAGCACTTGGTGTAGCCACAGCAGACAAAGCCTCTGGACATGTGCTTGTCCCGTGCAAACCTTCTCCTCTTGCCACATGTGTCTCTGTGAATTGTCAGTTATCACTGAATATGGGAAATGCAACTTCTTTAACACCTGGAAACCCCATCCCTGCACTCTCACATATATCCAGCTTTGCCATATGCTAAGTGGAATACATTATCAGATACTTTCTTTTTCTTGCTACATACTGGTGAGGTACAGGTACATCCAGAGAAATTCCTTTTTTTTTTGGGGGGGGGGGGGAAGGGTTGCGGGGTGGTAAGGATTTTCTTGATTTGTGAATCCTTTGAGATGCACAGGGTAGAGGTGCTTTTAGAAGTACTGCCTATGCTGTCCTATCGCTGGACAGCCTAGATAGACTTGCTTTCTCAGTCCCTTTTATGGACTCCATAGCTGAAGTTCGTATGTGCCTTGGCTGAAAAGCTGCTGCTGTAGAGCAATGATACGTGATGGTAACCTGTGGGGCATGAGGAAGGTGTCCTCCAGGAGTCTGCCTTCTTGACCGTGCAGCACTTCAGAAAATTGTTTGCTTAAATGACTTTGAGATATGAAGTGAATATTGTTAATGCTACTGCAAGAATGCGCTCAAGCTTTTTTTGATCCCAAAAGCAGTGTGGAGCTGGAGAAGCACTACTACTGCTTCTGTCATGCTTGCTTGGGGCTTAAATAATCGGAGGTGGCTTGCAGCAGTTAGCAAAAATGTAGAAGAGTGAAGAATTAGACCTCTATGGCTAAGCTGTTTGAGCTAGGCTAGGACTAGATATGGCTCTTAGGTCTGTTCTCTTAAATGCACAGATAGCGTTGTTTTGTGGAAGAGCCTCCACGCGTTTTCACACTTGCATGTAAAATTTCCCCCCCTTTTGCAACGATTAGGCTCATGCTGTTTGACAACATGCGCACACGCAAAATCACCACATACTGTGCGTAACGGATTGGGGGACGCTGTTTGTGTCTGGTGGAACATATTTAATCATTTTCCCAAAGATATCCCCCTGATGTGAATGGTAACAGGATGTTTATAACAGAGATAAGGCTGGGATGAAATCCTATCCCTCTCTGGGAGCTAATAAAAGCAAAGATTTGGAATTAAGTATCACTTTCTCTGAGCTGCACACCAATGAGGAAATGGGGTCAGAAGGGCAAGCTGCAACATTGTAGGCACTTTATCTAAAACATAAACATTACTAGAGTGCATTCTGACCAAATTAACTCTCTCAGATCTGCCATGTTAGCATTCCTGTAGTACTTAAGCCTGCCAGCTTTACTGCTTCTCTGACTGAGGGTTGAACTCCAAGTTGGGGTTGACACTTGCAAACAGGACTCTTAGTGGGGAGGGTCTGTTGAACCCTTCTGCAATTAAACATCTTCCAAAGAAGTGCTGATGTGATTGAAGAAAAAAAAAAAGGGGGAAAAAAAAAAGAGGGGTGTGGAGTCAGAGAAATATGATCCACTCTGCTCAATGCACAAACCCCCGAAAAACAGAGTTTTCTTTCCACAAGCGGTAAAAACAGGAGTATTTGCTCTGCTACTGTTCACTGTAAAGCACTTGGATCAGAGAGGCTGAGCTTGAAATTCCAGCCTCCTTCAAGTCTGAAGTGAGCCTTTTGATATCAGATGGGGTGGTTTAGCCCAGTGTGATGTCAAAAGCTTCCTAAAATCAGGACACAACTTTGGGGTGGGAACAGTTTATCAAGGCTGTCGGGCAGCTCTGCAAAGTCAAAATCATCTATGCTTCTTAAAAGGTGTCATGCTATTCCTGTAATAGCTCCTTGCAGATGTTCAAATCAAAAGCAAGACCCCATTGTGCCAGGCAGTGTCCAGATGTCTCATCACAGAGCACAAAAAGGATGGGAAGCGCATGCTATCTCCATACGTGCCACAAGGGATCAGTGGAGCTGATGCTATCTCCACTGTGAAAATAGAGGAGCAAAGGCCGGGAAAGAGAAGGAGGAATGTAGTGTTAAAATTAGCATTTCCCAAAGATCAGGCAAGGGCTCGGGAGCTAAATTATTTCCTTGCTGTGGGGAGGGAGCAGAGGAGAGCAGAATGTGCTCTACACCTTTCTGTGGAGCAGATGGCTCCCCACAATAGTCATGGACCTTGGCCAGGAGGGGATGCGGAGGGGTCAGCTCCAGGGCTCCTTCCAGGCCTGGCTGCAGCTGGTTGAGTTTGAAGACTCTGTTCCAATTGCAATGCTGCCCTGTTTTTTGTTGGTTTTGTTTTTTTTAAAGTTTTCATTCTGACTCAAGATAAAAAAAAAGGAATATTTTCAAAACGTGGTAGGCAAGAAATTTTCTGCACCTTTTACAAAAATCAAGGCATACTAGCTGTTTGGAGAGAAGGGACTGCTTAGGTTTGGGGCTTTTTTGAAGGAACAGATCCTCAAGCATGCCTAAAATCCCTCCATGGTATTGACTGCTTTGCTACATCCAATTTTGCAAAACCCTGTGATTGCCCCAAATCTCAGGTCTTTCTGGGATCCCTGGGAGCGTCACAGTAGGAAGGTTGATAGGGCTGGGATTGATACCTCCAGGACAGCATGTGTGTGGTGAGGATGCCCTGGAAGTATATGACTGAGGAGACTTCCTGTCCTTTCAGTTCCCCTTGTAGGCAAATGAAAAACATAGCAGTTCCCTCAGTGGCTAAAGTGTATCTAAAGTATCTAAAGTGGCTTTTTCCAGAACCTGTCCTGGGTAGCGGAAGAAGGATATTGGCTGGAAATTCTTTCTGTAAAATGTCTTTGTTCTGATAGAATGACATTTAGTGATGACAAAAGTATTTCTTATATTACTACTCTTTAATTTCCAATCATCTCAGTTCTCACAGAACTGAGAGCTGCAATGATCCAGAGTTGAGTTGCCCAGGGTCCCACAAGCAACCTAGACTCAAAGTCCTAGTCCCTGCTTTTAAGACACCAAAATTACTTTTTCCCCATCTCCTTCCTATGAAACCCCCCGAGTTTGTAAACTGTCTGGTTGGGTTTTTTTTAAACACAGTCACTTGAAATCTTATTGAAATTCCTTATCTATGGCAAAGAGCAATGTAAATACCTGGAGTAAAATCTCAGCTCTTCTGCGAACAGTTAGTCCAGTTTAGTTTGTGGTGGTTTATGTTATAGATAGGATAGGTATCTCAGGAGGCTTTACACAGCAGTGGGTCAAAATGAGCCATCCCTGTGTCAACTGATACCCATCAAAGTCCTCTAGAGGACTTTGCTGCTGGAGCATTCCCTGGTAGGGCACTAACGTGCCACTGCAACTTGCAGTGGCAGGAACTGAAGCAGCAGTCACCTTGAAATCTTAACTCTGGAATGATGGGAATTAGAGGGGAGTGTTGTCTTCAGCACGAGCTGCCAAGGGATCATGCTGCCAGCTTATTCCTTTCCTCATTTTGTTTCCCAGCGGACCAGCTTGGACCGGCTTCCAGCTGGATCCCAGCCCTTTGGAAAGGGGAGGAGACCAAAGGCTGTGATTTGCTAGAAATAAAAAGTAGGGGGGGGGGAAGGGAGTGGGTAAAAAGAGCTGGAAGGAGTTCTTCAGGTAGCATGAAGCCACATTGCTGTCTGGAGATGGTGCTAAGCACCTCGCAGTGTAGGACCAACGTAAGCCCATCTGTTTCCTTGTGTTGTTCTCTCTGGTCTGGCATCGGTCACTCTGAAGCTAAGTTAGCTAGGTCGGTTCACACTGACCTTTTAATTTTTTTTTTTCAAGAGCACAAGGACTTCCTAAGGTTTAAAATCATGCTGTGAAACTACAAAGCTTCTTGGGCTTGTCATGAGCCGTGCAACAAAGCTGTTAGTATTCAGGAGGAATCACAAACAGTGTGTTAATCCCCAGCACTCGCAGGGATCTTGTTAGGTGAGATCTGCTCCCCTTCCAACACGTTCCATTCAGTTTTCTTTTCAAACCACAATCAAAACTCTCCTGTATTTTGTTTGATATTTAAAACAGCCAGTGGTTCATTGATTTCGCATAAAGGGCTTCTGTGCAGGGGATTGTACATCCGTTAAACTACTTGGGGCTGGTCCCCCCTTCCTGAGCTAAAGCCCCCAGGAGGAGGCTATGAGGTTTCCACTCCAGCCATCCTACAAGGGGAGCAAAGCAGCGCTCATGCTTCCAGCTGTGCTGGGACTTTGGGGTCTCACTGGGGAACTGAGTGAGGCTGCTCAAATGGGGAGAGCCAGCTAGGCTGGAGCAAAAGCCTCTACCACTTTAGCCCTGTGGCTGTGGCAGGGACCTGGACTCCTAGCCACATGCCCATGGAAGTGGCCACCTCCTGCCAGTGTTTCCTCAGGCCATGGCGTGTCTGGTGTGTCCTGGGCTGAATGTGGGGCGGTCAAGGTGAATCTGGGTAATGCAGTCTTGTGTAACAGCAGTTGTCTTTGTTAAAGTATCTAATATTTTGCACCCCACTTCCCCCCTGCCTCCCCTGCTTCTTGAGGGAGGATTAAAAAAAAGTCCAGTATAGCTTCCCAGCTTACCTGGAAGGTGTGTGCAGGGTGAGGTCCCTGTGCCCTTGTCTCTGCTCCCTGTCTTTGCTCTCCCCTGAGCAGCTCACTTTCCCTATTTGGACCCATGTGGCTTTGGGGTAGCACAGCATAGTCATGCTGGGCTGAGGTCCGCAACACCCTTCCCTCTCTACCACCTCAGAGTAGCTGTCAAAAAGTTGTTTTGGAACTTGGCAGTGCTTTGAGTAGGAAGCCAAGCTCTGCCTCTGAAATAATCAGTAGAGTATCCTGATAAATAAGTCTGTCTGATAGTGCTTCTATATTTGGGTTTCTGTTCCTCGTGGTTGCATAGAAAGGTTTGAAAACATGCACTGTAGAGAGCAACAAAACATAAATCTATCTTATTTTAAAATTGCAACCAGTAAGCCAATCTCATCCTTTAGTGGCTAAGCAAGAATTTTAGAATGCATCGTTCTGGCAAAAATGAATACCTTATTATAACTTCAGTAGATAAGTTTACATCAGCTTATCCCAAATGACTGAGTTACCACACAGGTCTCCAAAAATGACCTTGATTTAAAAAATAATTAAATAATAATTAAAAACATTGTGTAAACCACATAGTTTTATCTAGCTGGGGTGTGTTGCATGACAAGTTTTCCACCCCAACCACCTTTTTGCAATAACAGTGGAGTATTTCAGTTTGAGTGCAACTTGCAGATATTTTTCTCTCCTCTTGAACTGCTTTCATAAAAAAAAGTTTGTGCATGGAAATTGTGCACGGAACCCTCTCATTCTAAACAGTGTTGGAAATGACTACATATTTATTAACTTAAAACCATAACAGGTACCATGGATTTTGTGGACATTGTTAAAACTCAGCTGGTTTTACAGTGTGAAACCAGCTGAGAGATCAGGCCCGAAGGTCACACTTTACCAAAAGAGTTAAAGGCTCAGGTCGAAGGAGCATAAAGTAAAGGCAACCAGGGTTAGTGGCAGCTGGGACCCACTTTCTTGTCATTTCTACAAGAATTACCAAGTAATGTGTGACAAGTGTAGTTATACTCAACCTAGAGTCTGTTTTATCCCAATCCCTTTGGGGCATTTTCTCTGCAATAATTAAGTCCTCATTAGGCAAGAGAATCAGGTTTGGCTATGTGGTAATTTCTGCACAAAAGCTGTTTAGTCAGGGAGCTCTCCCCTTAGACATGGTGTGCACCCATGGTATCGTACTGCTACTTGCAGTAGCAAGAGTGTCCACCCAGCAGTCAGGTGACTTTCACCCATATTTATTTAGCTTCTGAGGAGCCTGAGAGCACCTCAGTGGTTGTGGAAACTCCTCGGAGTATTTTCTGGTTTGGTTATTTAGGCTGAAGATGCACAGCTTTCCCAGACTGTAATGGGACTGGATTGATGCAATTCTAAGAACAACTTGACCGTATGCTCATTGGAGACTGTGATACTATTTTTCATGTTCAGCATCGTGTGTATCCGCCTCCTCTGGAGGGGAGGTGGTTGCTGTAGAGTGGTGAGGAGAAGGAGGTCTGGGCTTGATTCTCACTTCTGTCATTGGCTTCCTGTGCAATTTTTACTCTGTTGTCAGAGATCATGTTCCCTAGCAGGGTGCAAGGACAGACATCCAAATGCTCAGCGTTCCACTGTTGGCTTTCTTGGCCTTTGGTTCTCCTGGTGCAAGAAGGGACCTCCCATCCATAGGTGCCTTTTAATTGTATGTACAGGAGAGTGTTTAAGATTAGAACTCTCTGGTTTTCCATTTTCATCCAGCACCTAGCACAGAAGAGATCTAACTGTAGCAGAGAAAATTGTGTCCTGCCATTAATGGCAGCAGTAATGATAACACGGGAATTGAGACCCACCTTCTCAGTGACAGGTTACCACGCCCTTGTAGCTCTCTTTCCTGAACTATTTCCAGTTATTTTGACTAGGAAAAAACCATTAATGCATATATAGGCTGTAGTTTTGGATCCATTACTTTTCTTCTCTCTGCCTAAATGCACATTAATTTGAAAGTTCAATGTGGGTATGTTGAGCCAAACCCCTGACGTGTGCTCCTGCTGAATGTGCTATAAACATTTCCCTAATACTCTCCAAGGTGCTCTTTCTATCTGGACTTCAGAGCAGGTAAACCCCCCAGAAAATACTGTAGTCGATGAGGTTTTACATCACAGGGTCCCTCTCGCACTCCTTTCCTGTGCTTTTTTTTCTTTTTTCCTTTTGAAGTGGAAACTGTATTCATTTTCAAAGTAGATATGTGCAGTCAGCAATGATGAAAATGAAGGTAACTGTCAAAAATTCTGCCAGAAGGGATTTCTCCACTTTAATTTCTGCTTACATTATTAAGACAAGTAAATTATCTTTTCATGGAATGTTTCCTTTTTTTCTGGAAACACTACTGATAAATGATGTAATATTCGAGGCCTTTCTCCACAGCTGTTGGAAGACCAAAATTTCTATTCCCTGCACCACAAGAGATACAGATGCCAAGTAAAACCTTAACCTGACTTTCATGATTAAATGTGATGGTATCACAGAGGGAAATAAGGAATTTACAAATATTATTCTGAAAGTAATGGATTGATTGAGCTCTTTTTTTTTTTTCCCCCCCTCGGTATTTTTAGGAGCTTGCTGCTGTTGTTACAGGGATTAGGAAAAAGCCGAGCAGAGTTCTGAAATAGTAGCTGAGAGGGGCTTTCTGTAGCTGTGACCCGAAATACTATTTTAAAACTACCTTGACAGAAACAAGCTATAGCTGCTGTGTTGAAGCCGAAAGCTACTATTTTTATCACTGAAATTTTAACCTGTTCTCAGGAAGGGATTTCTTTCTATCCTGCTTTCAAATTGTCACTTTCTAAACTTGGGGGATTTTTTTTTTGTATAATTCAGGAAGATGGNGGAGATGCCCCCCCCCCCCTTTTGCTTTCCACTGAAACTTGAATAGCAGAGGCCACTTTTTCTCTGTATCTTAAATAATTTAGGTCAGTTGTTGACATTTTAGCACAAGTAGCTTATCTTAGAGGTAAGAACTGCTTAACCCATTGCAAGGAGGAATGGATACCTTTCCCCCTACCCCAACATAAACAGTCCCTGGACTTTCCAAACACTGTTTGGGAAGTTCTCTTGACATCTGACACTGTGCAATTTACTACTCTTGTCAGGTGAACAGCTTCTTCCCCGGTGACCAGCACCAGTCCCTGTTGTGCTGGTGATGGGTGTCTTACTGCCTCTGAACAGCACCTACTCCTGCCGCTTTCCTCCCTCCCTGGACAGAAGCACAGAGTGCCTGGGCTGCGGGGGAGTCATCTCTGCCCTGCTCAAGGGCCTTGCCCTTCTGCTTCAAAGATCAGGAGAAAAATGATGCCTTTTAATCATTGTAATTGGTTGGAGCCTCCTTGTTTGTCTCTTTTGTATCTAGATAAGCAACCTTTAAGGGGAAAGCTGATTTGTAACCTCATAGCATTTTAAGCCTAGGAGGCTGTTATGGCCACAGAGCAATTAATAGGTGTGGGATTGCCTAATAATTCTCATATTGACATGAAGAGAGAGTCAACCCGTCTCTGGCTGCTGTTTTTGACAGTGAAAACATGCAGCTATGCTGACTTCAGCATCCCATCACGGAAGCCCTGCCTGCTAAATATGAGCTATGAATTATCAAAGGGGAATTGGCAGGGCAGGGGATTTTAGACTAGAGTTAAAGTGCATAAATAGTGTGAATTTTAGACAGGGATCCAAGTGACCTGTACATGGTCATTGGTTAATCTTTACTGTTGCGTTTCTTTGAATCTATTCTTCTGAGCAATGCTTATTTTAAATGTGGATATTAAAGTTGAGGGAGTGAGAAGGATATACAGAAGGAATCACTGAATTTTAGCGGTTCAGAGCTAGATAAGTTTTCTCAGGTTAAATAACAAATTACCTCAACTAGGAAGATAAATAAGTATTATTTTTCTCTGGTATATACATAAAAGACCTTCAGGTTCTAATCCAAAAACACTGGTAGGACATATGAATGAGAAACTTTCACAACACAAATACTTGGTTTTAACTTCTTATACTGTTGGCTAATACCCACAATCTTCATCCCACTTCTGGCCAGATGTGGTTACTAAATTGCTATATGCAAATGCAGCAACAAACCCCAAACAACAAAGACCATCTTGAAACCATTGCATGAGGGAAGAGGAGAGGTCTGAGTTCAGACAATGGTGCTGTTTGGTGTAGGCAGAAGGATGAGAGTGTTTGGAAATTGGGAAGCTTTGCAAGGCTTCTCAGACATGTCAGAGGTGGGCAGCTGCTCCATCCAACTTGATTTTCAGTGTCGATGAGAAGCCTGCAAGGAAAACCAGTTAACTTGTTTGTGTGTACGTATACTGTGCACAGCAAAGAGGAAGAAATGTGGAGGTGACTGATTTCTTGTAGGAGCTGCAGAAGATGTGAAGTAGGCAGAAGTGCTTTGTTAAAACATTACAATGATATGGTACAATGTGTGTGGGTTTTGCTCTGCAGGTTAGTACAAATAGGAGAGGAACTGCTCACTTATTCAGAACTTAACTAGGCATTTCCAAAGTACTTGGTTATTCAAGCACTAGTTTTCAATAAAAAAAAAAATCATTTATGTGGGTGCAAGGAGAAGGAGGGGACAGGTTATTATTGTGATCGGCCTCTCTGAAAATATCCAAATCTCCCCCCTGGCATTCAAGATGTCACGTAAAAAAAAAAAAAAAAAAAAGCTGCATGAGTTCAAAAGCAAATACTAGACTTCTGCAAGGCACCAGACCATTAACACCCTTCAGTTGCTGTGCCTTGGGAAGCAGTGTCCTCCGAAATATGTGGTGATGTGTGAATTCAGGATGAATTAAAGGCCAGCTTCTCCAAATGCAGAATAAAAGCAGCTATAACCATGTATGTGATTCATTGCACTGAGGGAGCCTGCCTTAAATTTGGGTTTGGACATGTCCAGTGTAACTTCCTGGTGTGACAGTGCTCCCCAAGAAAACTTTACGCATTCTAGGTGGAGTTGCTGATTTCAGTGCATGAAGTAAAGCAATGTTTAGCAATGGGCTTTGATGAGAGCAGGATCGCTTCTGTCGGATCCTGAAGACATTACCTAACCATCTGCTTTCTAAATTCCTGGGAACTGCCCAGCTAAGGACTAATGGAGCCAACCAGACACATGCACACACCAAAAATGAGTTTTGCTAAACACCTGGGGCCAACACCTCAGCTGATGTAAATGGGCAGCAATGACACTAAAGTAATTTATAGCAGCTGAAGATTTGGCCCAGGAATGCTATTATTTTTCTATTTAGAGCAGTGTTAGCAATTTGCAGCAGTTTGTTATTAGGAACGGGCCAAATATTTCAGAGGAAATTATGGAGTAATAACAACCACAGAACCTAAATTAGTTGTTTTTAAGTTATAAGAGCATAAAATAATAGCATCTGACACCACTAACCACTATTCTTTTTTGCACTCCTTAAAACTTCAGATGCACTTTGCCAAACCAATTGTTTCCAAATTCTGTCAAAAATATTGTCCTTGGGCAGAAAGCTTGGATGCTAAATTTCAACCCAGAATGATTTTTATGGCTGAGTGACAGAAACCTTGAAAAGGGGATTTATATTGAATACAACCTTAACTACTGTGGCGTGAACAGTGCTGCAATTCTCATTAGCTGAACTTTTTTCCCTTTTTTCTCAGAATTTCAGAGGGTGGGGCTGGCTATAGGAAGTAGTTGACTTGTGTGTATGCTTCTGTCATGGCAGGAAAGGAACTCAGCAGCTTCATTTCCCCTTTCATCTCTGGACATCTGTCTAGGTTCAAAGATTGTTGTGGGTCTGAAGCAATAGGATTTCAATACAGTTTTTCATGTCATGGCCATGAGCGTGGGCAGGCAGTGTGACTGTGGCATATGAGCTGAGAGGTTTCAGCACCAGGAGTTGACTCCTGTCCTCCTCTTTAATGAGGTTTATTCACTGGGGGGAGGTGGAAAGGCTTTGAACCTGAAATCAAGCCTTAGCAAATAAGGAGGCAGAAGGACCAGCCAGCAGAGGATGTGCCAGGTTCATGTCCTCCTCAGCTTTACTGCTAAATTCCAGATTTCAGGTTGTGGGAAAAGGAGAGAGACTCCCTTTGTATATGTTAAACACCAGGTGTGCAGGGTTGGGCAGTGGGAGGGGAGACCTGGCTTGAAGGATTTTTCTGTGTATTTGGACTTTTGTTTCCCATGAGCAGTGAGTGCAGTCACAGAGCTTTCACAAGAGGCGGTGTGGGTGCATCCTCCGGTTTAAGGTATTTCCTCAGCATGGCACAAGATTCAAGGAAAAAAAAAATACCTTTAAAACTAGTTTGTTATAGAAACAAAGTTTTCATGGCTGCACGTAGCCCTGAAGCAGGATTGTGACCCTTCCTTGAAGTTCCCAATGTAAATATTGTCTTAAGTATAAAACTTAAAAGCTCTCAGGTTGGGACATAACCGTGGTGGTGAAAACCACATGGAAACCAAAAGCCCTAAAATAAGAAATTAGTTATAGTCCACTGGGTCTCCCCAGCATGGTCTCCTGGGGTTGGAAGATGGCACATGTGGTGAGTAATGTCATAATCATCCCAGAGTAGAAAACAAACCCAAGTAAAAGGTCTTAGAAGTCTTTCATCTCTACTTTCCCAAGCCACAAATGGCGAAATCTTCACATGGCTTGCTCAGATTGCTTTTGAAAGATGAGAACTTCCGTCCTTGATGGGAGAGGCAGAATGGGACTGAAATTGCCCTGTTAATGAAGAAACTGCTAATAACTGACTGTGCTAGAAGCTATTCTCATGGTACCTACTGTTGGTGCCCTTGGTAAGTAAGGAGAAGATTTTGATGAACCTACAAGGTCTTTCCTGTCTGACTTTAAAACCATTCAAATTTATTCAAGGTGAGGAGAGAGGGTTCCCCCAGTTGAATGGCCCAGTTCACAGCTTCATTGTGCATGTACTTATGTACTTTGCAGCAGATGGTTTGAAATGTTTTATCTGGCTGCTGGCACACTGCCTTTCAGGAACAACCTTTATTCTGAATTGTTTTGTTTCTTTGTTGTAAAAAGAAAATACCTTTCTGGTGATGAACTTAAATAAATATCTAAGGCTCTTAACTGTTACCTGGATGTGGAGGATGTGGATTGTGTTTGAAGTGAAGACTGTGAGCTGAGTGCAGTGAAGTGTCACGACCCAGCCCCTGATACCTAAAGCCATTAGAAATATCGAAGTAACAGGAGACTTTGGCTGGGATGCATTTCAGCAGCCCACTGTAGGTTGTGCATACTCTGCTGCCATCTGGCTAGCATCGAGCCCTTCCACCCTACCTTGGCAGTGCAACGAGGAAGCTTTCCTTGCCCTCTATTTAGTGGGTGGCTGGGATATCGCTTCATGCAGTTATATGCAAATGCTTGTAAACATTACCTCTCTGCCACAGTGAATCAACTCCCGTAACTCAGTTCAACACTGATGTATTCAGTTCAGGAGCTGTGATTTTTTTTTTTTTCCAGCTGGGAATAGTCATTTAACACATGGGTGCACCCCTTAGTTTTCAGCAATTTTCTGTCTTCAGGGCCTGACCTGCCATTTGGGGGTTTATGCATGTGATCACTCCTTGACTGTTAATAAGGGCAGCTTAAGAGAAAACACCTGACAACATAAAGGTGTCAGGTACATGCGCTTTGTCTGGCCTCTTCTTTTGGACCTCCTTTTCCATCCGCCCCATGTTTGTGTAATCCAAAGCAAAGGCTGCACCAAGCCAATGCAGGGCAAGGGGAAAGGAATAAACAGTCATGTTTGTTTTCCATCCTCTTACTGTCAGATACAAAGAACAACTTCAAAGCAATACATAACTAAGTTAGGTGATACACCAACAATAATTAAAACGCCCCTGCAGGAAGTCATGTCACTGAAAAAACAACTGCTTCAGAAAGCAATAACATTTTCCTGCCAAAGGCATGTGAAACTACTGTATCTGGGCTGTGACTCCAAAAAAAAAAAAAAAAAAATTGGCACTTGCTTTAATCCATCCCTATTCAGGACAATTGAAATTAATTCTGAGACTGTGCTGGTCACAGTGGGGCAAAATTAAAGCACAGACAGGCTATGACAGAGTGCCTTTAAACCATCTCTGAGCAGAGGGGGCATATGCAAGGGAGGAGAAAAGGCTGTTGGAGGTGATCTCCATGGGAGAGCCGTGCGTGGACAGAGCACTCTGAGGTTTTATTGAATCTGGTGTCACTTACCTCCTGTATCTGGGTTCTGCCCTGTGTGAAGGAACCGGGACACCACACTGCTGAAATGCAGGAAAATCTTGGGGTCAGCAGAAGGATGGTGTGACCCTATCGTTGCTCTCTGAGCACAGAGGACGGTAATGCTGAGGTGCCTTTATGGTACCGCTGAGTGTTTGCATCACGAATCGGTGATGTTCAGGTAGAAAATGTAGCTAATTGCCCACCATGAAGCACTGTATTGGTGATGATTTGCACAGAGGCAAAGGCATCCCTATCTGTGCCAACACTGGTCATTTCAGCATGGTACCAACTTGCTCATGTCTCTACTACAAGCATGGCCTAAAGCCAACAAAGACACCTGGCTCTGGATCAAACTTTTGTGTGTTTCTCTTAGCTAGAAGAAATGGTCCTTTCATAACTATTGTGGGGTTTGTTACTACTAAAAAACATCAGCACCACCTGCTATATGGCCTGTAGAGCTGCTGTCCTCTGCAGATGCTGCAAATGTCAGTGCTCTCCTCAGTGCTATCTTTTTTTTTTTTTTATAATCGGGATTGGAAAGGATAAATGTTGCTGAATGGTTATTAAGCTGATTTTGGAAGACTTGACTTTAAAGTCAAGTTACACTCCTTTATTTAGAGATTAGTAATTCTAAAGTGGAAGCAAATTGTTGAAGAGATCTACCTGTAAGAAAAAGAAAAAGCAGTTGCTGCTTTTTGCTAATTTATAAAAGTAGCTTAAAGCACAGATGCTTTAAAAAAAAAAAAAAAAAGAAACTAAAAACCCCCCAAAAACTGAATGCATGTCGCTGAAGAGAGGAGTTATTCAGAGCCTGAGCAATAAGCCCCAACAATGAAGTTAAGTTGCAGACAAAAACCATGTTTTATCAATCAACTGCTACTTTTAAGTTTGACAACTTTTGTAAGCAGGAAAATGTCAATTACATAAGATATTTGAACCTGTGGAAATAGCCCATGGAAACACAAAATGTCTGTTCACACATCAAAATGATCCAGACTTGAAGGAAGTTTAAAAACCAGAATGCACTAAGGAATTATCTGATGGAAAAATGGAAACTTTGTTATGAATTTTCAAGAAATATTGGCTAATTAATTTCTTTGGTGAGTTTATAAGGTTATTTAGGATTGGAGAAAATGAGGTAACTTCCCTGTTTTTCCTGATGTATAACAGCTATGGAAACACTTTGAAATGAGTGTCCCATGGTTATGAATTCATTTGGTTATCCTTTTAATAACAATGATCGTACTCAGGCATTTTATATGAATGTTACATCCCATCTCTTTCAGGTGCTGCTTGGTCACTTCACTGAGTGCTTGTCAGCTGGGTCTTATTAAATTCCCATTAAGGAAGGAAGAGCTAAATACCCAGTAACAAAACTGAAAGCGGAAAAAAAATCTAAAAAACACATAGGCTTGGACCTGGAAAATTAGTTCTTACAGAACAGAAAATGTTCTATTTTAGCGAACAAAAGCACTGAAATTTACTGCTACCATCCACTGCTATGTGCAAAAAAAAAAACCCGTTGGGAACCTGGTTTTACAAAGCGCAATCAAAACGATTGATTCAGCACTCGTTTTCTGCAGCAAGGCGTGATCTTTGGTAATGTGTTTTATTAGATGCAACTGATGTAGCTGGAAAAAGTAGAAACAAACTTCCCGGCTTATAAGCTCTTCTTCAGGTCTGAAGTGTGTGATTTAATATAATGAGTTTTGGAAAGTGTGTTAAACCAAACTACCCGCATTTCCTAGGGCCAAGTAAGGCTGTCCACATGGAGATCTAATAACTAGCAGACAGTTTGCTTGAATTTGAATTCAAATGTCACTTCATGTTGCCTTTAATTTATGAGTTAAAGTGAACAAATTGGGATGATTTTATATCTGCACGAATGCGCATATAGTTTTGATGCTGTTTTACTGGTCTGATGAAAATAAGCAATCTCCTGTTAAAACTCCAGGCATACAAATGCTAAATTAGTGCCCAAAATTATATAGTCAAATGAGCACATTTCCAGCAGTAAGGAATACAGCTTGTTGCTTATTAACATATCTGGGAAACATTTCTGTTTTCCATGGAAAATTTAACATTGTCATTAAAGACTAAATATTTTTAGTCTAACCTGGATTGTTTTCAGTGCAAGGCTGAAACGGGAAAGTTTTCAGCCAAAATATTCTTTGTGTTGTAGAATTATTTTTTTTTTTACATTTTGTGTGAAATGTTTCATTTAGCCAAACCAGACATTTTCTGTCTAAAACCAAAAATATTCAATAGCCTGATTAGGATTATTTTGTTTAGGAGGGTAATAAGCTATATGGGTTTAGGAACCTCATGTTGCATGTGGCCCAAGCACCACTGTTCACCAGCCGCCAGCATTCCTGCCTTTTTTGCCTTGAGTTTCCCTCCTGCTAGGGGAACGGTATTATATAGCCAAAATCATTTGCAAACCCACCAAAGGCCAGTGCTGCACAAGTGACCGAACATAAAACAATTCAAATACCATGTTGTTAACACCAAATACTATTTCTCAGTGAAATTAAGACATTCCTGGAGTAAAATCCTGACTGCCCAAAACATTGTTTCTTGTCAAGCTAGTTGTTGCTTTGGACACATACGAAGTGCCCACTCCAGCAACAGGAGCCTGGGGCCAGTATATAGTTTTGCGTAGGTGCTGTAACTGGTGTAATGTAGAGAGCATTAGAGCTGTGCCCTCCTGGGTTTTTTGGCTGTTGGAGAGGGCGAGGTCCCAAAGGGCATGTAAGAGCAGCTCTGTAGCTGATATAACTGCAGCAGGTGCTACCCAGAGGGGCTGTGGCAGCCCCCAGGGCTCAGGGGAGAGGAACAGAACTCCAGCCCTGCATTCCACATCAGCCTGCCCAGGAGGGGTGGTCACGGGGCCACGCTCAACCCCCAGGTTACTCAAGAAGTGATTCAGAAATTATCTAGGGAGCCTTCAGGCTGGTTTATGCCAGGGAAGTACTGCAGGAGCTCTTTCATTATTTCTTAATCTCATAAAATATCACTTTGGCTTCTTCCCCTACAGTGGCTGGGATGAATGAGACATTGTGCCCCTTTACTCTGTTCCGGTGGTGCAGCTCTGCTGAGAACCATCACCCTTGGTGTAGCCTCGGGTATGTTTTTGTTTGGAGAGAAGCACCCAGGGCTATGTGCTTACCAGGGTGCTTTGTTGCATGAGCCAAGGGTCCTCCCATGGAGCAAACCCCAAAGCCTCAGTGGATCAGCTGCATTAATGGGGTTTGCAGAATTAACTCTGTCAGATTGTGAAATATCCTCAGTAATTGCTCTTGTTCATGGTGGTATTAACTGTCCCTCACTATCGCAGATGAATGTGCTGTGAGGCTGTTGCTACCTAGGGGAGAGCATTTTTATGATCATGACTTGCATAGTCATCTTAAAGTGAGTTCCCATCAAGCTGCCTGACATCATTGGATACAATTACTGACACCTGTTTAGTAAATAATAAAATTACATCAGATCTTTTCAGCACCAGGTTGTTAAAAGAGAACTCTAGTGCAGATGTAACCTCTAGTATGAATAGGAGAATTCATTAGGCATCAAGGTCTTTAAACTCATCAGGGTTAAACAGCAATTTACCTCACACCATAACTGTTAGCAAGTGATTTAGTGACAAGGGATTGACAAGGTACATTTCCCTGGAGGGCACAATAAATAATTTTTTTTCATCCCAAAGTGTTTTTGCCGAAATGTTTATGTATTTGAGTATTCAAAGTTAATTCATTTCCAGTAGTTTGACAGAGGGCTTTTTTTTTTTAAATAGCCGATGAAAATCTTGTGTGAGTTCATCTCTTTTTAAAGTATTATTTGGTGAACTTTTCCTGCATGATCTAATCTCACAGTGGAAAATAATTTAAAAATTTATTGGTAAGCAGGAATGAGTTCACTAGCCCACTCAGCTGGCATTATAGATGAAGACAATGCTTTGACATTTTGGAAATAGTACTTTTCCTTGGTTTTGTAAGCCATCATGGCAATATTGAGCAAATCACAAGCAGCGTTTCTCAAACTGTGCCGTAGCTCTCCTTGCGTAGACCATCAGTATGATCTTAGCTGACTTTCAGACCTGCTGTTTCTATTGCAAATTTAAAAAATAAGCCTCCAGCTACTCTGGTTGTCACACATTATCTGTTTATTACTGTTTAAAGAGTTTCTTTATGATCTTTAAGGGTTTTTTTTCCTGCTTGTTTCTGCAAGGGCTTGTTCAGATATGAGCGATACTGAGAGGCTGCCATGAGGCAAGAGCCATTTTCCTCCAGATGTCTTCCAAATGGCCCAAGGTAGGAGGATTTTGGTACTGCCTCTTGGGTAGTCCAAGCAAAGAGCCCAGCTTGCCAAAAAAGCCAAGGTTTTAGTGATCAAAACTTAGATTTACATCGGGCAACATGTCATCATAGATGAACTTACCCATGTGGGGTTTTTCTGTTAATACTGAACTGATTCAAAATAAAATATTTTGCCTTAAGGTGTTTTTCTGTTATTTTTAGAGTGAACAAAATGGAAGCTTTCATGGAGAAAATTTTTGAGCTTTCGTCACTCCAAAACTTCTCCTGGTGGATCACTTCCAGCAAGCTCTAGCTATTAATATATGTTAAAGCAAGTGGCAGATTGGGAGGGTATTTTAAATGCTTGTGTTGTTTTCAGTGCTTAATTAAACAACAGTTTACTGTGTCCCCATTAAATTCAAATAATGCTACTCCAACCAATGATCTAAGGCTTTTAAATGACAAAGTGTTTGGCCTGCAGCTTGATTTGTGGGTATTAGTGACTTCATGTGCCACTTTCCCTTTCAGAGCTGATTTGGACTTCAGAATCCAAGCCCCTTGGATTTGCCTTTTCAGTTCAATTTTTCTATCTGCTCATGCTCCAGACTAATATGTTTTCTACTGAAAAGCATGTGAATGTCTCCTGCATTTCTGTTACTTTTTGTGGTGATTGGGATTTATTATAATTTCTGCCCAGGTGTAAGCTGTGTTGATCACTGCTAGGATGTTGGCATAGCAGCTCTTCGCATTCACAGCAAAGGATTTTAGCAGTTAATTTCTCTGAATTATAATTGGAAGATTGTAGGCGCTCAGGAATGGGTCTCTTGCACACAGCTGGAGTTTTAACTGTGGCAACAGCCTTTCTGAAAATTGCCTTAATGTGTGGATTCCATGTTAGAGCAGCAGTGTCCCAGGTTAGAGCTAATGTAGTACACCCCTGTTGAATGGCTTGAACAAAACACAAGAAAACTGCTGTCTTATTTAATCAACCTGGACTGAAGCCTCTCATTCTCTCTGGGACTGTTTGCTGAATTGAATCAATAATTTTCTTGTATTATGTGAATGTCCTATTTCATTAGTTTCATGTGCAAGCTCCACCTCAGGGCTGATGACTTTTGTGGTTTCTTTATGCGCAAAGAAGTTTGTGTGTTTTCATACATGTCCGGTAAGTTACCTACATCATAAAGGCATAACTCTGTCCTGTTAACACAGTCTTTGATGTTGCTGCCAGCTTGGGATGTCCACATTTCCCACCCTAGCAGTTATTATCAGACATTTGATATTGCTGTTTCAGTTCACTTTGTCCGAGTGGCCTGAGCATAGGGGTTATGTTGGAGGAAATGTATTTCGCAGGAGCTTTTGGTCTCCTGCAATAGCTGTTGCAGCAGGAATTTCCCTCTTCAAAATTCATAATCAACGACTCGTTTCCATTGAAAGTTACACTTTCAACGGCCAGCCCCTCAGACGTACTGAGATACCTAAATCACTTTGTGGTGACTAAGCCCCTGTGAAAGCAGGATTTAGACTTTTTAAGCTGTGGAAGTGTTTCTGCAAATCAGATGTTGGTTCGTGAAGTAACAGGTGCTGATGCTTTCTTTGGCAGTCACGCTGATGGTCGTGTTCAGAAAGCTTCAGCTGGTTGTTTTCCAATCCTTGCTAATATTTCGGGTCAACAGTCACATCTGTCAAGCCTATCCTATAGCACTTGCAAGCCTGAAATACTTTGTACAATGTTAATGAGGATGGGAGAGGACTTTTCCTGTCCTGGGAACAGGCTTAGCATAATAGTTTTCTTGTGTCCATGTAAGATCTGTTCTGCTGATGGCATGGAAAGAAAAAGGCCTCTGCAAAAATGGTGGCTTGATTTTGCTGCTTTCTCTACACACATCCCAGTGGCAAATGACTTCTCTTCAAATGAAAGATCACGGTGAAAGAAGAAAGCAAAAAAAAGCACCAAGGTAATTTAGAGACCACAAGGGAGGCATTCCCTCTTCTGTGAGGCCTGTCTAAATCCCTGCTGAAATACGGCGTATCATGTTTTAATCCCCAAAGGTTTCCTGCACCGTGTTATTTGTGTAGGCTGTTCTTTTCCCACCCACAAAAAGGAGGAAAGAAAACACAGGCTTCTGCTCTTACACAGTTTGATGACTTTTCCCAAGATTTTGACTGGGACAAACGTCCTGCTCAGTTGACACCCCCTTATCTGAAGGCCAAGCACTTGGGTGGAGGGAGAGGGAGCTGGCGTGTGAATGCAAAGCACAACACTACCCAGAGTAGATGCTCCTGCTCAGTTGTCTTCTGTGGATTATTTAATGGCTCGTTTCCCAAGTGGATTAAGCTGAGCATGATAAAGGCACTATCAGTATCCACCCATACAGATATTGATAAGTACCTGTCCCATGATAACCGGCCTAATTTGTTTTCCAAGTTAGACAAGCCCCAGAGCAAAGACTTTTGAAAGCCTCCAAGAGGTTTAGCAACACATAAGCTGTTTGATTTTTCAGCAGGATTCATGGTCCTCTAAAGAGCATCTCTAAACAGCCAAAGATGACAAAGTGAGTGTGTGCATATACTCATTCCAGTTCTGGACAGCTGTTCCAGTTGGGCACTTTGTGTCTTGTTTCTTGCCCAAAAAGATGTTTCTGGTTTATGAATGTCTGTGGAATTCATAGCAAAACCCATGCCTTCACACCAGTACCCATGGTATTGTGAGACTGTTTCCTAGTACTGTGGTGCCCAGCCAAGCTAATAATGAATAGCCAAAGTGAGCAGTTTGTTAACATCCCATAAGGTGTAATAGATAAAATATTTGACAAACATGAATAAAATAGGATTTACTTTCTTACATTTCTAAGGCCAATTAAAAAAAGACCTGAAATGAAATGTCCAAAGTCCTTACCTTTACTCCATTTGCATTTTTCTCAAATATTAGAACTGTAGAGATATATTTTAGCTGATATTTTGAAAATTAATTCCCTTAACTGACATGGGAAAAAAATCACATCTTTTTATAGCAAATTGTTTCCTTCTCTTTAATTGCTTGTTTTTAAAAAAAATGCATTTACACAAATTTGTTCTGATAATTACTTTTCAAAAAGAATTAATCAGCTCTCTTAAATATAGAACTCATATGTGTCTAGCAAATTATGTGTTTAGGTTTATTTTCACTCTAAAGATATAAATTTTATTTCTTATTACAGGTCCATTCATAATAATGTAGTTACAATATGTTTGCAGTTATGTAGAGTTGCAGCCAGTCCATATAATTGGAAATTAAGCTTCTACAACTGAATTACTGTGTTCTTCACAGGTATCATTTTGGAAGCCTAGGACACAACTGCAATGCAAGTAGGCTGTCATTTCTCTGTGCAGGAGTTAATGGCCCTGACTAAGGCCATATCCACAATTTTTCTGTACAGCACTTGATGCAATGTGACTACCACTTTCTGTGATTGCACCACGATGTGGTACCTGTATGATCTTAATATAACTGGGGTCGTTGTCTTTACAGTGTTTAATAGTAATTTTCACCTCATATAATATTCAGCTCAGTTGCAGGTGGGCATAACTAGCAGGATTGGACAAAGACCTAATAGGATTGCAGGTCATATATGCCAAAGGCAGCTGATTGAGATGTACACATGGCCGTAAATGAGAAGAAGGGGGAAAAAAAAGTCTCTAAAGAAACAGCAAGCATAGATTGTCTGACATCTTAGGAACAATATGGCAACGTAGCACTGTAAGTACCTGGAGCCGGCAGTATTGTCTACATACGGCAGGACTGAGCCCGTGGAAAGGCAAAGTAAGAGCTTTGTGTTTTACTCCTGGGGCTCCACATCTGCCATGTTTTGTCTTTGGTGATCGGTCTGTGACAAAACCTGGTTTAATATAGCAGGGCTTGATTGCGCTTGTTTTTATGAAGCAAAAATTCTGTTATAAACAGGTTTCAATCTTTGCTGGTTACAGCCACAGTTGAGCGTTTGCTCAGCAATTGGCTTTGCTGCCTCTCGGCTCTTTTATATAGCACCGCTGAGGTTCAGCGCTTGCATGGGTTATACCAGGTCAGCTTTTCATTTCTTTCTTTTTCTTTTTCTCTCTCTCCTTCTCTCAATTTTTTTTAATCAAAAAGATTTTTATTAGTGCTCTGGAAAAACAAACACAACACACTGCTGTGAGTTTTGTAACTGAACCAATAAAAAATTAAATTCACTGATGGATTCTTTAATAGCAGCAAGTGAGCCCAGTTTCTAAATGGATTTTATATTGTGCCGTTGTGTATAAACAACGTGCAACGTGATAGCCTTGTGCTGAGGGACTCTGTGCTGAGGGGAGCGCCCCAAGATGGGGGATCCCTTCCAGGCCTCTTGTTCCTTGTCCTGAGGGGTTCAGGTGTGCATTTGGGTTAAATATACTGAGGACTGGAAGTTTCTGAGCCCAGGTGCCCTAAGCCTGCTTCAAAGCTTAGCATACACAATCTGTCCCATTTGGTATCGCCTTTGGCAGTTGCTTTCCATGCGCCCTGCTTGCGTCTGCTCAACGTATTGCTGTCAGAACCTCGGCAATTTTTATAAAAGCAGTTTTGAACACTTCCGTTTAATGAAACAGTCCCAGAGAAAACATTCGGAGAAAGGCTTTCAGTGCCATTTAGGAACCTCTAGGCAGGCAAAGGTGCCAGCTTGGGCTCTTGAAAGCATCGTAGCATTTTATATTCCCCATCATTTCTTAGAGGCCAGTCCCAGAGCCTGGTGAGGACAAGGGACAGGCTCAGGGTGACTTCAGGGGGAGAATCTGTTGGGACTGATGCAGACCGATGCTGTCACTGGACCCTGTCCTTGGCCCATAGGGAGCCACTGTGCCAGGGCCCTCCTGCTTTCCTCAGGGTGGAAAAGGCAGTTCTGCCTCCTACCAGCCACCAGGATGTGGAGCACGACAGTAAGTTCCTGGACATGTGTTGTCTGGCTCCAAAACAGAGAGATTTTTGTAGCCTTTAAAAGCCAGTGTAAGATCTTGCTCCATGAAGTGCAGTGGAAGCTGCAGAAAGCACTGGCTGGCTGTTGGCAGAGCTGGTTTATAGGAAAATAACCGAGGATAAACGCGACTGTAAGTCCGTCTGTCATTTCTGTGGTCCGAGGCTTGGCAATGTCTCCTTGGAGACTGCAGCTTTAGGACTTATGTCCGCTCCCTCTTTTAGTTTTTCATTCTCTAAGTGTTTCATGCTGAAAGGTGTGGGCAGGGAGCTGGGGAAGGCCTGGAGCAGGGCTGCCTGTCCTCTCCAACTCACCTGGGGCTCAGCTGTGAAGTTGAGTGTGATGGGCAAACAGCAATGTGCTGAAGATGGCGTCTTGCCCCAGACAACCTGTGTCAAATGGACGAAGAGGGCCCTGAGAGGGGAGAGGTGCTCATCTGTCACAGAGCACACCAGCTGCCAGGAAGGGGAGATGCTGGGGCTATGCTGCTCACTTGATTATGCAGTGCTTATCTGCCCGAAGTTTGGGCTATTATCTGCACCACACTTTGCTCAGGCTTGGTCCAAAAAAAATACGTAGAACAGCTGTGGGGCTATGAAAATTATTTTCATCTGTTTGGCTTTTAAAAATGAATTTACATCAATCTTTCCATGGTTCCCTCCCATCCACACCCTCCCCTCTTGTCTCAGCTATTCTTTCAGACAGGCGAAGGAGGAGGGCTAGACCAGGGGAACATCCTCATCCCTGTCTCTGTGTCCTGTGTCACACCCAGAAAACACTAAGTGCTTTACCAAGGCTGCTGAGGTGGGAGCTGTGAACAGGCTCTAACAGAGCGGTAACTCTCTTCTCTGGAGGAATACCGTAACTTTTTTGGTTCTTTGCAACTTCCCCTGTGCAGAGAGGCAAGCAGTGAACACGTTGAAGACCTCTTGTTGATGCTGCAGGCAAGAAGGGACCAGGGAAGGCAGTGCTATGGTCTCCACTTCTGCCTCCTTCATCAGCAAGGAGATCCAAAGCAGAGCACATAATGCCCAGAGGAGCCGCCGCAACCTCTCTAGCCCCTTTGACCCGTTGTTCATCACGTCTGTTCCTTCAGGGACTTTTTGGGGATCTGTTCTGCCCTGAGCAGGTGACATACGAGTTCTGTTGTGTATTACAGTCCTTCCTTTGAGTCACCATGCAGCAGCCACTGCTCACTGCAGGGCTGCTGAACATCTTTTTAAAAGAATAGTCCCTGTGGCTTTGGATTATTTAATGGTATTTCTTTGTCCTTTTTTTAACAGTGTATTTTTCTTTGTGCCCTTTAACTAGCGAGAGGAGAGCTCTTCTACCAGACTCTTGTAAAAGATGTCTGTGTGTGCATGTGTGTTTACATGTGTGTTGCACATAAATAATCATAGCCTGGAGAAGTACTGCTGGCTTTGGGCGAAGCCACATTTTTGCTCATGGCATTATTGAAATTATCTCCTGTGGACTGTAATTCCTAGAGTCCTAGGGAGGGAAGAGAAAAATAGTATCAGGTGTGTTTTCTTTTTTTCTTGTTAGAAGACCGTTTAATCTTTGTTGTAGGGTGAGAAGGTGAAGCACCAGACCTCAAAGTAGGCTGCAATAGGATCCTGGCAAACTTCCCACGTTATAAACTCTGTCAATAGGCAACACTCATCTTGTGCCAAGTTTGCTTAGCTAAAAATGACTGGGCCCAAGTTTCAAAAGTGGATATTTGGCAACAACTAGCACTATATTATTTTTGTCTTAGCAAGGAAAAAAATCACATTGTGAATGACAAGGAAAAAAGTATTGGGGTAGCTCCTTCTGGGTAAATCGAAGTGACTTCATTTCTGTGATATCTGACCTCCCTTGTAAAGCGTTTTTATATCCCAAGATGAAACACGTAAGAACAGCCTGGTATTACTATCACGAGGCAGTAATAGTAGCATGCTCGTATTCTTTATGCCCCACTCATGCTCTCTAGGATCAGTTGAAGTCCATGGAGTTGTGCCAGTTTTCCTTGGCTTATCTGTCTTCCTATCTTGTTTCTCAATTAAAGGGAGTAAATGATCCTTTTGTTTTCGCCTCCCCTTTCTTTGGGAAATGTTAAAGAAGGGTTCGAATTACAGTGGGGCTGCATTGCTGGGGAACCAGATGGCCAATGAGGGACCTGGAGGTAATTCAGGGGCTTGGAGTTGACGGCTGGCTGGATGGGTGCCGGGGGTTCCTGGAGGTTCGTGAAATCTGGATTTCTTGCCTGCCCGCTTCACTGCGGGGCTCCAGCTTTGCAGGCTAGCCGTGAGCCAGAGCGCTGGGAGTGGAGGAATCAGGTTCGCCTTCCTTGCTCTCCCCGCAATAGCACCTGTCTAAGATATTTGGCAAGCTCTGAGAATTGTGTTCTAATATTAATTATATGTTATCTCTAGTCTGCCTTCACAAGTATTTTTAATTATTTATTAAAATAATAAATGAATAAGGAATAAGCGAGTAGGTGCTGGCCCTCACCACACATCACCCTCAGGTTATGTCGTCTTCTAAAACATTCAGTATAAGCCACTGTTGGAGAACCTTTCAACGGGCTTTCCTGTAGTGATAGCTTAGTTAGGTGAAGTAATTGAGAAGCAGAATAAATTAGCTCCAAGTTTCCGTGGCGAGACTGCTCCCAGTACCAAAACTAGGCTGTCTGAAAGGAACTGGTGTGGCCCGTCACTTCATACACTCACATGGCTGAACAAGGTGCTTGCAGTTGTGGTTTCTCCTTATTCCTAATTAGTGAATGACGTTTCCAGTATGCCAACATATTTTGGTGAATGCCAGGAGCTTTCCCACTGCCTTAAGTGGGAGTTTACTCTTGATGTATTGAAAAAGAGATGAAGGCCAAGACTTTCCATGACTGGAGATGTGGGGTACTTTAATTTTAAGGCACCAAAAATCCAGGTCTTTAAAGGAGGCATGACCTGGGGGAGGGAAGGCAGTTGTTCAAGTCTTGTTAAAGCCTCATCCTGCTGTAGGGTCTCAAGTCTGGCATTCAAAATCATTAGCACTCTTTAAATTTGGCCTAAAAATCCCTATGAAAAGTTATAGCACGTGCTGAGTAACTACTTTTCACAATGTAATAACTTGGCCCTTTCAAAGACTAGGTTTTAGAAGCACATATTACTGACTAAAGGCTTGCCAAATTTCTTTTTTCCTTTCCAAACTCCAAGTAATGATTCATGGAGACTCATCGATTTTGTTTCTAATAAGGTGCTGCTCTCCCGTTCATGAAACTAAGGGGAAACAGAGTGACATTTTGAAGAAATATGTTTTGGCTAGGAGTTGAGGCATCCAAAGCAATACGCAAAAGGCATTTTGACATTAAAGAAACCCCACATGGTGTTATGTTAAAAATTGTATTCTAATGTAAACTTAGCATTTGCAGAAAGTTTCAGGTTGATTTCACTGAGGTCTAATATCCTCTGTTTTCAGGAAAGCAAATCAACTAGCTATTTGCCAGCACACGTGCACTTCATGTGTGCATGTGTGTACACGTGTACCCATCACACTCATCTGAACAACGCTAGCGGTGGGCTGGGCCCACTCCTGTGAGCCAACAAATTCTCAAGCGGTGAGTTCATTTGTGATTTACTCCTTACTAATGAGTTATTCATTAATAAAATTGCTGCAACTTCTGATAGACCAAGAACGTACCCATCCTGAATGAGGATGGCAGCATCAGGCCCCTGGGGCCACCTTATGAGAAGTTTCTTGGTGCAATCAAGTGCTGGACCATTACATCTGTATGGATCAGATCTATCCGTTCACCCAGGCTGGGTTTTGTGCTCAAAAAGAGTCCAGAATAGTGAGGAGCACAAAACCCAGGGAGATTAAACATGAGGAAGGTTCAAAAATCCCTTTAGTTCCTATGTGAACCAGCCATGGCTGCTGCAAAGAGAGATTCTTCTCTCTTCCATTGCCTTTTCTGATGGCTCTAAGAGTGATTACTTGAGATACAAATTCAGCTCATCATCTCCTCCTTGTTCCTTTCAAGGCTCTGTTAACGAAACCTGACCCAGACCTGAGCAGCTTGCTCCTCTCTTCTCTAGAGTTTGAAAAAGGCCAAGTCTACCTCGCTAGTGAACTTTTTTTCTAAGTCTGTGACCAGCTGGGCAGTTTACTTCAGGGTATGATCAGATTCCAAGCCACAGTGTGAAAATGTCAAAGGTCCCTGGAAAATATGTAATTACATTTCAGATTTGGAGGAAACAATTAATGAAATGGAATTTCTTGGCCCTTCACTCTGTCGGATGATATGTAGTAGCTTGCCTGTGAGCTGAAGCCTGAGTACACTTATGGCACAGAAGAGTTTTTATCGTTTTAAAACTTAATTATATAGGCTGTAATTAAGCTATATACAAAATGTCTGGTTCTTTGAAGTATATTAATTTTGGGGAAGTTCTCAAGCACCCAGTAGCTGTAGAACAATCATGAAAGAAGACAAGGCTTGAATAATGATGACAGTTGCAAGCCACAAATAATAGGAACAACCTTTCCAAAACAAAGGGTTTCACATTTTCCAAAAGTACGAGCATTATTATTTGTGTGTATTTGCAATTTGTACATGCCTTGGAGGGACTAACCTCAACTATAGTGCTTGAAATAATTGTGGGATGACATAAATGGGCACTTTTCTATTGAGGCAATCGTTTTTCTTGCAGCATGCCAGATTTTGTTTACTATTCAGCAAACAAAAAAAAGTCTCTGTCTAAGTTTAAAATAACAACCAGGACAGGGTACAGGGCATAATTTTTATTTTTTTTTTAAAAGGAGGGAAGGGGCCCAAAGTGGATGTTTCACACATGTATTTCTATATTCCTTGCAATGACTGAGTGGTTCAGGAGCGGGACTGCCTGTTGCCGTTTTGCTGTATGGTACCTAGCAAAAGTGATGTTCCTGCAAGTGGCAGAAATATATCTAATGAATTTACCATTAGAAACTAATACCTTCTTGTTTGTTTCAGCATTTACTATGTGGTCTCTAATAACAGGTCCGCCAAAACAGTTACTTTCAGGCTCAGGTCTATGCGCAGTGGGAGATGAAGGACTTTATTTCTTTATTTAAAGCTCATAGTAGCCCTTTAAATAAACACAATTCTCCCTGGAAATTTTAACTATTTCTTGTTCCGCCAGCTTATTGATGTTGTGCATCTCGCAGGCCCAGAGTCAGGATTTCAGGATCTTCAGTCTTCTCTATCACCTGCTGCACTCAGGTGCCAGCACCCATCTAAGCATGTCTTCTTTTTCCCAGACTGGTTGACAACAGTGAAATTTAAGCGCCTATCTCTAAGTTTCCATATGCCCATGCCTCTGGGGAGCAGAGGGGAAAGCCCTGCCTCTCGGAACAAGGGAGTCATGCTGCAGGCAGACGTTCATTTTACAAATAGCAGTGCTGGTTGGGATGTGGCTTCCCACTCCAGCTGCTTGTTCCCACTCACTGCTGGAGGTTTGCAGTCCCACAAATCTGCTAGCAGAAGAAATCATTTGTGCTTTTCCTATGCTGCTTCAGGCAAAATCCTGATCTTAACTCGCATAGCAAATAAAGATAATTTGCAGGCCCTCGGATGCCTCTCCCCATGTGAAGAAGTTTCCCAAGTGTGCCCAGAGTCCTTCCAGGGATCCTTCAGTTTCTTGTCACTAATATTCATTGTGCAGCCTTCTCTTTACCTACTTTTCTCTGGAAAGGTTGACTCAAAATAACTTGTTTTTATTTGACTTCCTCGGAAACTACTGGAAAATTTTTGTTTAGCTGTGAGCTTTATAAATAGTTTTCACGGTAAAATGAAAAGCAAGATTTTCAGTCAAATGGGAGTCTCCTTAAAACTGAATGCAGGTATGGAGTGAGGAATTGCTCCTCTCCCCTTCTGTCTGTGGGAACCATCATTTTTCTGCTTGCTCACAGCAACGGGAAAGTTAGTGGACTATTCCTGGCTTTCTTAGCCACGTTTCCTAAAGGCAAGTTATAGCCTGGGAAATTGGCTGTCAAGCCAATAAAATCATGTGGTTGCATTAGACCTTTTTGCATTTACACAGGCTTAGAAAGAGAGATAAGCCTGGTGAAGTGGAAAACACTGTATTTAAGAAGCATAAATGGCTGTTTCTTTATTTTTCTTTCTTCCTCTCCTTTCTAAGGGAATTCTGGAGCCTGCCTTGACATAGACAAGGCAAAATGCTACCCAAAACTTTGACTTAAAACTAGAAGGGTGAGATCTTGGGGATGCTTATATGATCTTAGGTCATTGCCTTAATATGCACACCTCTGAAGAAGAAAAATGTTCTCACAGCAGAAACTTAAATAATCTCTTCACCCAAAAATGCCCATTAGACATACTTCCACAGATTTCAAAGTCCGCGTACATTAACTTCATTAAAACAAGCAAGTCCAGAGTACCACATTGGGGGTTTATTGTACATCGAGTCACATCAGGGCAGCTGTCTGCATGCGATCCAAGTAGGAATGCACTTTATGTTTCCAATTACAGACAATGAGCAATTAATGAGCTGAAATGGAATGAAAGGGAGGGACTATTTACAAAACCCCTGCTTCTTTCTCTCCCTATAACCCATAAATCACCTTAAAGAATTGAGGAACAATTCAAAAATTGCTCAGAAGCTGGAGGAAATTAATAATAATGGGTCTGTGTGCATTGCAACAAACCTCTTGTTTTCATGGCAGCGAGCAGGAATTCTCAGACCCGGGTACATGTCCACCAGCAGTATCCTGCGGTGTGTCTTCTGGGTTGTAGCAAATAATCCATCTAGTCTTTTAGATGAGTGTATAAAAATCTAAACCTTTTTAGCTCCACTCCTGGTTGGATTTATGTTATTTTAGTGTCAGTGGAGGAAGCTTTNAAAAAAAAATTGCCTCCAATACATTGTTACTTCTAGAGGTAAAAACCAAGCTTGAAGTCTTGCTGTGCCAGGAAAGTCTAAATATACAGCTGCAGCAGTGGTGCTGCAGTAGCCTGGACTGTCTATGGACATAAGGCAGACAAGGCTTGCAGGTACAGGTAATCTTGTTTGTTAGGTCAACTTGTACAGCTGGAACAGGTTTTGGGCACATAAGAGGCTTGTGTGCCTGAAATGTGATTATTTTTTCCAGCTATTCTAACTCATCTAATTAAGGTTTGTGGGGAGAGTTAGCTTCTTGCTTTGGCAAACAGAAAGTAGAAGTAAATAATACATTTTTAAATGCTAGGAAATATCTAGCTGGAGAATCTGTATTTCTGGCCCACAGAATTTCATTAGGCATTGGAACAC
Organism: Anarhynchus alexandrinus; assembly: GCA_008711295.1. Taxonomy (NCBI): domain Eukaryota; kingdom Metazoa; phylum Chordata; class Aves; order Charadriiformes; family Charadriidae; genus Anarhynchus; species Anarhynchus alexandrinus. The sequence goes on along the minus strand of VUYV01000016.1, from coordinate 4,280,468 downwards.
AAGGCTTGTAACAGTGTGTTTGACTACAGTGCATCATCCAGAAAATGTCTCCTTGGTCTTCCTTCAGGAGAGAATCCACCACCCCGTGGCAGTGAATCCAGGGCCATTGACTATTTGCTGTCATTGCTAAATACCCTTGTCTTCGTCTGAATAGGTCTCATCTTGCTTCTACCCGTCGCCTCTCACTCATCCCATTGACAAGGATTAGTGTAATGACATATAATAAATTAGGAACTGAGCCTGTGAAAACTTATCATGGAATGTGTGTTGATTTTTCATGAAAGAAATAGATGATGGCTTTTAACCTGCCTTCTTCATTTTCCATTGCGTCTCTTGTAATTTTTGTTGAGTGGCATGAACTTGTGTGACTCTGCAAATACCTGATCTGAACTTAGAGCTGATCTTTTTAAAAAATTTTGTCAGTGGTTAGGAAGAACAGGCTACTTAGCTTTACAGTAGATTTTTTCAGGGATTTTGGTGAAGTCTTGAAGGACAGGGCTAGGTTGCTAACTCAACCAAGTAGAAGGATGGAAGTAGGTTTCCTGCGAGACAGCAGCTTGTGTACTGGACAAAGGGATTATTGGCGTGTGGAAACCTAGTATTGGATCCGTCCCTAGTGATCTCAGAGCTGGAAGGGAACAAGCAAAGAGCACAAGTTCATAGTGACTGTCCAAGTTGGTTGAGTTTTTTTCAAAGTAAATGTGTTGTGGTTGGAAAATGCTGATGTGTCAAATCTGAAACGTCTTATAAGAAAGGGTCAGTTTCAGTCAATTTTTCATCTGCAGAAAAAGCAAGGTAGAAAAGCTCAAAATTGTCAAACTGAAAATTTTTGGTATTTTTCAATTAAATGTTATGGCTTTCCCATCTAAAACAACATGCTGTATAGAAACATATTCTCATTGTAGTAAAAACATTGGAAAACGATTGTGTGTCCAAGTCCTAATGAAACATTACAGAAATGAAATATTTCGGTCATTCTAAATTATTTTTTTAAACTTTCACAACACACAAAATTGCCAAGGTTTTCATCAGAACTCATGATGGGAAATATTTTCAATGCATTAAACATTTATATGGTTGGTGAAAACTGATTCTCAACATGTTCGAAGTCGTCTTGCAACATTACTTGTTTCAATCCAACAGTACAATGTTAGCTTGAGGTCAGCAACGTCAGAAGCTTCCAACTTCGGGACTTTATGTTTTGACCATGCTCTGGCAGCAGGGAAAATATTTGTCCCATCCTGGCGGGGTAGGTCTTCTCTGTTTTGAGCCTACCATCCTTGCACACACAGTGCTTCAAGGGCCCACGTCTGATGCCAGGTAGGGAGAGGTGTAGATCACTTCTCTGAAGGGAAGGGAGCTGCTGTTGCAAGCAGGAGCCATCAGGGCCACAACCTCTCTTCCTTTCCTGCTCTGTAGACACTGAAGCTGTTGACTTGCAGCACATGGTTGTTATCCAGGCTGCTAGTGAACATCCTTAGTGTCCTAACCCACAAGCAGATTTTTTTCCCAGTGGCTAATGTCATTCATGCAAGGAAGAAACATTAGAGAAGCACACAGGCTTGAAGCAGTCCACTTGGCTGACAGCAGAGAGGTGAAGTCAGCCAGGGAGAGGAAGAGGCACTAGATGGTCTCGGGGATCGCATCCCACTGCAGCGCAGAGCTGGGAGGAGAGGAGAACCACCCTGTCCAGTCATCAGGATGGGGGGAGACCTGGCACTCAGAATAGCAGTTTGTCCTCCAATAGACATTTTGGCAAGTGGGAGAAGACTGGGATGTAGCTGCAAAGGCAGGTTCCTCTGTTGCACCTGGCTAGGTGGGATAGGTGAGCCTTGCTCCCAGCAGGAATCATCTGGGTTTGGCCTGCTGAGCCAAGCTTTGACCTTGGTAATGCAAGCAAAACTCAGCTTTGGGGGGTTTTCTTTGCAGTTTCTTTTTCTCCAAGTCTAGGTCACCAGAAAAGGGTTTTTTTTATTGTACTGATAACCTGGTAAATCAACAGGTCTTCACTCTGAACCAAAAAAGTAAAGGTTAAGTAAAACGGTTGGTGGGGGGAGTGTGTTTGGGTTTTGTTTGCTTGCTTTTATAATGCCAAATTTAGCTAGGACAGACACTTAGTGGTCTTTTTAAGGGAAAATGGTCTGTTAAAGTATCTCAGGAACACTGTTTCACTGTAATCAGTTACACAAGTTTAATAGCTAGAAATGGTTTCAATATTACACTCTTTATTTAAATAATAAAACCATATGTTAGTGGGATAGCATCATAAGGAGATAATTCAGTGCAGGGAACTGTTACTTTGTTTTGGAATTAGATTAAGTCATAAATAAATACTACTTTGTCTTTAAGTTAGAAAATTGTTCCCATCCAAACAGCCTCTTAAGACATTTTCCACCTGTTAAAGGATGTGTAGTATTGGGAGTCTTTCATAACAGTGGAAACTGGCTCAAACTTTCAACGGGTTTGTAAAAAATAAACCAGCGTTGATTTATGAGTTGAACTACGACAGGGAACATGTAAGCAAATAAAAACAATGAACTGAGAAAAAAGCAAATATACTGTTGATTTGGCACCGCATGAATCATACAGGCAAATCTGAGAGGAATAGGAGGAATGAGCTTCAGAGTGATGGATTGGGAAAGGGGATCTGATCCCTGGGTAATGAAATGTGAGGGGGTCTTGCCTTATGCTATTGACCTAGAGGTAGCCTGGAGGAAAGTGATTCCTTCTGACTATACAGTGTTAGTTAAAACAATCCCCTGGGCTCAAATATCAGCTATTAAAATAAATTCAGGAGACAGAGGAAGCGATGTTTATAAGTTGGAAGTTTGAGCTGCTTTTTAAACAATTGGGGATCTACAGATTCTGAACTGGGAAACGTGATACGGCGGGAAGAGGGCAAGAGGAAATGACAAGAGGGTAAACTGGGGGTGAGGTGGTAAAGAGCATAGAATTGGGAGGAAAAGCAGTCTTTTTAGGGGTGGAGGGAAGAGGCATTCTTGCAGGGCCAAGCAGAGAAACTCCCTACAAATATTCTTGCTTTTGCCTTCTCTGTTCAAAGTGCCATGGCTGTATATGAGGATGCCACAAACACTCAGACATCCCAAAGATAACAAGGGCTTACAGGACATCTGGGTGTGTTTGGATTTCCAACCATGATTATAAGAGTTGGTCACTATTTTCCAATAGAATATTTTTCTTCCAGAAATTATTTTCATTGAAACTGAGGTCTTCCAAGGAAAAAATGGATGCAGATTAGTTTGGGGAGGGGGGATTGAACTATTTATTTAATCAGTAATAAAAACAAGGATGCTAACATCATAATAGAAACCTTTCAATTTAATTGCAGCAGCACCACCACCACCAAAAGAAATCTTTAACAACAGGAATCCTTTAGCTGACCACCAACCAATTTTGGGTTTGGAACGAGCATTTTTTTATAATAGTGGCATTTCCCTTAAGTGATCACTTGCGTTTCTGCACTGCTCTAAAGCATTTTTGGAAAACTGAAACTCTAATTTGGGTAGCAGCATGACCCAAGCATTACGGCGATGCACTGGAAATGGCTGCTCCTCTCTTCTCTGACATTACCTTGTGATGTGATATTCAAACAAGTGGCTTTTCCTGCCTTACCCATTTCTTCTAGCCTGGAAGTTGATTAAAACAGAGAATGTGTCTTCTGCTGAGTGAATACTGTTGTGCAGTACTGATCTTGTTTTGGTTTCTAATTACTACATATATATTTATAAGTCTATATTATATAAATTATAAAAATGTAAGTAGGAAACATTATTAGTGGGTTTGGTCTGCTTACATTTATTGCCTTGCTTCTCTAGCAGGTGGATTTGATTGTTATTCCAAAAAAATACAGTGAGCCTCAGAGTGTCAGAGCTTTCCTTTTCTTGTCTTCTTGAGGTGTCCTGTGGCTTTTCCAAATGACCTTTCACCATTTAAGATCTTGCTCGTGTCTGATAATGACGCACAAGCAAATCCCCATCTGTTCACATGCACATCCCTGTCATATCTTTTCTTCTATTTAATATTTCCACACAGTTGCTCCAGTAGAAGAGTCTCATGCTGAGACTCACTTCATCTATTCCTCTGCAATTTATGAGCAGGATTGGTGCCTGGAATTTCCCAAAGCGCTGGGTGAAAGACAGGCTCAGAGACCCTTGTATACAATTCTGAAAAAAAATGTGAAAGGCAATGAAATCTGAGCTTAGGCTTTCAGAGACAACTTGACAAGTCAATTGCCCTGTTAGGAGTTGACAACAGTGACCCTGATAGTAGAAATGATCCGTTTCCTCTGGTTTAATTTATCACTGCAGGATTCTGAGTAGCCGCTCAGTAGCACGATCTTCAGATACTGACATAACGTCAATCCCAAATGGGATGTTTTGTGAAGGGAAAATTTACAGTCCTAAAAAAAAAAAAACCAAACCACCAAACAAAAAACCCAACCACCTCCTCCCGCCCCCCCCCTCCCCAATAAAAGCCCCAGGAATGCACAACATGTTTATTGTTCAGAGCTGAAACCGATATATGTGAAGCCTCGCGTTTAAAAATTCCTTACACGATATTGGATGCTTGTCCATGTTGTTGCTCTCCCTTTTTAGACATTTCAAACAATGTTGTCAAATAACTTCATTCTAGAGATGGAGAAAGCAATATTTTCAGTCATTCAGAATTAAGGGTTGTTGTCTTGTAGTTAGAATTTTAGCCATTTCCATTAACATTAAAGTTGTTAGCTTTAAGGTTGTTAGCATTAAAGTTAGGCCTGTTAACTATTGGCATTAGCTGAACTTCTGATATAGGGTCTTGTGTATGACCATTTTGTTATGTACTTGGCCAGATAGTTGGCCTTGGGAATGTTTTTTCACAGGTATCTGGGCTAATTAATAGAGGAACTTTCTGAGACATTCTTATGGATAACGAGGATTCTATCCTTGAGTTGGCGAACAAAAAAAAAAATATCCTTATAGAGTATGTCTGGGGAAGAATACCCAAATAAAAGAATCTGAATTTGCTTCAGTAGTATACACAGACTACTCTTTCATTTCAGAAACACCAAATCTCCTGCATCACTCCTGAGCTGCTGAGCCCAGGGGACTGGTGCTAAAGCACAGTTTGGGTACCACTTTCTTCATGTTGCTAAGCTGGGATGTATTTCATGGGTGAGAAACTGAGCCCCAAGGATGTCAGAAGGGTGGAGGTGATTTAGAAGTCTGCTTTATGCTCGTAAATTAGGAACCCATGCTCCCTATACAGTAGGTGAGTGCACTACTCCTGGAAGTGCTCTGAATCACCCCAGCCTAGCACACTCCACTGACTATAATGGAAGCCTGAGCTCTTTATATAGGCATTGAAATTAGATGTTTTGAGTTAGATGGGCGAATACCCCCCCAGCGCAGTACACCAGATTTACACAGGAAGTCTGTGGTAGATGCAAGAATTGAACCCAGCTTTACCGTGACCATCTTTTTATTCCCAAACTTCCAGTTAAATTATAATCCGTCTTGAACCACTTACTGGAAATAGTTCCCTAAAAATAAATTGAAAGTCTAAGTGATCAGGAAGTTTACCTAAACTTCAGAGGCAGGTTAATATGAGAGTGCTTTGTACTGACTCATTGGACTGGCTTTTCTTGCGCAGTGCAGATCGTTATGGGCACTTGCTGCTCCTCCATGATTACTTCATTAGTCTGCTCCTGGAGACCAATCATTCCTGCAAGATACATCCTTCAAAATCTCATCTATTTGGCCTTCTGAAAAGAAAAATTAGAGAGTCTTAGATGAGAGAGGGCCACTTTGCATAAAGTACCTAAAAGCTTCTTATCTGAAGCACATTGCAAACTTAGAGTTAGTTCTTCAGCAGCTGTAGGAAGACACATTCATGGTTCACATGTGGCAGCTGATGGGAGAAGTCTCCCTGTAGCCAGCAGGAGGGTGATGTTTCTCAACAAGCCCTCATGAACAGAAGGGAGGTTTGCAGCCTGTCTTGGTGTTCCTCTGGCAGGAGAAATTAGCCTGTATCAGAGGTGTAATAAATATGAGAAGTAATTTGGCCTCTTATACTTGACTTGCTTTACTCCTGAGCACAATAAGTGTGCTACTAATGGAGATGAGACTGTTAAATAAGATGACAGGACAAAAGTTAGCTGACATAATTAAACTGCTATAATTTTTACTGGTTGGTTGGGTTTTTTAAAAGGAAAAAACAACCCTCAGCTTGGCATAGACTTCGAGCAAATGTAGGGAGGTGTGCATTAGCAGAACAGCCTGGTCTGATGTGGAAGGTACTGATGTTGCAAACATGCTGCTACTGGTCCCAAGCTCTTGTCAAGGGACCTCAGATCTCCTATGAAGAGAGATGGCACGAACCTGTGGCAGCCCCTGAAACTGGTGCTTGTAGTGGGGGTTTCAATTAGGAGTTTGGGTGCAAGGATTCCCTGTGGTCCAGGAGAAATCCTGACGGTTGTCAGTGGTCTGTCAGTTGCAAAATATGTGGAAATCATGGATCTGCACCGTGTTGTTTGCTGGGTGACGTCAGGATGTGATTCCTGCTGGGGCCACTGACAGGAGTGCAGAGAGTGAGAGCTGCAGAGCCAGCTGCAGGCAAAGGGCACTACATCTGCCTTCTCAGAAGGCATCTGTGACTTTACGTGTTTGCCCCCATTGAGGAGATGATGTTATTATAATACATATTTTGTTTTGACATTACACATGTACATAGATATATGCTTGTGGGGGTGCAATATATTGATTGAATACAAAATATCTGGAAGAATTTAAATTCCAGTGAGGACAGTAATTTCATTGCATTTTATGGTTTCTGTCAGGAAGAGAATTGCAGATTACAGCTATGCAAGGGGGAAAATGGTCACTTGTACCTTGTCCAGAAGCAGAGCTGTCCTTTTTAAAATGAAAATTCTTAAACCAACTCCATCTGATCTGAGTATATGAAGTCAGACATTGCCTAAAACTGGTTGGAAAATAGTAAAAGGGTTTTTTCACCCTAATGTATGTAAAGTCTCCATGGGATATTTACATTAGACAAGTGCCTGCCAGCTTTACAAGGACAGCTAAATCTCTGTTAGGGACCTTGTATACCTCTGAGTCTATAGACTGAGATAAGTTCTCACCGAAGTACGATGCAGAGTCTGTTTCTTAGGTATAGGAAGCAAACTGGCCTTGTTTTCAGGGCTGCTACATATTGGTATCCAAGGGAGATCTAGAAAACAGGGTGTGAAGGTGGGTTTTGTGGTTTTTTTTGCAGTTTATTCAACACCATACAATGAACCCTGTCCTGACAAAATACAAGCCCCACTAAAGGTCACATGAAACCTACCTGAGCTGGAAACCTCTGAATCTGGACCAAAAAAATGCCATTCCCCATGGTTTCTCCATGGAGAGATGATGTAGATATTTTTTTCCCTGCCCTTCTTCCCAAGGGAGCATGTAGAGAGCCATGGCCAAGCTCCCCAAGGATGGCCTCAGCCAGCACCTTCCTTCCCACAGCCCTCAGGAACAGGACTTTCAGGTTGGCAGCATCTGGCTGTATTCCCCTCTTTAGCAAGTCTGTTACTACCCGCTTCTGGAAAACAGGGAGATGTGTTATTGTCTGGTGTTTCCCTACAGCTCTATTTTGGCCACACCTTCATGGCAAGATCGCAACATGTAGATGTCCAAAAAGCAATAAACGGGTATATGTAGGTGTGTATATGCGGGGCCGTATGTAGGTGTGCGCGTAAAGGAGTTTGTGGCATTGTAGGGTGCTGCTCACAGCACGTCTGTGTTTCTAATCAAAGGCAAAGGTCCACTTGGAGAATATCCCCTTCTACCCAGCGAGCGACAGCATGAGTCAGGACTGCAGGAAAAGTCTGTGTGTGAGAGAGAAAGATGGAGATGTGGGGTCAATAGAAGAACAAAATGGATAAAAAAGGAAGGAGGGCAGTGATGTTTAACTACGACTATGGGAGTAACTCTCCAGAGACAACATCCTCTTTCTAATCTTAGACTTCCTTAGGAGATATATATGTCTGTATGTATAGGTATATGCACAAAAGCATGCTCGTATGAAAAAAAAAAAAAGCACCCACAGCACTTAACTCTGCTGAGGGCTGCACACAGCTCTCTTCTAAGGTTTAAACCTGCGCATGATAAATGTGCTGCTATTCTGGCTGCAGATTTTTATTTCTGGGGATATCAATTGAATTCTTATTATGAAAGCAGAAAATTGGAGTTACATCTGGTGACTGACGCATGTGACAGTATCACTGTGAGGAATTCCAGTTTCCTGAAGCTTTTCAATTAACTCAGTGCACTTTTCCTCAGGTGCTACACGCTTGGTTTTTCAGCGTGTGCCTGCTTCCAAGTTGTAAATCAACGAGTAGGTTATTGTACTTTCGTAGGAGCACTTGTGCCAGTAAAATGAAACAGCAAATAATAAACCCCAAGGAGATTTATATAGCCCGAGTTGATGAAACGATTACTTTCTCATTCCTAGGCTCGCTCAGAAAGGTGGGTTAAAAATAACTGAAAATTTACAAGAGCCTAAAACCGAATCTGAAAAGTACAACCTCAGCAACTTATTGGGCTCAGCCTAGCGAGTGCCAGATTTACTGTTTGCAATTTCTTCAACTTGTTCAGTCATTTTTATTTTTTTTTTTCAACTGGCCCCTCCCCAAGTTGATGACAAGCCTTGGCAAAAACATCTGTGCAAATAAAGCAGGGGAAAGAGTGAAGGAACCTGGCAAAGAGCCCCCTGTGTCTGCTATGGCAAAAATGTTTGATAAAAGCATCTTTTCCCCCAATAGCCTGAAGTCTCCAGGGCTCACATGGCGGATGAAGAGCCTGCTTGGGTTATGGGTGCCAGAGGCCTCAGCCAGACTCCGCAGTCTCCTCACCATGGGTAAAGTTTCAATAAGGGGCTGAGAAACCTCCACTGGGCTTTCGGAGGTGAATGGGGAGCCTGAATCCAGGCAGGGTGGTAACGTCTCCCCCATGGCTCTAGTCCCTGCACCCAGCACTGGCTGATGGCTTGTGCATGGTGACTTTTTTCATGCTAACTGACAGGAGCAGAGACTACACCTGGTCTCCACAAAGCTGTTGTCATCTGAGCATGACCAGAAGCAGCAGAGCCTGACCCACAGAGCCCTACTGTGGGCAAGGACTTGGCATAAAGGGTGTGTGTAAGGCTTTGCACAGTGGGGGTCTGATGCTCTGATGACAGGAGTATATGGCAGTGACACCAGGGCATCAGCAAAACACTTGTGATCAGCATGTCTAGGACAAGGGCAGGGCAGGAAGAGACAAGCAGTGATTTGGGAGCAATGGGAGGACTAACTGCATTGCTCCAAAGGACGCATGTTGTTTTTATCCCTACCTGATACGTTGGCTTGATAAATGCTCTGCTGACAGCATTGGGATTAAGCTGACAGCACTTTCCATTCAAGACATGCAGGGAGGTCCCACATGCAGCTGGAGCACTCGGGGTCAGAAAGCGACAGGTCAGTGGCTATATCCTTCTATCCCCACTGATGATGGCAAAGCCCTGAAATACTGCATTCCCCCTGCTTTTTGCTCTGCTGGTACTAGTGAACAAACCCAGCAGCCTCTCATCTTGCACAACTAAGATGCCTTCAAGTTCTGGTTGTCCTCTTCCTCTGTTTGAGCTTCCTGAGTGCCTGAGAACGAGTCTGTCATGAAGACATGAGTCATTCTTGACTCGCTGCCATACTGAGGGCATGCCAGGTCCCCACACACCCAGGAACAAGCAAAGGCGGTCACCTCTGTGTGACCCCTAGGCTTGACCACCACGGGGGGTGCAGACCCCTTGGAAGCCATCTTGCTCTCTGCTTCCTATTGAGACATCCCAAGGAAACAGTTATGTGCTCCAACGTTCCACTTCAGGGAACAGCTTGGGGATTTACAGCCTTTAAACAATGGGGTTTTTTCCTATTCTTCCTCTTCTCCTGGAACGTGGGCAGGTGAGTAACACATTCCAGATTGACAAAGCAAAGCCTGCCCCTTTGGCTCTGCATCATATGGGGTCCCATCTTGTACCTCTGATCCCATCAGGACAATGATGGCCACCCAGGACACTGGCAGCTCCCTGTCAAAGGCTACTGGTGAGAAAAAGCTTTAGTCTACATCTTCCTGTACAACTTTTTTAGAGTTCACTCCAAAGGCAGGGAGGAATTGAAGAGATTTGTTTGTTTACCAGCCTCAGACATATTTTCATCATAAATCAGGAAGAACAAAAGAACATAAAGGTGGGCTGTTAAATGTGGGTAGGAGATGTTGGTCCTTCCAATGGAAAGTTATTCTTCTCCCAAAAAACAAAATCTCTCCAAACATGTTTGTTTTTTTGAAAAGACTTCTTTTTTTTAACCAAGAACAGCATCAACACGTTGCTTTCAGCTGGCCCTATGACTCCCCTGCTCTCACGCTTCTCTCCCTGAAGAGGTTCGGTTGTCCCCAACAAGAGGGCGTTCCCCAGCTATTGTTAGGCTGCATTTATCAGTGCCACAAATCTTCAAATTAAAAATGGTGGCTAAAATAATGATATGCATTTTAATGGACCAATTACCCTCTGAAGGTTTGCATGTGATTCTTGTTTTCTACGTTATATAAAAGCTAAGGGTGGGATTTTCAAAACCACCCAGTGCTGGCCTAATTCCGCTCCCATTGAAGTCAATGGGGCTTTCTTACCCTCAACTGTAATAGGAGCAGAGTTAAGCCAGCGCTGAGTGCTTATGAAAACCACATCCTAACTATGCTCCCAGACCTCACCCATATTTCTGCTTTCATGGCATGAAATTTATTTTCATCATATTACATGTGCTGGAATGCTGATGTCTAAGGGAAGCTACTTGGGATGGAGTTCAATATTAATTCTGACTGGGCTTGGCTTTGTGGGTTACAGCTAAAGTGTTCCTGTAAGTGCAGCGTAGAGGTTCATCGCACAAATAACGTCAGCGGTGTCAGGACAAGTCAGAGCTGGGCCAGGTCCTGACTTGTCCTAGGTGCTCAGGGTTTAGGGGAAGGCACAGGAAGCACCTTGTCCTCCAGGCAGACATCTCCTGTTTGGACCACACTCTTCGCCAGCCATCTTAGTACCTGTGTCCTTGCTCATGGAGGAGGCAAGTCTGCTGGGAGCATTTCTGGGGGGGGATTACACCTAAAACAGTGCATGCTGCCATTCTTATGGAAGTCAGTGTCCCAAATGAGCTTTGTTGAGTGAAGGTCCTCGGCTGTGGGTCCCTGGAGCTCTGTTGGCTCGAGGCAGGACAGGCCTTCTGAGAAAAATGCTGGGGAAAAACTTGTGTGGGTTTTTTTCAGATAATTGGACTTTCCACACAGTACCATTTGGATAGAAGGTATCTGTTTAACTCAGAAATGCCAGCTCTTCATAGAGGAGTGACAGATTGCTACTCTCTGCAAGCTTGGTCAATTTTTTTCTTTTTGGTTCTCTGATTTTTCCATTTTTCTCTTTTCTGTTTATTTGATGTGTGAGAGGAGGTGATTTTGCAGTTGCTATAAAAACTCGGCTTTGATTCTCAGATTCTTGATAAAAACTTGACCTCTATTGTATTCTTTTCTGGCAGAAAAAGCCCCAAAACCACAAAAAAAAACCCCAACAAAATAACAAAACAGTTCCCTAATCTTACCCCTTAATATCACTATGGCACACTGCCATCAGACAGGCTGGCAAAATCCTGTATTTTGCACTTGAGTTACTTTGGAAGTGACTGTGGAGGGGGAAAGTCGCTGTGCCAGGTGATTTGCTTGGGTGCAGCAGCAGATGGGATGTGATGGATTCCATCCCAGTGACCTCTGCCATCTCAGGATTTTATCAGGAACCTGGTGGAGTCTAAAATGACTGCACCAGCGAAAACTCAGCATTAGGGAAGAGTTCCCACGCCAGTCTCCGTATCCCTGAGATGAAACCAACTGGAAAGAGCTACAATCTCTTTCCCTGTAGCCAAGAAAGTCATTTTGCCTTCCCTGCACAAGCTGGACTGAACTTGGCCCACGGATGATTGTTACTGTCGATCCAAATCTCCCAAAAGGCTGGTGTATTTTCTTGCTAATAAATGTCCCACAAATGTTTTGAATTTCTGCATTCATTGGGGCTTAGGGAGGCTATTTGTCAGGACCAAAGACGTCTTCTACAATAAACCAGCAGCTGTCTGCAAAGGGTGAGGAGACATTTGTTGCCGTGAGCTGAGTCTGCTGTCAGCAACCAGGCCCCTCACCAGCCCTAGTAAATGTTTTATTGATTTAATATTAAATTAACTGCCTGGGCATAAGGAGTGCATTATTTTTAATGGCATTCTGATATTAGGGACTGCAGTTTGCTAGAATGCACCTGTAAAATTAGTATCCCCTAGTATTCTGTAGGAGCCATAAAACGTAATGCTCTTTGTGTGCAGCGCTCTGAAGCTTGACATGGGTAAAGTTACACGGTGTTCTCTTGCAGCCTATCTGATGGCTGCACCAATTCCTGCTGTGAGAGGAGGAGTTAAGTCATCTTGGAAGGCTTATTCCAAGTTCATCTCTTCCTTGCTCTGAAAAGGGATAAATGGAGCCTGTGAAGCCTGGACACTCGTAAAAGCAAGGCACCTTCTGTAGGAGGTTAGTGTTGTTGCAAATTTCTTTCCCTAATTATTCTTTTTTCAGTTAATGAAATAAAGAGAAAAAATTAGACTTAAAAGGTAGCACTCGTTCAGCCCCAAATGCACCACTCTGGAATTTGCCTTTTTTCGTGAAAGAAGAGGCATTTGGAAACAAGTATAATTCAAAATTTAAATAAACTAACACATTGCTTAGTGTAAGAATGAAGATGTTTGCTAATTTCAGAATTCATATCACTTTTATTTTTTAAACTGGAGTATGAAATTAGCAGAGGAAAAAAATTCAGCCCAAATAAAAAAAAAAAGTTCAAATAACATTACCTAGCTGTAGTTCATATCATTCTTTACCTCCAGAAATTGGGCTGTAAGGAAAGCAAATGCATCACTAGGAGCACACCGCTCTTGTCCTCCTGGGTAGGGCACAGCAGCCACCACTGCCTCCCTCCAGCAGCAATGCTTGGGGTAGCTGGGAAGAATCCCTACAGCAGTGTTTTTAGCCCAAGGAAACACACTATGGATGTGTCCATACATCAGTTTTACCTAAGGCCGCAGAAGTTTGAGTAAACTCAGTGCCTTTCACGTGCACTCAGATTGTGGTCGATGGGGACACTTTTTGTATAAGCTTTGCTATCTAGTGGAAAAGTGGTGATCTCTTGTTTTTATCATGTTGTCCTATTCAAGTACAAAGAGAATTTTTCATATGCCAATAACATGCACCTTGCTGCTCTACAATTACCGCTGGTTTTGCTTAAAATTAGTGATTGCTGTTTTGCTATAGCAACCTTTTTCTTTTCGTTAAAACGTGCACCTAGTAAATGTTGCATTTGGTTTTATTAAGGTTGTAAAAATGCCACATTTAAGCTGTTTATATTTTTAACTCCCTCAAAAATGGTTAATTACAAAGTCAAATCATCTTAAATGGCATTCAGATGGGGATTCTGAGAAATCCCAAGATTTCTGAGAAGTTTGTTTCACAGCAGTGAATCACAATGCTGAAAGAATAATGAATCCAAGACAGACCAACAAGCGTAAAACCATGATCTTAGTACTTTTAATTACTCAGTTATAAAAATAAAAACATTAATTAGATGTTCATAATGTCAGGGGATGAGGTAGGATACCAAATTTCGTATGTTTTGTCATTGAAGTTGCTTTAAAAACTGGGGAGCTAAGGGGCTCCACATATAATTGAGTGACCAAATTAATTTCAAGCACCAACTATTGGTAGGACAGCAATCTCAGTGGGTAGATCTGATACAATGCATTATTCAACTGCTTCCTTAAATACAAGATCGCTCTCTCTGTAAATTTTGTTTATGAAGCCACTAATGATCTCTCTTTTCTGATTGTTTTCTTGGACATATCAGTGAATGAAATCATAGAATTCATGTTTTATTACTCCTAAGGCAAATGTTGAGAAGAAATATTTGGGTTTTGTTTTGATTTTTCCAGAGGAGATATGTTTCCTTCCAAAAGATTGAAAATTTCACTGAACTTGCTTTTTCCTTAGAGTTTTTGGGGACCGGAAATCAAATACAGCTTTTCTAGGAAAATGGAGGGAAAACAGGACAGAAAATTGAATCATAATGTAAGAAGATCGATCATTGTCTGCAGGTATTTTTGATTCAACAGACATAGTTTCTGTAGGAAGTTTCAAAAGAAAAAGGTTCACAAGCTCTCTCTGTGAGAGAGCCCTCTTGTTCTGATAGTCGTGACCAAGTTATAATGAATTTATCAGAAGACAAAGTCAACCCTAGCACCTCTCCCAGGCTCTGAACCTTGTGGGTGCACCAAGGGCATAGAGAAAACCATGTAGGGTGGATCTGTGGAAAAACTTCTTCTGACTTTTGTAGGTATTAGATCAAGACAACCTTTTGGGTTTTGTATCATGACGTTGTTCTTCCCACTCTTTTTACCCATTTTACCTTGTGTTCTTTGACATTCATTTGCCACCTTTCATGTAACATTCAGAGGTGAACACTTTGTAAGAGGGCCCAAATTTTGAATTTGGGGGCCATTTGCACAGGCTTTGCGAAGATGTGGCAGCTTAGTGTTAGTTTTAGGAGCTCTTTATGTGAATGAACTGCCCATTTTGTGCTGGCTCTCAACTCAGCTTTGAGACTGAAGATTAGGAAATTATACAAGAAGGTGGGTAACTGTTCGATGATCGCTTTTTAGTTGACAAATACAGATAATTCATTGCCCAGGCAACTTAAGCTGACAGAGTCAAACCATACTTTTTTTCAAAGGATGTGGTGGATTTACTTATTCCTGTTTCTGTGTTTGATTTACTACCACATGATTTCATTAAATAAGAACTTAACATGGGGATTTCTGCCAAGCAACTTTAGGCAAGGCCCATATTCCACAAATCCCTAAATTTGAGGGTGGTGGGTGGGGGAATCATCATATTTTTCTAGCAGATGTCTGTTCTGCCTGTGGACTAGAGTTTGGGGCGGTTTGTTATTACTGGTGTTGCTTTAAAGCCCTTGTAAAATGATGTTTATTTTCCTCCTGTTAGATAATGAACTTGAATTTTTCCATTCGGTGAAGTTAGTGATGCCTTTAATAACTATTAATTCTCTAATTAATAACAACATTGAAGGTTTCTCCTTTGTTCTCTCCAAAGAGGCAGCATTTCGGGCTTGAACTGGTTTCAAATTCAGACTTTGCGCTCTCTCTTGCCCACCTCCAATGTAAGGCTACATAACTCATATTTGTTGGTATTTCTAAGCAGATAAAAGTGTGTAAGAAGGTTCCTCCCTTTAACTACTGCATAGAAAATCCGTATCCTGGTAGCTAAACTGTCCAGGTCATGTTAAATTTCTGTGGAAGAAGATGAGAAAATGCAAAGAAGAAAATGCCAAAGAAAATGCAATGAGGGAATAAAAAGTGATGTAAGTTGGCCAAGAAATAAGTTACACTTCTTGGCCCAGGCTCCGAGGTGGTATAAATCATTACCATGCAACTTCGGTGTAGCCATTCCACTTCACCAAAGTTTTTATTTGACCTGTTGTCAACTTTGAGCAAAGGTGATAACAGTCAAAATGACACCAGCCCCAAATCATTTTTGCCCACTTTTGTATGCTGATCTTCACACTCAAATGCTATTTCTCTCCTCAGCATTAGGGTGAATATAATGTAAACTGAGATCCCAGGAGCAATGCCACCACTGAAGATCTGGCTTGTGAGAAAGGCACATCTGGGGCAGATCTTGGTCTCTGTTTCTGAGCTAGGTACCAACTCCTCTGCTCAAGAACGATTTCTAGATGACACCTAGCAAGGAGAGGTTTGAAGCATTTTAGTGATCCTTGTACACTATAACTATCCTCAGCAGACTCTTAATGTTGTTTTGAAATGCTCCAGATGAGCCCCTGGACATGTTTTTGTGAGCTGCTCTTTGGAGCCCATGCCAAGCACAGCTCACCTGAGCTCAGGGGTCTGGGCCAGCACACGCAGCCTCCAACCAGAGCAGACTGGCAAGGCAACCTGCTAACAGTTAGCCTCAGTACTACTTTTTTCTTCTTTATTCTGCTCTCCTTTCTTGGCCGTTTCAGGTCTTGGCTTCAGATGACAAATGGCACCATCTACCATCCAGCACCTCATGCTGCCGCTCGCCTTTGAAACATCGTAAGTGTTCTAGTCATTGCCCCAAAAAATCATGTTTACATCATCTCTGAGAGACATTCAGAGTTAAGAGAAAAAAATGGCCAAAACAGCTTAGTGCTTTTGGCTTATTGTTTGAATATTTAAAGACATTGCATCTGGAAAGTATTCCATTAATTTGTGGCTAGCACCCATATATCAAATCCATGAGCTTCCAAGTAAACAGCTGTCACTGGAGCTGCCACGGAGGGAAATTGGCACTGTTAGCTTGTGGTGAGCAGAGAGGGAACACGCTGGTACAGACTAATCCAAGGAGGAAACATTAACCCAGATGTGTAGAGGACAATGAATGAATTGTTCCTTAGAGCTCCTCAACTTCTCAGCTGTATTTATGAGACACAATTAGGGCCTCAGACTATTATATTTGCTCACACACATACACAGAAGCATACATATCATAGCCAGAAAGACGGCGTTGCATACTGTAACTAGGTACCATAAAGCAGCCTCTGAGTCATCCCCACACATGCAGGGATGTCCTTCCGGGGGACACATGTTTGAGGGAGAGCGGAGACTGTCCATGTTGGTGGCAACCTGTCTTTAGGTTTGGTTGGATCAGATAGGCATCTTTTGATGTCCAGACAGCTTGAAACAGAAATGTCCATGGCTTCCTCAAGGAAGACATGGTAGAGCCAGGACCCATCCAGGCATTGGTGTAGCAGGGGATGCACAGCGTGCTTACCACAAAACTTAAGATGCTTTGGGGCTGTTGGCAGTGCTGGGGGCCTCAGCTGCAGTTCTGATTTCATGTACAAGCAGCTCAGAGCAGTGCAAGAAGTTCTATCTGAAGGCAGGTGAAGTGCTGAGGCAAGGACTCAGCTTCAGTTTTCAAATGCTGTCGTTATTGGCAGAGCTGTTTGTTGTGCAGCCTAAGGCAGTGGGGTGGGGGCTTGTTATTTTCAATTATATGTTTGATCAGTCTGTTTTCCATGTGGTGCTCAAGTAAATGAACTAATTATTGAAGAGGAATTGTATACATGGAAGTGGGACAGAGATGATATCGCTATTTATGTTTTCTTGGGAGGGGTGTTACAGAAGTGTTGAAAAAACCCACGGCAAGATCAGGGTCTCTGGTGGTAGGTGCTATGGGGCATCTGAGGAGCTTCCAGCTGAAATGGAGGAAGGATAGCAAGAAGAAGGATTTCCCATACCCTTTTCAGAATGGGGAGGATCTGAGGCCAAGAAGGATGAGGTGAGTCCCTAGAGGAGGTGGCCACATCAATCCCAGGGCAAGTGTAGATGGAAGGGAAAACCCTTTCCCGCTTCTGCCCAACAGCTGCTCTGGCATCTACTCTAGATGCTCTGGCACTTCACCGGACCCGGGATTTACCTTCTGTTTACTAACCAACCCAAAGTGCGGTTGAACTGGTGACCTAAAGGTGAAAGGCTCTGCATCTTATTAGAATTACTGTGAGCTGCTGAATGAGTCCCCCATGGCAGTTAAGATTTGATTATGGTTCTAGAAAATGTTCGGCTTTTACAATTAGTGTCAAAGCAGTGGTAAGCCCCTCTTTGATTCCTGGGTGTAGGCTCGTGCTTTTCTTAACCTCACACATATGCTGGCATATTTACAGTAAGTGCTCAGGGGTTTGCTTTTTTTATTATTTTTTTTTATTTTATTTTTGAATTAAAAATGAAAGTTCCCCAGGGAAATTATGCAATGGGAAATAGCCACTTCAATAAACTTGACTCACACATTTTATTGATTATGGTAAATTTAATTATTCCATTTAAACCTTGCTTACACACACAAAAAAATTATCCTTTTCTTCCTACATGTTTTTTCCTGTTTTTGTATCCCTCTCTACAGACCAAAAGTGCACTATATATTATTTTAAATTTTTTAGAGGAGAAATACTCAAGGCTAAGCCATAATCATAAATTAAAAATTAGAAAACATACCATAAATCTTATTCAAAACATCTTCAAATAGAACTGCTAATTGTTAAACAGCAGTAATTATAGCTTTTAAATACTCTTTTGCCTCTGCCATGTATTATCTGGACCATTTTTGCTATGGGAGACAATTATTCAAGTGCAAATAATGTTAAAAAAAAAAACCAACCAAACAAAAACAACCCAAAGCATAATAGCAAAATAGATATTTCTCCTACTAAGTACTTTGTTAGATTATATTGTTCATTCTCTTTATACTTGGCTAATACCCAGAGGTCTCAATCTTGTTTGGAAACCATTGCACTGAGGTCTTTAGAGGCTACAGTCCAAAAGGCAGTGAAAGACCTGCTGGTCCCTGGGTCTTAACCTTATTTCTCTACAAACCACTGCTTATGGGTGTTTTCCTTTCTCTTTCAGTGAGCTGCTGCTTCTTCTGACCTACCAAACTGCCTTCAGTCCAGGTAATCACCTTTTTTTTGTTCTTAAACTTATGAATGGTCTCTCCTTCCTAGGGAAATGCATTCATTCATTCCTTTGTGACTGTTCCCATGGATGGGGAATGTTCCTATGGATACAGGTCTGTGGGACTGGGAGCAAAGCAATTCACCATGGCTGGAAATTAGGACGTGTGGGAAGAGGAATTATCACTAGAGATGAAGAATCAGAAGTAATTCATGAAGTTGGTATTCCCTCTTGCATGAGGGAACTATTCTGAGCCAGCCCATCCCAGTAGTAAGGCTGGAGAGGTGGGCCCAAGCCAACCTCATGCAGTTCAACAAGGCCAAGTGCAAGGTCTTACATCTGGGTCGCGGCAATCCCAAGCACAAATACAGGCTCGGTGGGGAATGGCTGGAGAGTAGCCCTGAGGAGAAGGACCTGGGTGTGCTAACTGACGAGAAGCTTAACATGAGCCAGCAATGTGCGATCACAGCCCAGAAGGCCAACCACATCCTGGGCTGCATCAAAAGAAGTGTGGCCAGCAGGTCAAAGGAGGTGATTCTGCCCCTCTACTCCACTCTTGTGAGACCCCACCTGGAGTACTGTGTCCAGCTCTGGAGTCCCCAACAGAAGGACATGGACCTGCTGGAGCGTGTCCAGAGGAGGGCCACGAGGATGATCCGAGGGCTGGAGTACCTCTCCTATGAGGACAGGCTGAGAGAGTTGGGGCTGTTCAGCCTGGAGAAGAGAAGGCTCCGGGGAGATCTTATTGCGGCCTTCCAGTACCTAAAGGGGGCCTACAGGAGAGCTGGGGAAGGACTTTTTACTAGGGCATGGAGTGATAGGACGAGGGGGAATGGCTTTAAACTGGAAGAGGGCAGGTTTAGATTAAACATTAGGAAGAAGTTTTTCACTTTAAGGGTGGTAAGGCACTGGCACAGGTTGCCCAGAGAGGTTGTTGAGGCCCCATCCCTGGAGAGGTGTTCAAGGCCAGGCTGGACGTGGCCTTGGGCAACCTGGTCTAGTGGGAGGTGTCCCTGCCTATGGCAGGGAGGTGGGACTAGATGATCTTCAAGGTCCTTTCCAACCTAAACCATTCTATGATTCTATGAAATCATGGTTGGTCTTCCTCCCTGAAGATGCAAAATTCAGTCTGGAGAGGGGCTATTTGGGGTTCTGGAAGCTGAGGCTGGCCAGTTTTGAAAGTTGAGATGGGTCCCAGGGTTTGTTCAAGGCTTTGGTTCCAGACACATCTTTCATCCAAGTTCTTTCACAGGGCTGTCAGACCTGGGCTTGTCTGAATCCCACGGCCAAATCCTCATCTGCTATAATCTGAAAGGGCCCCATTTATTTCAAGGGAGCTGTACCTCCTTGCTCAATGGGGTGAGCCTGGGAGAAGCTGGTGAGAACACAGGGTTGCTGAAGGAGGAGCGACAGGGCTGGCATGTAGGAGGTTCTGGAGGCTGCAGGTGAGGCGGTGACTCCTTTGCTCTCCTCCAGTTTCTCTCCTGGTGGCACATTTGGCTGCCACCACCATCAAGCACAGTGATCAGCTTTGCACTCTTCTGGATATCCCTTCTTGGCAAAAGATGGACTGGGGAATACTCCATGGAGACCTCAATGCCATTTACATCCTTGGGGTTCCTGCATTATACAGCATAAGTGATTTAACACAGGGGATGCTTTTCCCATGGCTTGAAAAAAAAAAAATAAAAATTGAATGCTTTGTATCCTGGTAGGTTCCAGATTTATTTGCTTTATTTGAAAAGTATAGCTGGAACTAAGTACTTACATATTTCTAAATGACCTACCCTTAAAAATAACCATAATCTGATGTAAACTGGCAAGGGTCCCTTGAATTAAATGGATTCACTCCAGCTTGCACCAGATGAGGATTAGGCCCCAAGATTCATGCAAGCCCAGTTGTCATGACCTTGAAAAGAACTTAGATTAAAGATGAGTTTGGAAGCAATCAAACCAAATCATAAGCCTGGCTGATTTTGCTCGTTTTTCTGGCAAGTCCTAGTTTTCTGAGAATATGACCTTGTTGCAATATGTATTACACCAAATCCTTCACTTATTGAGCCCATTGCCACAGATGTCACTCTCCATGCCATAACTCCCCAAAACATTTCAATTTCCTTCCCCGTAACTGTCACCACATTTGCTCTGGCTGCTGCGGGGAGGGAACTTAGCCATGTAGCAGATCCCAGGCTCAGCTTTTGGCCTAGATGACACGCCGAAGAGTTATTTTGCAGATGGGCCAACCTAGGACACATGTTCCTGCTGGGATCGGTGCTCTGCTCCTCTCTCGCTGCCTCCTTAATGAGAGCGCGAGAGCTCGAACCAACAGCCAACTCCTCGAATGGCAACAACAAAAGACTCCTTGTCATTACCCAGGCTGACTCAAAACAGAGTAGAAAAGGGGATTTTTTTTGACAGAGCTGTGAATCACAGACTTGCAATATGCAGCTTGTCACCTACTGCTGTCAGTGCTTTAAATTACAAAAATCACCTACTTGCTCCTTGCCTCAGTTTCCACAACTGTAGGCCATGGGCTGTGTGAGGATTAGTACACCAGGAGATGTGACATGTGGCTCCGAAAGTGATGGTGATAATAGAGAGACATATAAGCAATACTCTAAATGGAATGCCCTGACAAGAAGGTATTTTGAAACTTAGGAGTTTAAGAATCACCCCAGAAGAAAAATTTCTCTTCCACCTTCCCTCCACAAAAGTGAGGCTGAGTCTGTTGTCTCCATTCCTGCTTTTCACAGTCTTGCATAACAATCTACATGAAAACTTGAAGGTGAAAAAGCCAAATGTTTCATGGTCTAAATTCTGAAATGGCACAATTGCAGTGCCCTTGGAATTTTTGTTTTTCCTCTGGATGTTTTCCTTTCAAAGCAAAGTGCCCTCAAAAAGGGATCTGCTTTTGCTAAGTGATTCCCTTTTGGTAGAACAGCATATTTCAAAGAAATATATGTGTGTATTCCTTATATTTAGCCTATATAACCACAAACATCTATGGTTCTTCTGAAGTTTTACCAACCATTTATATTTACTGCTGCTTCAAAGAAAGCAGAATTGAGTGCCCTGTGGAACCCCTGCTCTCCTAACACATACAGACCTCAAAGTTGGAAAAAAGTTGCAGTATTATTTCTTCCCTTGCCCTTTATTATTATTTTAATTACTAGTGGCAATAGCAAGTGCTGATCTAGTGAAGTGCTGCATACCTTCAGCTCCCATGGGAGTCCCTGTCAAGAACAAATATTCCCATAAAGGCTTACTTGCCTGTGATGTACAGGCACTATGGCGAGTCCTAGCTGCCACCTTCCAGACTTACTCCAAACACAGGAGGAAGAATGGGATTGCCACAGAGGGAGACCTCTGGGGAGGAAGGTGCTCCTCACAGGCACGGGATCCTGGGGTGTTTTGGGAACAGTTTTAAGAACATTTCCTACAATACCTTAATCCTGGTTAGTGCTGAAGACGCACAGACACAGTGTGCTGACCACCTGCTTCGTTTCATACTGGCATTTCTCTAAGAATAAATATTTCTTCTCCCTCTCTTTACAAGAATCCCATGATTTCATGGGGGTAAAAAAGTCTTGATTTTTCCCCATCTCTTCCTGTTCCTTTAGACCGTTTGATTCACAGATTCATTTTGTACACTGGAAGATGCATTCACTTTTTAAGCTTTATCTGTTTCCCTTTTTCTGTCTATTTTTGTTGTTATTAGTTAGTTCTAGAAAAAACAGTCTGAATGCCTTATCTGCCAGAAGGCACGTGCATGTGGGTTTCTTACGTTGTCATCCCTCCACAAGATTTCATTAAATTCTAGGCAAATGTAATCTGTGACGCGCAACACAGAGCTGGTCCCAAGGCAGTGGCTCATCCCTTGACATTCTTTCTCTTAAGATCCCATTTCCTTCTGCGTAGCCCCAGCCTTGCCAGGCTGGCAGGATGGGTTCCCCCACTGTGCCACGCTATTTTGACATAATCGTTATAGTGTCACTGGGCAGTGTGGCAAACAGCTTTATCGCTGAGGACAAGCAACAAGCTGGGATGAGTGAACAGCAGCTTCTAGCAGGAATGCTACTCCATATTTTAACCTAATCTTTCTTGAAGAGTTGGAAAAGAGGAGATTGGGGTGGTTTTTTCCTCTCTGTGATTTGTTGAGGTTCATAGTTGCACAGAGGGACACCAGAAATCTAATTTAAAAAGTGGTCATCCAAGGTTATCCTGATGATGTTTTGATCACTGAAAAGGCCCAAGAAAGTTTCAGAGTCCAACATCTCTCAGCAGCTGATCTTAAGCAAACATGGAGATGATAACCCCATATCCTCAGAGTCCTCGCCCAGCCCCCTTTGGCCACTGAGACATCACAGCTGATTTTTCAGTTGGCCAGAAGCCCAGTCTGTCTCACTGCAGAGCTCAGGCATGCCTTGAGACAAGAGTAACTAGTCATGCCCCATCTATCTTACATGCTCTTTTTTTGAGCACCTCCCAGACTTTACTATGTTTATCCTCTTAGCACCTCTGTAATTATCTCTCTTGTAACAGATGAGAAACAGAAGAACATGGAAGTTTTGCAATTTGAGCTGAGCCACGCAGGAGCTCTTTGGCAGAAGAGTCGGCCTCATCAGGGGTGAGTAATGTCCTTTTGACAATCCTATTAGACTTCTGTTTATATCCTTACATACCTACATACAAGCCCAAAATTAAGCCTAAAGTGTCTTGCACAGAGCAAAGTAACTCTATGAACCTGACTCTTCTGGGACCGAAGGCTGGACTTTCACTGCTGTCCTTTCCCAGTCCCCATCACAACTCCCTGAGACCAGATCTGCAAAGCAGTTCCACTCTGTTTCAGTTTGAAGGATTGAGTCTTATTTATGTAAGTGATATAAACATTGTTGTAGCCTGACAAATATACAGAGAGTTCAAAACAGCTGCAACTGTTGTGTGCGGTGTCCTGCAGAATAATTTTGTCCAAAAGCACGGAGCACACTCACAACAGTATTTTAACCAGTGTGACTGGCAAAGTGAATTAGATAACATTTGGCTTCAAGTATATGTTTATGGTTAGCCCTCTTAACTAATTAAATCAATGAGAACTTTACCACGAATCTGAATATAGCTTGAAACCCTGAAACAGCAGCAGTAGCTGAGTGTAAGAATTGCTGAGTGAGAGGCAACCCGACTGGGTAGTGTGCTTCAGGGGAGACACACGCTTAGCTGAATGGAGGGTTCTGTGTAAATGCAAGCGGAGCAATGGAAATCAGATCAGCAAAATGAAGTCTGGCTGATGAACGTCCTTCCCGGCATGTGAGTCAGCGGCAGGTTAATTAAGCATAGCTAGGCAGGGAGCAGTGGTTATGACAGAAGAGGTTTTAATTGATAGGATCATTTTCAGCACAATAATATTAATTAGCAATTGCGATAGGGAACATGAAGGCAGGTGGAGCACTTTCTGTCAAGGTATTTTTATAAGGAATTAGCCTGTATAAACACTCATTGTAAATACATTGTCCTTGTCAGGTGTAATAACTGCCTTGGCACATAGCATCTCTACTCACAGTGGAAAGATAATTAAAGACACAATAGCACGCTACGGTGTTTCTCCCAGATGCTAATTGTGTCACTGGAGAGATCTAAACAATTTATATTAGGAAAACACTGAGCGTTAATAGTAATTTCCCGAATGCAGACAATAAATAGATTGAGAAAGCGCTGTGAGCGTTGAGCCAGCCTTGGAAAAAGCTAGAGGAAAAATTGTGTTTCTGAAGCGAACATGGAAATTTGAAATGGGAGTTAGATGCCTAAACATCTTGGAGGAACTTAGACCCTGAGCTTACTGAAGCCAAATCCCGCCCTACCCTACAAATAATTTCATATTTCACAGCCTTCACATTTTCCTCATATGTATGTTGTTCTTAGAAGCTTATACAAGGAGGGCCGAATCCTGAAGACATTACTTAAAGGAAATTTCTATTCATGTCGCTGAATATTCACTACTGATAATCCTAGTAATAATTCTTATGAAAAACTGTTATGTTACCTGTTGTGTTTTATTATGTATAGCATATATAATATATTGTATAACTATATTACAGGTCTACATTGCATACCTGTAATATTATGTTCTGGTAATTAAACCAATTAAAGTGCAGTTATGAGCTCATTAAACCCAAGAAATATGAGCTGTCAATCAATTCAGTTTTTATTTAGATAAAATCTTATCAAAGCCAAGTGATTCAGTCCTTAAACCCAAGTGTTCTTATGTCTGTGTCTCCATTTATGATGCACAGATAAACATGATCCAGAAAACGCCTGTATAGGCATATGTGACCTGCATGCACAGTCCCTATTGTGGAGCAAGCTGCTGCTGGATATTTTTACTTCTTTGGTTCCCATGATATATCTGAATGGGATATTCTGTGACAATCGTCATGTTTAAATATTTAATAATATCACATGATTCTTTACAGATCTGATATAAGCAACACGTAACCCTCTGTCAGGTACGTAGGTTTTGCACATTGACCCTCAGTGGACACCAGAATGACTTAGACGTGCAATAACTTAGAGTTATCCTGGTGTGGTCAGATGCCTTTTTCCCAGTTGCTGCAGTACCTAAAGTGGTCCCTGTAGAGTTGGCAGGTCCAGCTCTCCAGCTTGGCTCTTACGGGCTGAGAGGTGATCCTGAATTAGCTCTTTTGAAGTCACCTGGGACTAGTGCATTCCTTGCCTGGAGCAGAACGTTATACTCTGGAATAAATATACTCAGGGCAGAAACGTTCATCGCACTCAAGTTCTCCCACGACTCTTGCAGTGGAGATGAGATTTTGGGCAAAACCTCACTGCATCCCAGTCAGTTGCTGGGAACGTGTTTCCTGGGGCTGAGCAATGGCAATTCTGGGTTTTGTGCCTCGCATTAAGAAGAGGCGTTTGGTACAGCCATGTTGATGATCAGCAGAGGCTGCAGAAGGAAGAATTCAAATTATGCAGAGAGGCAGCAGAGGAATGGCAGTGACACAGGATTAATTGAGCTGGGTTCTGGTTCTCACACTGACAAAGTGTCTCGCCCAATGTTCTGTACTCTGTTTCGTGTCTGCATTGGTCAGATATATTTCAGGCTGTTGAGGGCAAGGACTGCCTTCACACTATGTCTGTACAGCATCTGAACAGTCATCAAGCCTTGATTTTTGCTATCATCTCTAAGGGGGGCTCCTCTAACATAAGCAACAATAATACTAATATTAATACTAATGATTATAATCCTGCCAATGAAATACTGAATACCTTTTAATATGGTCCAGAAAAGCCCCACACTTCAGATTAAGCTCCTCCAGAGCAGAGAAGCTGTTTATATTTATATTGTTTTTCTGGTGGGAAGAGTGTGTTCATGCCCAGAGATGGAAAGCGTGGGGACAAAAGAGAATTATGGAATGATTTTTCTATTGTGCCTTACAAGATTATGATCAGAAAAAGGAGGAGAGAGAGAGGAAAATGTGGACGATGTTGTTATTACCAAAATGAAAGAATTTGAATATAATCATAGCAGTTGGGGAAATGTGTTTTTAAAGACCTTGACAGAGGTCATAACGAGAGTTTACTTTGTAGATCTAATCACAGTTTACAAGACCATATGCCAGTTCCCAGTGGTGTCCATAGTGAACAGCAGGACACCAGTAATTTTCCAGATGTGGCTTCCCCCCTAGAATGAGAACAAAACCAGTGAGAAGAACTGGAGTGACCCAGCACTGAGGGAACCTCTGAATTCCTCTACATCTTTTGGCTGGGATGCCCTCGTGAACAGTTTGGTTGTTGCCTGGTAACTTGGCACAAATTCTTCTACAGTGTGACTGAGCCTGCAAGAGAAAAGGAGAAACTTGGAGAGGGATCACAAAATCCAATTTTACAGAAATTTCTTCATGAAACAGGGCTGAAGCATACATACCATGACATCTGTCCTAGATACCTGATGAATATTTGGGGCTGCATCAGTAGTGGGGGAGAGGAGAAGGCCATTGGGAGCCAACACAGGGCATTACTACCTTGTGAAATGTGACAGCACAGAGAAGGTCACGGTCTCAACTTCTGCCATAAGCTTCCTGTAACTTCTGCAAACACTTGCATATTTGGCCCCCTTTGGTTCAGATCCTTCTATCAGCCACCCTTGGATCTTGGTATTGCCCCAATAGCACTTCAGCATGAGCACCTTCCAGATCAGAGCACACCAGCAATGGGAGAGTTCGCAGAGGAACTCTCATTTGTCATTTCCACAAAAAAATCCATAGGTCATTGTAGCCAAATCTTTATGCGGAGGAAGCAGTGGCATTTCCTAATGAGCTGGAAATGGAAGGAGGAAATTTTAATAAGTGACACCGACTGGTCATTTCAGAGCAATGATGCAACAGAAGACACCAAGGCCTCGCTTTGCTTAGCCAAATGAGCACTGCCTGCCCTCGCTGCCGAGCACGACAGGAGCTGCTGAGTCAAACAAGAGAGCGGCTCCAGCCAGGGCTGTGCCGAGGAGTGTGCTGCTATACACATTACTGAGGATTGGTTGAGAGACTGGGAGAAGAAAAAGAAAAAAGCCCTCATGGGAGATGGTCTATTTTTAATGAGCCCAAACCTCTTCCACAAATTAAGTGAAATATTTTAAAAAGAAACAATATTACTTTGGTTTTATTTGTTTCAGCTACTTAGTTACAGCTCCACGTGGACACAATTAATGGAGGAAATAGAGTATTTTATAAGCCCAGGACTCTCAGATAGATATTTTGTGACCATGTGAAATTCTTTGCCCTAATCACCACACATTCCTTGGGAGAAGGTTGTATATTGCTGAAGATTATTAACCTCAGTTCCAAAAATGTTGTGTCTAGTCATTGAATAGCAAAGGTCAAAAATTGTCATGGTGTTACTCAGTGATGAATTTTGCTCTCCATTTTTTGTTAAAGGTCCCTGATGTCCATCTCTGGCTCAGGTCTGTTCTAATTCTGTTCAAAGTATTCCCCATCAAGAAAAAGAGAAATGACCTTTCCACTGGAGCTAGTTTTATTTCCCAGATCCCTTTCAGACTCCCCCTGTGACTTCATGTAAATCACTTGGACGTTCAGTACCTTAGTTCTCCATTTTTTTAATAGAAAGAATATGATTTCCCCTTTATTTGCCCATTTACATGATGAATTCAAGACAATGAATCATCTTGTTTGGGGTGGTATCTAACACCAACCCATCTAATCTTTGTCGGTCAAAGAAGAAAAACAGATTGAGGTAAAACCTGAGGATGAATGTTGTTTAGATGAAGAATTTCACTTGTGTCTTGCCTTGCTTTCTTGGTGATAGGAAACAACAAAGAAGTCACTCTTAGAAAAAAAAATAATGTTTTTTCATTCTTCTGGGACTGTCTTAAACTTAAGAGGCAGGACGCATAAAATACGAGGTCTGGGCTTTCTGGCAGGAGTGAGCGGGACAGCAGAGTGTGATTTCTGGATTTCTGAATGGAGACAATTGATCAGTTTCTCAGATGACACGGGTCTATATACCGCATTAATCAGCCATCCTCTTCTCACAGGCAGACCTAAATATTGTCCTTTTTAGCTCTCAGGCCAGTGCTGCTGAGAAGATTTCATTGCAACAGGCTATTACATGGCGGTAAACAACATCTTGTCGATGTAGTAATCTGTGCAAATATCCTGATAGCTAAGCACAGCAGTGGAGTAAATAAACAAACAACCCAATGCCCCTTCCCTTCCACCATGCTAATAAATATAGTTTACTGTACACATCACTCTTCGGGGCCATGCAGGGATGGTGTGAATCCATTAGCAGGGCAAGGGTGAGTGACTTCTGACTTCAGCGACCCTTAAAGTTAATCCAGCATTGTAGGGGCAGAATTAAATGTGATGAGCTCAGAAAGTGTGATAAAACCAGATTTAAGTGCACAGCTGGGCAGCAACCTATAAAGGCAGAATTTAAAACCGTAATAAAAACTTTGTAATCTAATTACGACGGTAAAGTTAAAGGTGAGGTATTTGCAGCATGATTCACATGCACCACGGCTAACCTCTGACATCTTGAATATATTATGTGGTTTCTTCACTACAGGAGTAATTTTTGAGTTGCTCTCTTGCACTACATGGTTCCCTAGGTTTTATTCTCGCGTGCTGTCTTTGGAGGCTGCAGAACAGGACAAAACGGCGGATCAGTACTTTGCAAAGCATCTGCTTTCCTCTGCTTCTTGCTTGAGGCCTTTCAGGGCTGCTGCTCCCCATGTTCTGGGCACCCGGCACCGAGGCATGCAGGCAGGGGTTGCAGCAGGTGCACATCACCTCCAAAAAGATTGCAGCTTCTAAGAGAGTCCGAGGAGAAACAATAGCAAGAGCAGGCCTGTTTCAAGCTGGTTCTAGCCCAGGTAGTCTTAATACCAACAGGAGGGAGGGTGCAAAGCAGGTTACAGCCTGGATTCTAGGCAAGCAGCTCCTGTTGAAGCCCATGTCATCATGTCTTCTTTGCAATTGGCACGTAATGAACGCCACCTCAGATACGCAGTCATCTCTCTGATTTCAGTGCTGGCTGGTCCAAACGCCAAAGTGGTAGGAAAAACCAGCCCCATGAACCCTGCCTGCTTCTCCGTCACCACTGCCAGTGGCCGGGTCTCATTTTGCCCAGCTGGTGGGGTTCAGAGTGTTCTTGCCAGGATGGACACTGTCAAGTATGACAACAGCCTTACATCTAAGCCTAGCCTCTTTCAGCAGAAAGACCGTGAGGAGTTTAAATACTCTAAAATAAAGGTATTTTTCCTGGGTGCCATTAAGCGTTGTCTAGCATCCCAGCAGCACTGCATGTATGGGGAGTGTAGTGGTGGGATTTAAATGAGTTTGCTCAAGCTGGTAACAGCTGGGCAGTTGCTCTAGGAAAGGCAGCTGGGGAGATCACTCTGTCTTCAGCCAGCCTGTCTCAAGACAGAAATTTCAAATAATTTAGAAATCTATTCAATGTGATAGTTCTGATTTCTTTTTTTCAACATCCCAAACAGCAATTAAAAATGGAGCAGAAATGTTGGAAGAAAATCTTTTTATATGAAGTCTGAAAAACTCCACATTGTTGGGGTTTTTTTAACTAAAGTCACTTGGTGGTATTTCTGAAATCAAATAGCATCTTATTTCATTCTGTTTGAATTTAGGCAAAAGGCTTTCTTTTAAGTCCGACCGATACCAAGCTATATTCCTGTAGCGTAATGTTCAGGGGAGTTGTTCAGGACAGCGTTGTTTGTAGAATCAGCAGCCCAAAATAAACTATGTCCTCCCCCAACGCAATGTGGACCCAGCTGATCAGCCTCCACAAATGTTATTCTTAAACTAATGAAACTGATGTTTGTGAAATCAAACTGAAACACATCTGTTGCTTAGGTTTCCCCAGTGGGTAATTGAATAATATTTTTCCTGAAGGAAATTAATAATTTTTAAGATACTGAGTTTCCAAACCTGTTCCTCTTTTTTCCCCTTTTAGCAAGCTGGGAGGGGAACAGCAGAGCCATCAAGGACACCCTGCGCAGGCTTCAGAGTGATATTCTCTCTTGTGGGAAGAGCAGGGTGTGAGAGCCATTGGCTAAAATTGATGATTGATATCAGCAATGGGTGGGAAAGAGGTGTGGGGTGCCCTTGGAAAGGGGCTTCTCAAAGTTTCCAAGGGCAGCTTGCATTTGTGATAGCAGGGCTCTCAATATTGTTATTTAGAGAGACGCTTTCTAGTTTGGAGAGAGAAAAAGATGTTATGTGTACATACTGAGGTGCCATATGCGCTTCTGCCACTCCTGAGATAACTTTGTCCCGAACTATCCTTCTTTTCTTACAGCTGTACAACAGCTACACCAGGGTAGAACCCTCCACAGGAGACAACAGCTTTTACAATGCAATCGGGGACTACCAGAAAACACCACAACAAATGCCCTGAAACACAGGAAGGAGCCTGCCAGCTGCAGAAAGCCAGCATGAGGATCAAAAGAGCAACATCCCAGATACAAACAAGGTGAGATCCTATCAAGCCCAGGCCAGCAGCCACCCACTGCGTGCTCCAGTGGGTTTAGAAATCCTATCCTGTACAGCAGCTCCTACATGCTTGAGCTCACTGTACCGCAGAGAGAGTAAGGGACCATTTAACACTCTCAGTCTGCAAGGCACAGACAGGAGGTGGTAAATACCTTGATAAGGAAACTGGAGTGAAAATACCAGCTTTAGGCAATCCAGATTTTATCAGGAAAGTATGCAGGGATGAGTAACTACCTGACATGCAGATGTACCTATGCACAGTGCCAGCAGCCTGCCAGTCTGCACATCTGGCCTCAGGCGTCACACTCACATTTTCAAACCTGTGTGATTTTGGGGTATGTTGAGGGGGTGTTTTTGCATGGGATTCTCACTTAGACAATGGCAGTGCCCAAAATAAATCTGCAGTTCTATGTCTGGAAGAATCTATAGATTTAACACCAGAGACCTGTTTTTCTGCTGTAAGAAGGTGCTCGGCTTCTCAATGAAGCCTATTGCTCTGCTTAGCAATGACATGCATTTCATGGCACAGGTATCCATGTATGACAGGTGAAAAAAGGACCCTGGAATCCAAGGGCTAAGTCATAAAGAAATTAATATTGTGTATTGCTTAGTGAATGGATGGTGTCTCATGGGCCAGTGCTATTGCTGTCAGTATGGGACCTAGAGAAGACCTGTGCCTGGTCCCATCACAGTCTCTGCAATGTGAATCACAAATTTGGTGGGAGTGGTTTGAAATTGAAGGGCTGTGAACTGGCACAATGTATATATTCACACTTGAGAACATATGGGGGTGGTCTTATACAGGTAGTTTGGAGAATTATTGCTAGGTCTTTTACTCTAGCTCTGGACCCCAATATACGACTATGGAGCTGCCTGTTAACTACTCTTCCGTGTACTCTGGATTGCTAGAGAAGTCATTGCGTAGGTTGTCATCAACCAAGGTGGGAAACGTCTGTTCAGAGAAGCCCGTTCCTGCTCTGAGAATGTTCTTCAGGTGTCTTACGGTCTCTTGGACCTTTGTTTGGTTTTTGTATTGATTCTTGATCAGGTTTACATTACAATAGATGGTACAACCAGCTGCATCCTTCGTGGGAAGAGTAGGAAGAGCTTGGCAGCTTGAAGGGATGTCCTGGAAACGCAAACAAGGAGGAAGGAGAGACTGTCACCTCTCTGGAATGATAAGGGGTTGGGACAGTACTTGTAGCCATGCCACACCAGGGGCTTGGCTGCCAAAGGGGTAGGGATGCTGTCTTTCTGGCGGTGGTGCTTAGTGTGGCTAATGACAACCATAAGTAGGAAAAATATGGACACTATTGGAGAGAGAGGCCCAGGAATGGATAAAGAATAAATTGGCTGCGCTGTATACAGAGAAGGCCAAACAGATGTTGGGCCTGATCCAGAGCCCATTGAGTTAATGGAAAGGCTCCCTTTGGTTTCATTGGACACTGTTTCAGACCCATTACAGCTTCACAGGAAGCGGTGGAGACCAAGAGTAATAACTTGTGGTGACGAGTGGTGTGTGTTGCATAGGTGGGGGCTGTGAGGTTTTCATGGTGAAAACAGATGGGTCTTACAGATCCATCCATTTGGCCTGGGTAACCCTCCTGCCCTCCTTCCCCCACCTGATGGTAAGCAGTCTCATGCGGTTTTGGTCCTCTAACCAACATTTTGGTGTGATTCTGCACCGAAGTGCCCTTCTGCCTTCTGTATTCCCCCTCCTACTCAAAGAGGTTCGGGTGTAACCTTCTGGTGGCCCAGGATTTAGAAACCAGTGACTTGAGCCATCCACAGAGAAGGAAGAAATGAGGCCTGCTGAGAACTGTTGACCAGGGAGGCATTTTGTTGTGGACCAGCAAGAAAAATAATGTAAAGCAGGTGTTTCTGCAATTGTGAGACATTTGTAAAACCAGCGTTGTCCAACAAATCTCCCACTCACATTCTCATCCACATGATATGGTGAGGTCTCACACGAAGGACCGCAAATAGAAAACATCCCTCTGTACTAGTTGGCATACGACCTGTACTAGGGCCTCCCTCTCCTTCTGCTGTCTGTGCTTTTCTGTTTATTTAGGTGTGTGTCTTTGTTTCTGTTTTTACATTTAGCACAAGTAGAAAGGAAATGGGATTTTGTACAGCTTAGGAGACTGGGAGCTCACCATGCTTTGGAGTATAGACCTTTATTTGTCCTTACACCACAGGTGCAAGTGTTTGCAGGCCAGATCCTCCACTAGTGTAAACTGCCCCAGCCTCTGAGAGCTTCCTCCTTTTAGCCAGCCTGTTTGAGGAGGTTTGTGATATCCAGAGATGCAGATACAGGCTGTACTCAGGCCAAGCCAGTCTTGTGTTTTGGAGTGAGAACTTGAAGTCGAGCAGCACTTATTTTCTCCTGGTGACGCTATCGGGAGGAATGGATGGACCATTGTACACAAAGATGCATCAACAAACAGCAGATGGTGTTTCATTCAGGGCTGCGAATTTATTGGAAATGTAATTTGGGAAATAGTTTGATTTAGTCAAATTTGGGCCCACTTGGAGGGAGGCAAGGAAGTAAGATATAACGTAATGTCAAGGCTCTTCTTAGGGCCACCCCTACCCAAACACGGATAGCTTTGTTCTCTCTTATTCTGTCACTGGGGGAAATCCTCATAGTGGAGTAGAATTGACTCTAGTATTGCTGAAAGAAAAAACTTTGTCTTTTTTTCTGTGAGAAATTCTGCTCTGAAAGGGGCTAACAGTTTACAACGCTAGTGTAAACTAACAGATTTTGCTCAGTATCAGGACAGTTATGTTAATTTCTTTCAACTGAAAACCTACCCTAGTTTCCCTTCACATCATGTCAAGTTCCTCACAATCCACATCTGGATTTCCAATCATCCATTGGCAAAGGAGCCACTCCCCAGTCTTTTGTAAAAAGCTATCAGTCTCATTCACCTCGACTCCAGCTGTATTCATACAGACTTCATTTTCTTTTGCGGGTATTCCCTTGTCCACGCTGGCAGTAACGTGTGCACATTACAATAGTGCCAATCATGGCTCAGGCTGAGCTGGATTTTAGGTACTTAACAGGTTTAAGTCGTGACCCTACAACACCCACTCTCCAAAATATAATCTCTCGCTCTTACTGACAGTAATGCAGTTCTAGCCCTGTTTAAAAAGAAGCTGATACTGAAAGAAGCCGCTGAACTTTCTGTGTGAGGTAAGGGTCAGTTTACAGCTGGATAAATTGCCTGGCAGGAAGGTTGTGTGGCAACTTGGCAATTATACCATAACACAGCTGAAGGAGAACGCCTGAGCCCTGTCTTCTAGTCCTCTTTTTAACCATGCTGGCCTGTTTACATTTGGGTAGTAGATGGGTGGAGCCGTTCTTCCAATTTTTGGCTCGTATCTTTCCACTTGGATGTCAACATAAACTGCTGCAATTATATCATAATTGTGTCCTGGTATTGGAAATGATTAGTCTGTTCATTTTCCATAAATACTGGCTGGCTGTGTTCACCTGGCAGTGGCTGGGAATTGTCATGGCAGATATGAAAGCCCAGACAATATGGGGATTCATAACTTCATGTGAGTTATGGTGTTTTCCAGGTGGCAAAGTCTAACAAGACTATGCTATTGGATTTAGACATAAACAGGATGCTGGAGGAGAAATGTCAGCTTTTAGACTGGGATTCAGGTAGCAATGGAGAAAGCACAGGTATTTCAAAGCAAGGGCAGTCTCACTGTGCTATTTTAGTCAGAAAGTGAATTTCTTATTAAAATAAGCCCCAAACTAATGGGGGAACTTTTAAATTTCAGATGAAAGTTCAAAAATATCCAAGCTTTATAATTAAATAGCACTTCCCATTCCTACCTCTCCACCATGGCAGCCTTTGCTCTCCCATACCGGCCAGTTCCAACGGGTGGAACTGATGTAAAACGTACCCGTGTATTAACTTCAAGGCTATTTATTCTTACAAGTGAGCTCTAATTCCAAATAATACTGATGCCAACCTTTTTTTTTCCCCAGGACTCGGGCATACAACACACTTTCCTCTATTGGAGCTCATCATTCCATAACTCCAGAAATTGCAATATAAACCTTGGCTACTATGCATGCTTCAACTTGAAAACACAGCAGTGATCTGGGATTTTAATTCAAGAAAATTTGAAAGTGGATTAGAAATAGGATCCAGCTGCATCTCTAATAGTCAAAAGAAAAATTAGCAGAACATTGGAGCTGAAATGAACTCTGTCTTTCTTTTAGCTTTTTTCCTCCCTTTTGCTTTAGAAGAGGAATTACATAGACCTAAAATACCATAATTAAATTGTCATTTGTTCCTTACCTTGGTAGAAGCTCTGCCCAGCTGAACACATCTCAGTTTCCATCCTAAGCATTTACCTACAGCACAGGGTTGGAGGAGGGGGGGCGGTTTATTACTTGTTTTAAGAAATTAGAAATCAGAGGCATGCACAGTCTGTCTGTTATAGTCTTCAGCGAGCATGTTGCCAGGCTCTACAGGTTATACATCATTAGTGCACAGAGTGTCCAGGAGAGCCCAAAGCTTGTGCAGGTGTGTTGGCAAAGCTCGCACCACTTCCCTCCCTCCTCCCTTCTCCACTGCACTTCCAGCAAGCCGATACTTGAAACTCGATGTGGCAAAATCACAGAGAGCTCTTCTAAAGTTTGTTAGCTCAAAGCTCACCCAGCAGACGTGACTATGAGATGGCGCGCGGAACCTGGAAGGGACTCACTGGAAAAACAAAACCATTGAGTCAAAAGCTTAGTGTGTTTTTCCATGATTGTATGAAAAAAAAGTGCCTCTGTGTTTTTTTAAGCACTTTCAGATATTAGAAGTTTAGTGAACACAGGCATAGTTTATTTTTTTTTTTTTTTCCTCTCCTTTTCGCCTGCCCTTGAACTTTTGGGATTACTATAGGGAATATATTCCAGCCTGTTTTCAATGACCCATTCATATGGTGGTTTATTTCAGCTTTTCCCAAAAGGGAGCGAGTTTCACTCGATCTCTGCTCCTGGCATTAGCTGCCATTATTTGCGCATCCCGCTCAGATAATCAATAAAGTGGGTGGCATCTGAAAATAATTATACACACAGCTCTTCCCCAGCTTCCAAGATAGAGACAGAAGCTGGGAAAGGAGCCTTTGCATATTCAGCACTTATTAAAGGAATGAAATATAGTGTTGTGTGTTATTGTTGTATCCTGAAACCTGGGCATTCAGCAGCAGTTTCTTTTGATGTTACGTAGCACTCTGGCCGCACCACACCTGATCACAAAGCTAATCATCTTTCTTGTTTTCCCTGGCTTTGCTAGAAAAGTTGTCCTGTCTGCTTGTACAGCACACCAAAGGGCAAGAATTGTCAAATGGGTTGTAAATATAACAGCGGTGTCTGTGGCCGACCTCGGGGAGGAAGGATCTAGCTGAGGGTAGTATCCTCCTTTGTTTAGGGGACACCACCACAGCTGCATTTTTACAGCCAGATGTCCTGGCCCCAAGCTAGCGTGTGGTGACAAGTGGGTGGCCTGTGCAGGGCGTGGTGTCTCTCTGTAGCATGGGATGAGTTTTTCCAGCCAAAATCATGTTCGAACCCCCGGCTAAAATGGTTAGGCTCTGTCTTTATACGGCTCATGGTAAAGCCACCTTTAGATGTCCGTAAGGCTGTCACTGCTGAATGAAGAACCTGATTCAGGTTCTCCATCACCTGACGGAGTCCTACGAGCCAGAAGAGTATGTGAGTCATGTTGTATTAGAAGATAATTAATGACTATTTTAGGTTTGCAGCTTCAGCCTCCTTTTTTGCAATGGCTAAAAATGAACCATTGGCATGAACCTGAGCGTTTCTGCTGCAGCCTACCTAAAGAGCAGCTGCACCAAACTGCACGGAGTCTCTGAACTGAGCAGGTGGTAGAAAAAGAAGAGGCACAGATTTTGCCAGGGAAAGTTGCAACTGCAGAGCAAGGCTTTGTCCTTTTTCTCCTGCAGCTCTGGAGAAGCTTTGTGTAGCACTGTCACAGTGGGGACTAGATCCTGGCTACAACCGTACGCCGCTTTTAATGGTCTTTCCTAAGAGTCTGCTCATGGCCTCCATTGAAGACAAGAAGAGAGGCAAGGTGGAGCAGTGGTCTGACCCGCGTATTTCATTTATGCCTGTCCCTCCTGAACTGCAGAGCCAGGAGGTAGGTGTGCTGCCATGCCCGTGCAGCCAGGAAAACCTGTGATGTCTGCAAGAGCTAGCAGCTGGGGAGATCCAGGATTTGGCAACTGCCTGCTCAGAAATGAGCTAAAGACATCAAGTAACTCCCTGCTCCCAACTGTTGGGTGCCAGCAGGGCTATTTTGCATATCTGGACAGCAACAATTACAAGAGAGCAATTATTTTTGGCCACTGCTGGCTAGGGTCTCTGCTATCTCCTGATCTGGGCAGCAAGCAGAAGTGTTTGTTCATGGCTTGCTCCATTGTCCATCCCCAGCTTTTCTCCTTGGTGTAGCACACTGTTTGCAATGCCGTCTAAATCCTCCTGCCAGCCCCAACAATGCCTCGCACAACCCCAGTGTGTCGGGAGCTTCCAGGCCACAGAAAAAACGATCCTGCTCAGCCCAGCTCTGTTTGTTGCAAAGTGTTTGCTTAGCGATTAACTCATGCACGGACATACACAGCCACAAATCTCTAGGTTGTCTCACAGCCTTTTCATTCAATTAAGTCTGTTGACTTTGTCTCATTTTGAGCAGTAACTGGATTTAGATAAGGCAGTAGAAACCAAAACATCAATTGTGTGATTTCTGGCCCAGTTGGTATGTTGATCTGAAGGGAATGTTTGTGCGGGCGATAACTGAGGTAGCACAGTGATTAGGACAAAGTTATTTGGTGCAGACTTCTATAAAGTAAAAATGCTCTGCACGAAGTACAAGCGCTGGCCAGAAGAAGCAAAGGGAGCTGCCTGCCTCCGCAAGCTCCCTCTTTGCCTCACTTGATGTGAACAGCAGCCTGTGATGGAGCAGTCGTGGTCAGGCTGGGGCTGGGAGCTCCCACCAGGTAAAGGGTCTGTGCTGGAGTCCAACTGATATAACTGTAACTGCTCCTCTGAAGCTATCAGAGCTCTGCAGGGATGTAACCATTTGGGGTTTAACCAGTTACTTTTTGTCAGCAATAGACTAAAGTTATTCTGGGATAATTTCTTCCCCCAAGCTGTAGGGTATGAATTTACACTCAGTTCCTTAGGGGCTTGATTTGCCCAACGTGAACCGGCCCTCATCGCACACATCCCTGGGAGAAGGAGATGCAGGTGGCACACCTGCAAAGCTGGCATCTGCACTCCTTAGAAGACAGGTGGCTCAGATGGAAAAATCCCCTATGCTACGATGGCTGATGTCTCCCTGTACAAGCAAGAGAAAAGAAAGCTCTTCTATTTGCAAGTATATGTTTTTGTGATGCACTCCTGTGTCTTATACTGTTTACACACTATAGTCAGAAAATATTGTTATATGTTTGTCAAAAGTTCATTTCAAGTCATAGCTTTTTTTTGATCCCATTCTTTTCCAGATAACTGTTAAGCTAATGGGGAGCAGGGGGCATTCCTGACACCCTGCAAGTCTTCAGCAAGGAGCATGGAAGAAGAGTGCAGAAAAAGTCAGCGAGAGAACATTACTCCCTAAGCACGTGAGATAAGGTACACTATTGGAAGATAGCAAATGTATTACTGTTTTTCTCTTTGTTCTTTCTCATTGCAGGGAGGGTTTCTTCCTCAATTTATCCTTTGTTTCCTTCTGACATAAATCTGTGACATAAGGAGAACATTCTAGCTTGTTGTACTTTGAGAGCTGCTGATGGACATTGAAAAGGGACAAATACATTATTGGTAGTTCACAATGGGCTGCGTGCAGCCTTGGTGCATGTATTCCTCCAAACAGCACAGCTTCACCACTGGAGGAAAAGGGGAACGTGTTGTTTCAAAGGACTCTTCTTCTCAGTTCCTCCCTTGCTTGCTTCCCTTTTGGGCTACGCAGCACTTTTTGTAGAGGTGACATTGGAAGCAATGTAAAACCAGTGTTTGAGAAAAGTGCTGCGCCCATGTGCATCCCATGGGGTGATGATGGGGAGGAGGTACTAAGCACCTCCAAACATCGAGCCAATACTTCACATCATCGCTCTTGGTTTGGAATGGGAAGCACAGCAACCAGCCTAAGTGGTAATACACCACTATGTGCACTTACAGTTCTGCTCTTATTTGACCTTCTTATATGGAGCACACTGGCACGTGGGAAGAGGGTGTTTTAGTGCACTCAGACACTCAGACTCAGTATTTCCATCAGTGACTTGGATGGTGGAGTGCTTTTGGCTTTCTTGCACCAGGATGTTGCAAGAGTCATGGAAGTACACCACACACTGTAGACTTACCCCCTCACTCCCCATGCAGACACTCTCAGCCTGTGACTGTTTCTGTCACAGCTGCTGCCAATAGAAGCAGGACAAACATATTAAAATGCGTTTCCTTTGGGCTGCGAAGGTGGTAGCTGCTGTGCTGCTGTCACCCAGTGGCGTGGGGCCCCACGATGCAGCTGAGCATGCTGCAGCAGAGCCATGCCCAGCACAAGGCTCTGCCCCAGCACGGCAGATTAGCGCAACACAGTGTGCAGCTCCTGGGACCCAAGCAAGTGGCTGCGCGTGTGTGTACACACACGCACAAACGCTTAATTGTTGGCAACTTAACATGTATTAAACATCTTCTGGTAGCGATGAAAGATGGCATCCTCCTAGAGTTTTGCATACCTGTGAGCTAATCAGCCCTTTGTGTGAAAGCGTAGGTGGGGACTCTTCTAACAATACAAAGTTGATTAGCTCATCATCTTGGCTTTAGGGGCATACTGATGTGCCCATCCTGCTTTCAGAGCTATGAATAATCCTGCTTTGCTGCCGTCCTCTTATAAAAAAAAGGAGAGAGTGTAGTTTCAGGGCTTGGTACTCAAGCCTGTTTCTCAGTACAGGTGATGAGTAGGTATTTGCCTATTATTCACTGGTATCACTCTTGGCTTCAGGTCTCCTTTGCACAGCTGTTGGTGTCAGAAATTATATCTATCTGATGGTAATAATTGCTATTTTTCAATCATTGATTGGAATAACATGCTTGAAGATTAGGTATGCATGATTCACTATTAAAGTGAGAGGACCATCAACAGAAGTCTGTGTTGGTCACAGTTCATTTAAATCTCTGTTAACAGTTTGGATGGTGCAGCAGACAGGGCTCTTACAGTAGGTTAAAACAACAAAATAGACTGGGATCACAGCTTGGGGAGGGGGATTGATTTTAAATGGTCTGAATAAACTTTAGGAATAGTCTTATGTGAATAAGAAAGTGCATAATTAAAATACACATAAGGAACCAGGTCATGGTACTGGCTGTATGCTAGAGGAGCTGGTAAAGGACAAGTTCAAATCTAAGTCTACCTGCTGTGGCCAGAAAGATACTTGTTATTAGAAGAGGTATTAAGAATACCCTATGTGTGGAGGTCATTCTGGTGCTGGAGAGGTCCAGACCACAGATCTGCACTTTAAATAAAGATGTAAACACAGGAGGAAGTCTGGAGGATAGCAACAGGACCGATAAAAGGTTTCAAAAAACATGAGCTGTGAGGATTTTTTTTTAATTGGATTTGTTTAGTCTAGAAAAGACTGAGGACAGCTGTGAAAGACTTCACGTGTGAAGACAGCAGCTGAAAGGGGGTACGGTAAACAGGTAGTGGTCACTAGGTCTGTTTGCATGGGGAAGGAGAAGATCTAGTTGGCTTTATTTGCAGCAAAACAGAGCAGGTGACAGTTTAAGAAAGCTCTATCCATAAAGAGAGGGAAATGCTGGAACTGATGGCACAGAGAGGCTTTGGGATCTCCATTCCTGGGAGGTTCCAAAAGTTTAAACTGATGTACAACAGGAGTAGCATAGGCACGGGCACAGAAAGGTGCAGGAGGGTCCCTCCATATCTACCCATTCTTCAGGGTTTGTTGCTTTGGCGGCAGTAGCAGAAGGCATGTTGGACTCAAGTTTGCTTGCTAAAATGGAAAACATAGGTTTTCCTGATAGGTGGGTATGTTTGCACAGAAAATGTTGATAAGACAGGAAAAATGATATTATTGTCAGAAAAAACAGCCAAAAATTTCAGCTTCAAAAAAGTATATTTAAGGGAAACTGATCCTTTGGCAAAACAGTCTTTCATTAAAGGATTTAGATGGAAAAATTTGTAATGAGCTCTGTAGATTAGCAGCCCAGCAAAACCCCAAGACATTTGAAGTGTACTTACTGATCCTGGAAATGGTTGCTTTTCGCCATTCGGGATTAAGCAGAGACATCACAGCACCTCTGTGTCCAATGGAAAGACGGGTAAAGAGATTGTCAGGGGAGCCTGAGAGTAGCTTCACCTGCAAAAAAGGCAATACAAGAATGAGCATCCAAAAAGACTGTGCAATAACTTGCCAAATTAAGAGGGAAATGGTATCTCTCACAAAGTCAAGGAAGAAGGACTGTGGTTAAGGGATGAGAGTCAGAAACCCAGCATTCAAAAACTGCTAGTTCTCACAAAGCCTGCACTTATATGTATTCAATCCAGGAAACTGGTTAGTGGGATGTGAAACTACCATATGTTTTTGCAGATGCTACAAGTATGTGTGCTTTCCTTATGTATATATGCTTTATACCCACTTTTGAAAATGGGTCAAAGCCTTCCAGTGCTCCAGGAGGAAAACTCTTGAGAATTTACAGATCTGAGATGCTG
Organism: Anarhynchus alexandrinus; assembly: GCA_008711295.1. Lineage (NCBI taxonomy): Eukaryota > Metazoa > Chordata > Aves > Charadriiformes > Charadriidae > Anarhynchus > Anarhynchus alexandrinus. The sequence goes on along the minus strand of VUYV01000016.1, from coordinate 4,239,012 downwards.
TGATTAATGTTTCTGGACAGCAATTTCACTTTCCCCTATTGAGGCTTGGAAAAACAGAGGAGAGTGCAACAGGAGATCCACACCAAAGATCAAGGCAGACACATCTGCCTGGCTGTCAGATTTCACGCCAACAAATTGGAAGAAAATTAAAAAACCTAGGCCAGATCTGGTCCTTGCTCTGGGCGTGCAAAGAGGTCTGAAAGGTTCCTACACAGATATTTATGCTTGGCATAAAACCACCATGGAAACTCCTGTGTTTCTCCCTCTGTTTTTGCCATACCTTTAATAGAAATATGTCAAGTGAATATGAAGGAATGAGATCTTCTTGTTAAAAAAGTCTTGAGTTTGTGTCACTTTAGTTAAGAGGAGGTTGCAGTGTCCACCTCTGCCCACCACAGCTCAACAGCTGCCCTTCCAAACACTTCAGGTTGCAGTCTTGCATCTTAAACCAACAGTCCAGCAAGCATGGGAGCCAGGGGACCATAAATGCTAAAAAGTAGGGTTTTTTTCTCCAAAGCCCCAGGGACATTTGCAATCTGAGACACCATCCTTCTGTCACATATGGTGGATGAGCTACCTTCATCATTGTGTTGCTCTTAACTTTAATTTCCAGCAAAAATAGCCCCAAACCACTCTGGAGTGAGGGCAGTATGACACTGTCAGGTGATTACACGTTGTCTCTTAATACAAAGACAAGTGTTTTTATACTCCATTACTCAGTTCCACATTACAAGCCTTATCTCACAGGAAGCTTGGGATGGCTTCTGTAGTTTCAGAAACCTCGTGGTAAAAGGGTCTGCTTTTAAATACAGGGTTTTCTAGAGAGACTATCTTAAAAATATACTGCCGTTCAAATCCTCTGGTTCCTTTAATGCTATTTTCAGGTTGTTTTTTTCAAATTAAACATTAGGCTTAGCAACATGCATGAGATGTTAGATTAAAGGGACAAGGCTTGGGTTTTCCGTGTCCATCCAGAAATAGCTGTTCCCTGGGTGGGCAAGGTAAAGTCGAGCAAGGTTATTGTTGCATGACTTCCTCCAGCTTTCTGGGCGGGGGAGAGAGAGAGATGTGACTGGCCGCTTGCAGAAAAATCTGGCCAAAAGCATGGGGCCACATCCTTTGTGGAGGTAAATCAACATCATCTGAGTGGCACTTCTGGAACCATGACTATTTTCATCAGGATCAGGCCTTTTACATATGGTGAGGAAGTGGTAAAGATCACAAAGGGAGGGAAAGATATACATGCATGGCAATAATTGGAAAAAGCTATGGGGTTTTCCTATGTAGGTGGTGTCATTTTCTCTAAAGAATTAAAGCGTGGCTTTCCCAGCACTCTTTCCCTTTAAGGAGACATGCTGAGCAGTGCATCCCGATAAGACAACAAGCCCAGATGCCCAGAGGAAGAACCCTGTTGTTGTGAAGACACGGGCCTAAAAGGCAAAATGTCTGGATTTTATTTGCAGCTCTGCCACAAGCTTCCTGGATGATCGTAGCCAAGTTAACCAGGTCCATTTTTTTTCAAGTAGCGTCTGTGCCCTTTCTGCATATGCATAAAGCATACGCTCGCTGTTCAGGGCTGTGCGCAAAAGTCCAAGAAATGCAAAGCTGCAAAGAAACACTGCCGCCTACATGCTGCCCTGGTTTCCCCAGGCAAAGGGTGATGATCTGGTGAAGCCACTGGATCCCTGCCAGCAGGGATTCCGATCCAGAAACAGGCAAGAACATCACAGCAGCTGTCCTGCTCTGGATCACAGCCCACCTTGCCCGATAGCCCATTGCCGGCAGACAGAAGAAGTAGGCGCCCAGGGAGAAAAGCAGAATTAGGGTGAGCAGAGCTGGATGCATCCACACTTTGCTTTCCCAGCCTCTCACCATTCAAGGCATGGGGACTTCCAGAGCTAGGAGTGGTTCGTATGAACTTAGCAACCCTCAAAGTATTTCTAAACCTGGGAGCATGAGTAGTCCTGGACAAGCTCTGAGGGCACCTTGGGATTTTTAGCTTCCTTGGAGCAGGACTCATTTCTTCAGCTCTACGTCAGACTTAACTGGATCACACAGGGCTTTTGTAGCTGCTACAAAGGACAGCCTTCCCATCGCTGTGTCAGCTCCCTGCCTCTCACGAGGAAGTGATGCCGCCTGCCAGGGAGTTGAGGCTAAATGCACTGATGTTTCCTCATGCCTTGGAAGGGAAGAGAAGTCTGGAGAGAATTATTGTTGTGATGTATGGGAGCTTTGCCAGTACAATGCCCTGTAATAACAGCTACTCTTCCTTCAGGTCATTAAGTTACCAATTTTTTAGTTCTCTTGCTCATGACAAGTAGGTCTTGAGTTTAAAGACATGCTTTCCTTCTCTTTCCTTTTTCCTGACTTACTAAATATATTTTGGAGATTTTATTTCTTTATGGCAGTGTATCCCCAAACATCCCTGTTCAAATTGTCATCTTCCAGATCTTTCCTCAAAGGAGCTATAAGACTGTACCTAGACAACCAACATGTTTGTGCCCTGTCTTCATGGCTCAGCGAGAACTGAAGCATGAGGAAATACTCTGAGGGGCACTACAGATGATGAAACTGGATTTAGAATAAAGAAAGGTCTATCTACTCTTAGAGTATTGCATCTGCTTTGTCCATGTCCCATGAGCAAGCCACACTCTGGAAGCCACAGAGCTCAGTTGGTGGTGGGTTGAGCTTGCACCTTGACTTGTGGTGGGGTTCATACATCTGGGCTCAGGAGGGTGTTAATGTGGCTACACAGCTTCAGTCTGGAGATGGCTTTTGTCCAGTTGGCTGACAAGGGGGCTGGATTGACAGGCAGCTGTTTGCATCGGCCAGTGTAGACATGCCCAAATTCTCCTAATGTACTACTGGAGGGTACTCAGATATTACAGTGATGAGGGCAGTCTGAGAACCTGTTTAGACCAGAATATGGGTTTCAGTGGCAGTTTTCTGGCTGATTAATTGGGTGACTTTGTGCAAGTCTCGACTTGCCGTTGCCCTATCCAATAAATGGGAATAGCAGCATTTGCCTCCCTTCGTAAAACACTTTGAGGTCTACAGATAATCCTCCTCCTTTTTCCCACCCATGATGATGGGACCAAGTGGAATCTTACGACACATTGAGTTTCTGTGGTCTAGCGTTTGCCAAGCATTTGAAAATGACTCTTTGGCTTGAGTTTACAATGTCTGTGATTGCCACGTGGTTTCTCATGGAAGCTCCTAGTTGAAATCAGGTCACTATACAACTGAAAATGCATGGGATTAAAAGAGAAACTGAAGTAGTCATCAGGAGTATACAGACCCATGATGACCTAAGTGTCCTGCCTGGGGCACCCTGCAATACACAGATCAACAGTCTTGTCAATAACCTACCGGATTTTGTGGTTCAAAGGTCTGCAAACATGTAAGAGTGGAAAACTCTAAACAAGAGGAGATTCTTTTTGACCACCACACTGCTCTCCCCATTACCCAATAAGCTGTGCATGCAGTAGACAGAGAAATACATCTCCATTGGGCATTCGGAGGTGTTCTCACAACATAATGTTCTACGTCTTGAATTCAAGGACCTTGTGCTGCTGTGGAAAACTGATATTTTAGGATACAGTTTCTTTTTTCCCCGGATTTTCCTTGGCCATGGATTTTTCTCTCATGCTGGATACAAGTCTGTTCTTAGATCTCATCCCTAGCAGGTACCAAAGGGATGTGTACTGAGGTTACGCAATTTTTCACAATGACCTGAAAGAAAAATTAAGTCATTGTAAATAAACCTTACAAGTGACTTGGGAACTGAAGAAGAGAGTAAATAGTTAAGAAAATAGGTCACTGGTATACAGAGATCTTCCCAAAGAACATTGCAAGGCTGTACGAGCCTTGAAGAGCCAGGAAACCAGCAGAGATTTGTATCAGGCAGTGTGATCTAATGAGCTTACGGAAGAGAGGCTAAGGGATGGCTTGATCACAATCTCTAAGAACTCACAAAAGGAAGAGAAATGTGGAAATGAGTCAGATGTATACAGAAATCTTATGGCTGAAACTTAAAGCTGAACATTTTTTACGTTTTGTGGGGAAATGGAACAGGAGCAGTAACTAACTTCAGAATAATGCTCCAAGGCTTCTGTAATAGCTCCTGTAGTCCCTGAGCAGCTGGGGGCAGGTGTTTAAAAAAATAAAGTGTAGTTCTAAGAAGAATGAACTGGAGGGTGTCCGATGGCCTTTGACATGTGAGGTACCAGATTACGTGGTCTTTCTGAGACCTATAGTTTGTGAACTGGTGTTTTGGATTTCTTCAGCCACAATAACGTAAAAGACAACTCCATCTTCACATCTTGCCAAACACTGAGCAGAATTAGTGAGGGTAAAAGCGTTTGAGAGGGAATAGTGTTTTAAGACTCTCTCAACTCTAAATAGCATGAGCTATTTGGGCTAGCTTGAGCTACCTCTCTTCTTGTCCTTTGCCTCTACTGTATCATTACAGGATGACAACATCAAAATTACCTGCCAGCCTTTTTCCCTTTAAATCAGGAAGAAACCCAAGTAACATAAAAAGAGCCCATCAGTGAACGCAAATAGAAGGCTGCTCTATATGCTGCTGCAATAGGGTCTGCTGCTTGGACCAAGGGTGTGAGGGACTTAGCACCTCGCTGGGCTGGACCCAGTGGCTGTGTATTTCATGACTCCTATCATATACGATCTGTCCATACACAAGTCATGTTTTACTTATAAAGTAAATTACACTACATGGGCTATAATGTACATTTTCAAAGGGGACCCACCTTAAAAACATTTTGTTTAATAAAATAACTTAATTAGAAGAGAGCTTCTGGCTGATGTGGTTGAGGCTGTGATAATTTTTCCTTCTCAAATCATTTTCTCTGTTTATTATACTTAATTATAGTGTAATTATGTATCCATCCTCTAGGCAAATTATGCAATCAGAAAATATGAGTGGTTCATTTGCCACTGCTGTTGGGACCAGTGTTTACATCCCTAGTATAAAATATGAGCATCATTTCTATTATTTATAGTATATACGCATATACATACATACAAAAGCTGTTTCACACAGAATGAGGAATTCGTGTAACTATTTTATTGGCAGTCATTTTTGCATCATCAACCTAATTCATTTGTGGCCTGCTAATAATGAAACTATCCAAAGCTCAGATGGGTAAAACCTTTACATTCTACCATGAATTTTCTCAAACACAAAATATACACAGCTGAGGAATGTGGAAGTTGCACAATTTAGCTTTATTTTTGGCGGGAGGATTAGTATTACTTTTAAGAGCTTTTTTTATATTTCACTTTCTAATATTCTGGCCAGAATTTCTTAGCACCACAAGACAGAAAAGAACCCCACAATGTTTGGTTACGGGTTGTAGATTTGTGTTCAAGTCATGGGTTCAGACTAATCGTTTTTCTCCCACGCGCTTCATGAACTTTCTAGCGATGGCAGCACTGGTGTTTAAAGGCTAGGCTGTTCTCCCGCTTGTTCTTCTTGATGGGAGTTGACAGAACATGTTTGAACATTATGAAAGATGAAGCCAAATATCCAAATCTCGAAAACCCTTTTGAGATTGATGTTTTCTCCTTCTTTGGCCAGCTCTCAGTGTGAATACAAACCGGGTTCCCACTTGGCACTTTCAGCTTCTCTTCGTGTGCTTATTTTGCAGAGATGAGGCCACTCGCACCACCGGAGCAGGTGGGGAAGAAAACGCATCTGCTGGTGAAGCTCAGCACAGCTCTGTTGGCATCAAGCACCCATGTTTATTACAGCTGGCAAAGAGGTGAGCCTTCCACGCAAAATGGCAAACATACCTAACTGTCATCTGGCCAGCCCCACAGCTGATGGAAATCTGGATAACTATTTGATCTACCCCATTTCCCCCCAGCTAGGGAGCTGGCCCTGCCTTTCACAGTGTCGCTCACCTGCACAGTGCTCTCCACGAGTGTCTTGCAAACACACCTTTGCAGGAAATAAAAGGCCTCAACATGGCCTAGCTTCCACCTCATTCCCTGCGGGTGGGCTGGTATTTTTATGAAGAGCCAAGGTTTCTTAGCCACATAGGCAAAATTGAATTTTGCCACACTGCAGCTGAAGGACCAGGACTTGGCTGGGGTAGAGTTGGGTGGGGAGAGCCAGGAATGTGGGACCTGGGGCAGGGAAGAGCCAGGAGCGGTGGTCCCCCAGACAGAGTTAGTAGCCCAGGGGAGGAGAAATAAGATGATCCCTGATCATCCTCACCAGCCCTGCAGCTCCCCCATGCAGGCAGCGGCCTCAAACAGCCTTTCTCTCTCCCTACCCTCAAAATGCAACCACTGCCCCATTTCTCCCTCTCCCTGAGAAGAGAGCTGTCAGTTGTGGTCTCTGAGGGAAAGGCGCTAGAATCAAAGCCCAGATCCAGGCAGATACTTTGTGGTATCTCAAGATCCAATAAAAATCTAGGGAGATTTTTCAAAGGAGCCACCAAATACTCCCAAGCAGGTACTGTTGCTCCATCCTGACCTGCTGACCCACTGGGGAAGCTGTGTGTTCGTTCACACACGCAGGTAGGCCAAAACAGGGGGAAAATAGCCAAGCCGCTGGTTTGCGGCATTGGCTGAAAAGTCCTTGCATGCAGCAGATAGGACAAGATGTGCCAACAACCCCAAGTCTGTGAGCACACAGTAGCTCTGTGGAGTGCTGAAGGACCACAAGACCGGGCACTGACTCAGTCCACGGCAAGCAGGCATCTCCCCAGAGCAGGATGAGATGGGAGTAGTAGGTACGTAAGATGTTTTTGTTTTTTCCTGATGTTATCCCTATTTTCCCAGGTCCCAGCTTCAGACAGCCGTCTGCCATCCGCTTTGGCCAGACACCGAGACGCTAGCAATTGGCTGGAGTTACTGTCATGAGCAAAGGTACAGCGCTATGAATTGTCTGAACCTTGTCAGCCTTTTCCCGCAGTGATTTTGCATGGTGTGAAATAAGTTGGGACGCAGCAAATGGCGTGCGGGCTGATCGGCCTGCTGCCAGAGGAGGATTTGTCCATTATAGTCTCACTTGCTTTTTAGGTGTGGCCTGAAAGGGAGGGTTTGAGCCAATATTTGTTGGGGTTTTTCCACGCTTTGTTATGAAACCCTTGGTTTTCCTATGCCTTGAATTTTGGAGTATATGCCTTAAAAAGCAATATTACCAGTGCCTAGCTCCAAGGTAACGCTTTCCACCTGTTGGTTTGTAAACACTATGGAATGAATGCTGTATTTAACTATATTTGAGTGATGGGGAAGCTGTGATGTAATTTACCTGAGGTCAGGCAGTAGTCTGAAGGCAGGGCTTGGAGCAGGAGTTAGACCGTCAAGTCTCCAAGCAGTGTGCCAGGCGCAAGCAGGGCTTCTCTATCCCTTCTGTCTTTTCCCGGTTTTGTTTCCCCTTGCGTTCCTAGGAAAAAATGAAAGAGGGGAAAATGAAATGTGGGTTATAAGCTTCAGCACCTGTGCTAGGGGAATCTGCAGCCAAGTGAAAGGTGGCTGAATTTGGTCCGGTATTGGCTGCTGATTCTTAAAGAACTTCTTATCACAGAGTGAACTGCTTCAGATATCAGCCCAAGAGCTGATAGCCCACCACTCTGAGTGAGAACAAGGGCCACTGTTCTTAATCTTAGGTATAATAAGTTGAATTTCAGTTATCAAAAAGCTATAAGGGAAGCATGACATATTTTTATATCTTGTACTACTCCAGTGAAAGCTGTATCTGAGAGAAGATAGAAATTATACGTGGGCCTGAGATCTATGTGATGCCCTTTTTAAAGCCTTCAGATGATCACATTAATGCACAAACCAAAGTGATGAGTGGCTTGGTTATTTTATGTACGGAGTGATGCCATTATCAGTGAAATTAAGTCTGTGCGTCCCGCCTGTTGGTGGGTTTGCACAATGGGCACGTAGGGGGCCAAACTAGCAAGGCTTAGAAGAGAAATTTTCATTCCTATACGTGCTCTCAGTAGGTGTTAATGCTGTGCTGAGGAGCTCTGATCATGGACTAGGACTATTCTGTGAAATAACTGCACAGTCATGAAGTGGAGAAAATATTCTCATCCCCACCCTCAGGATGGGTATGTCTGTGTCTGTGCTGCAGACAAACTTAGATTGAGAATGCTTCCAGCCAGCCAGCAGCAGAGGCCCCCTGGAAGCCTCAGCCCCAGAAATCTGGTCCAGCACTGCTTCAGCACACACTGAGCTTCATGCTCCCAGGGACACATTGCGCCGATATCTGAACTGTCGTAAGTTAAAGCCAGCAGAAGTAGCTTTCCATTCACACCTTCAGTTTTCATGTCGGCATGCCATAATGACATGAGGCAGCAGATGGATGCAGACTGGGAAGAATATTTGGACATATTAGGCAATGGGGATCAGGTTCATTTAGTTCACACACCCCCGCTATTACTCCAGCTGAGAGATCACAACTTAGTGTCTGCAGCAACAAAGGACAAAACTGGAAGTTTCTCATACGTGAGAAGCAAAATGAGCTTTGCCCAGGTTTATTGAACATTTTATTTAAACCACCACCTCTTGTCCTGGTCTACAAAACCTAAACCCTGCTGTTATAAATTACTGCTCCAATTCTGGTTGGGTTCACAGTCTTTCTGCTCCCTCTCAGAGGCAGAGCTGACACCTTTCACCTCTGGGGAAGGGTTGAATGACAGGTATTTAGGAAAAATCCCATGTTACCAGCTAGAAGTAAAACACGCTTTTCAGTCAGCTATGGGACATGTTTCTCAAGTGGTCTGGTATCTCCAGTCCCCTCTACTTTGTCTGTGGTGAAACTATTACTTTGCATAATAGAAGGGAGAGATGCTCCGACCATCTGGTAGGCAACGGCCATGTATAATTTAGGTTGCTTCGCTCACTTTCCCATCAACAACAGGAACATAGCTTCTTTCTTGTTTCCCTTGATCTCTTAGCGCTTTGCTAGAAATGCAAGGTCAAAAGCAGCTGTTGGGGAGTAAACTGTATCCCAGCTGGGTTGCAGAGTTTTGAGGGACACCTCTGCTTGTGGGTGAGACTCCTTCACAGCCAGGTCTTTTTCTGATTCTGCGTGAGCAAAGGTATAAAGAACTCACTAAATCTCAGCCAGGAGAGGACAGTTGGTGTCATCACATGTGCAAATGCTGCTTTTTCCTCCCAGGGGAACCTGGTTCCCCTCCAGCAAAGCCTGGGGACTGGGATTGCATCATCTGGGCATCATGCTCTGGGGGATCACCACCAAGGTCAATGTAATTTCAATCAGCTAAGGACCCCCACTGCGTGCATCCAACAGGGTGACTGTGAGGGAGGTGAACAAGTCCACTTGTGTCCAGCATGGAGAGAGGTCCTGAGGCTGGCACAGGAGCAGGGACCAAGCCACCTTTTCATCCCCATCGGTGGTTCTCTTGGACAGAAACCTGCACCAGGGAAACTACCATTTGCTGCTATTCCTCTATGTCAAGAGGAATATTTTGGGCCTATCCAGACCTGCACTCCTGTTTATCCACTCTTGACGAGCATAATCAGGTAGTTAAGGCCCTGATGCTGAAGTTTATGGCTTAAATCAGTGGGATTATTCATGAGTTCAGAGATAACCGTGTGCTTTTATACTTGGCTGGAATGGCGTCTAAAGCTGACAGCTGGGAGTCAAAAGCTCTGAGTCACCAGGTCCCTCCCCTCCTTCCTGTGTGACCAGTCTACCTGTGTCTGCTTCCTTGCCTGCCGCATAAGGAGGATGACAATTGCTTTTATCTGATGGTTACTTTCAAATGGCCCTAAAGGCCTCTTTTGCTCTGATGAAAATTCAGTAGAAGCTGGACTAGCGTGGAAAAGACAGGAGGACATTTAACTAATGAAAGCGCTGGAGCTCAGGAAGGCAATTACATCCTTTCTTCCTCCCCACATTCCCACACAGGTTACTGGGCAATTGCTGCAAAATCTTCTACGGGCAGAGAGGAGTGGGAGGCCGTGAAAAGGCTGAGNGGTGCCCAGCACAGCAGCTTGTTATGCTAACAGGTTCCCAGCAGCAGTTACACCTTAAAAAAGTTCAGTTAAAAACCATGACCTTGGTTCTGCAAACCTCTTTTTCACCTATGTACTTTGTAAAACAAAAACTTGCACAAAAACTAGAAAGAAAGAAAGAGACAAAACACAGGCCAATTTGCATGTATTTTATGCCCTAATATACAGTAGATTCCCAGGGAAATGACTGAGAGGGCTTTCCACATTTGGCGTGTACACCTCTGAATAAAAAATGATTTTAAATATAGACACCATCAGTTCTCCTACTGTTCCTTTCCAGTGTCAGTCAGCACTGCTCTGGGATTTCTCTCCCCAGGGACCTGGGCAGAGCAGGCAGGGCAGCACTGGCTCACAGCACACAGTCAGTGCTGGGTTTTAGGAGAGACAAACAGCACAAGCTGCCCAGTATGCAAAAGGCTGAATGGATCAACGACTGGTGACCAGCACCTTTGCTTGGTCAAATTGTCCCTTTGGCACCATTCCTGGGGGCAGAAGTTGCACCTACATTTGGGGGGGGAAGCTGGCTTTGACAAGCCTTTAAGATAGGCTAGTCCGCACCTCCCTGCTGGTTAACAAGTCAAATATGATCACCTGCTTGATAGTGTGAGAAACCCTGTGCAGCGCAGTGTACAGCTGCTGTATCCATGTGAATATGCAGGCTGAAACCCTGCAGAGGAACTGTGGGTGTCCTCCCAGCTGCCCTGTACTTTTGCAGGCATTTGTAAATACAATTGCTTGTACTTTCCATTGATAGAAATCAAAAAGCAATTAAGAATCAAGCTCTTCAAATTGATAGCTCTCCTGAATTTGAAACATTTTTCATTCTTTGGCTGGTATCACTGCCTAGATTAGATTATTTTTTAAAAGGAAGATTAAAATAAACAGTATTTATGGTTTAATTATTTGAATGACTAAGAAGCTTCAGCTTTATTTTAACTTCACAGAGGGCTGGGAGATGTTTTTAATGATATGTTTTACTCACATAGCATCTTTCATCCGGGGATCTCAAACTGCTTTTCAAATAATTAATTAATCCTTGTACCTCTCCATGAGACAGTTATTATCTCTGATATTACTGATGGGTAAACAAAGGCACAAAGACGTCAAGGCACAAACTGTTTTCCAAATATTAATTAACTAATTCTCGCACCACTCTGTGAGACTGTTACTATCTCTGCTATTACCAATTGGTAAACTAAGGCACAAATATGCAAGCAACTCGCCCAAGGCCATGCAGATGAGTCAGTAGCAGAGCTGAGAATAGCGTATGACTGGTCTAAGTCATAGCTAATTGTTTCTAGCAAGTACTACGCCATGTTCCTGACAAAGGGCAATGTAAGCCCCTGTGTGAAGCACAGCTGAAACCAGCTGGGTTTATGAGAATACTTCCTCCGGTCTATCTTCATCCATTGGAGATCACATTTGCCCACATTAATTTGCAGCTTCTTTTGAACTCGTCATGACTGGCAGAAGCCAATGTAACTATGATGAGGAATGGTTGATTTAAAATATCTGGGGAGTTTTCAGATACTCTGGTGATGGTGGCTGTCCAGCAGCATGCAACTTTTCTAGAGTTTATCCCTGTACCTATCCTTCTCAGGCCAGGAGAGCCCCGGACTCAGCCAGGCACAGGGTGCCACACGCAGAGAGTGATGCTATTTCTCCTCTCTCCTCCGTTGAAGCCTGCAGCGCTGGAGCGAACACATGCCCCAGGGCAGCAGTGTGAGAGCGGGGCTGGCCCCAAACATACCAACACAAACTGCTGTAAGTGTGTGTGTGCTCCCCTCGTTTATCCACCTTCCTCCTTCAGAAGGGTGTTATTTTCAAGTGTCCATGCCAAGAGGTCTCTGGAGGAACATGGAGACCCTGCAGGCCCCTCACCAGCCAAAACCACCTTGCCTCCTTGCACAGTCCATCAGCTCAGGCTTCAGTGTGCGTTTATCCCACAGAGCAAGGAAGCTGAAGGTACCCTCTGCCCTCAGGAAAGGTCTCCCCTTTTCCATCCAGCTGTAACGATTCTCTGTGCAGGCACCTGAACCCTCACCACGCGCACATCCCAGCTGAGCTATTTCAAACATGGGCTTGGCCTCATCAAATGCAGTCTCATTTCCACATGAAAGGGCTGGAGGAATATGAAGCCAGCTCATCTGTATTGATAAGAATTTGGCATTACTTTCCCCCAGTTATCTAAGCTTTCTGTATACATTAATCACAATGCAAAAACCAGGAGGGGGGATGCATCTTCTCAGCTGTCTTCCCTGAGCTCAGGCAATAATCTGGCGGTGGTTTTTTGTGGGTTTTTTTTTCAGTTGATTGGTTTTGGTTTTTTTCTAAACTTCCTTTTTCCAGTTCCACTCTGCTGGAGTCTGATTGCTCCCTCCCCTCTGCAATTTGGATGCCTCACTCTTCTTGCTATAGCTCTGATGCAAGCACTCTGCTGCCGTGTTTGCCAAACCTGGCATGAGTACCCACTGCTAGTCTAGACACCAGTCTAACTGTGGCGCTAATGCTAGGGTTTAACAGACTGATCTCGGCATTTGTCATAGCTCTGCCCACGGTCATCGCTTTGATCTTTATCCTTGAAAACCACAGTCATTGACAAAGGTAAAATGAATTTCTGTCTTTGAAAGACTTTGATGGCATTCCCTTGTTTTGTTTTGTGTTGGTTTTTTTTTTTTTTTTTCTCCTCTCCTTTGCTCTTCCAGCTGAACTTCATCATAAAGCTTCTGATTACAGCTGTGGCTCCAGGACCAGATAAAGTTCATGCTTTCCTGCTTTCTGCTGTACGGCTGTTTAAAAATCTAAGGGGGGAATCTTGGGACACTTCTTCTGAGACAAACTGCCAGTGAGTGTAATGTGAATTTTAATGGGAATTGGAGAGAGACGGCCCTCAGGATTTGGTCTTGTACCTTCTTAAAAAAGCCAAACCAAAACAAAATCATCTTGAATAGGGCCAAGTGCCAAAAGCAGGAGAGAATGAGAACTATTTGGTATTAGATTTCTAATTTGAAATCTGCACTCTGCCAAGTACTATTATTTGCCTTCATGTAGTACGTAGAGGTTGAACTGAGACAAGGGCCTTCTATTAGACATTGTATAGACACGTTGTAAGAGATTGTCTCTGCCTGGAGGTGTTTATAATTTAAATAAACATGATGAGCAAATAGTTACTAGCTCCATCTTCTAGATGGGGAAGTGAAGGCAAGAAGCATATGCACCTTGTCCAAGGTCACACAGGAGACCTGAATTCATTGTAGGGCTACAGGTTGCCTTCATGGCCATGATAACATCACCTTTGCTGGTGAGCTGTTGGCTCCAAAAGTGACATCTGGGCTATCAGTGCAGAGCTAGATAGCGGTGCCTCTTGTTTGCAAGGATTTATGATACTTTTCCCTGCTTTGATTTGCAGGGTTTGGCTCACTGAGGGGGAGTGCTACAGATCTCTTAGTAGTTCAGCCTCCGCTAAAGAAAAAGTCAGCAGCTTTTGACCCAGGCTATTTTATTCATAAGGTTATAAAAGCCAGTTGTGAGATGTCTTATCCCTTTGAATGTGCTGTAGGAAGCAATCTATACGAGGGACCTTCAGCGAGGTACTTCCACCAACCTTGATGAATTTCAATGAAAAAAGAAGAGGGGGGTCCTTGCACTGGGCCCAGAATAAGAGCAGGAATTTAAAGAGCTCGAGTTTAATATCATGCACAGTGTAAAAGTAAATAAACTCAATAGGGGAGGCTTTGATTACGGGATATACACAGTGGGTTATTTGGACATCTGTAAAAATCTTCCAAGGACTAGGGGTGAAATCCAGGTTCATGGAAGTCAATGGGATTTTTGCCACGGGTGGCCGTGGGGCCAAGGCTCTCCCCGAAACGCTTGCACGGGACTCAGCAGCTGCCGGAGTGGAAGGCAGTACACCAGTGAGTTACAACAGCTCAGGAAGAAGTCCAGAATAGCAACTCTGAAAATACCAACAGTGATGTCCTGTCCCAAAGCCCATCCAGAACAGCTTTTCGGGTATCCAGCTCCTAGCTAGGAGACACCATTTGTCAAAACGGGTTTTGTTAAACAAACAAATCTGTCTTCAAAGTGACTGGCTCAAAACTGGAGCTGGCTGAAAATTTTCTTATTGTTATATATAAATATCACATAAACACATATACACACACATAGGTGGCAACTCGAAAACTCTGTATATAGGTAGTATGTATATTTTAGATAGAAAGATGTGTATTTTATGTGTATGTATTCGCATAGATATATATTCCCAACATCGATAAAATTGTATTTTCCTGTTTTTTCCAAACACTTCGCCAGTTGATTCACAGATGCCAAATGTTGTGACAATGTGTTAAATAGAAATGTTGACAGTTCTCCATGAAGAGTTTTCTACAGTCTCGGAGAAGCTCTACTCAACGTTTCTTTTGAGATTTGAGGGAATTTGATTAACGTTTTGCTGTTGCCCATTCCCAACTACTCTGAGTTGAGCCGGGACTGGAGGAGCACTTGATGAGTAAGGCTCTTATGTTATTTACAGCCTCATCAAAACGATGAAGTAGCAGGAATCTCCTTGGAGAGCAATGTATCGCAGCATTTGTCAAGATGATTTCCAAATCAAAGACAACTTCCAAGGATCAGCAAGGGTGTAATATTGGAGCCAATCAAGGTAATGGCAAAAATCCCAATTCCTGTACAATATTCTTAATGGAGCCTCTGAAATTTTGGAGCTTCATATATTATGGCTAAAAGGTCCTGTCCAAATTCAGCATCCATGTGCCTTACAGAGGCATGACCCTAAAAAGAAATGATGAAAAATGTCTATTTTAAAAACAAATGTCCCTGTTTATAATGAGACCAAAGGGAAAATGAAGACTTCAGTACTTAATACCGACACCTGCCACTTGCAAAATCTCTCCACGACTAGAAACAAATATCTATGAGAGTTCGGAAAAATTTGGTCACTCATTTTTTCCTCCTTTGCTTTCATTTCACTCACTGGTACATCTGTCCAATAACAGCACTGACATTGCTAAATGTCATGAAGTGAAGTTGATGAAGTTTCTTCATATACTAGTTCCAGGTGAGATGGCAATAGGAACAGCTATAATTTTTAACAAAACAAAACAAGACAAAAGAAGTATTGGCCAATGTTTTTGGATATAGTTGTCATGTCCCAGGCACAGAGATTAGTCAGAGTATCCGTAAATATCACTGTCATTGAACTCTGATTTCCAAGTTCTTTGCCTCAAATGCCAACCGGCTGTGAAAACCCAGCCAAGCTCTGGCTGGTGGGCTCTAAACTCCTTCTGGGCTTTGCTCAATTCTTGGCGCAATGACCGAGTGTCCCCGCCAGTGCAATCGGGTGAGCATTTCAAGAGGGGAAGGAAGAGGCACATCTCATGCGGCAGATCACAGTAGGAAAATGCCCCCTTTGTAAATCATATGGCACAGGTGACCCCCTTGAGCTTCGTTCCCATTGTCACAGCCTCCAGTCACATCAGTAGGAAGGGGTCAGTCCCCAGTGTGATGGAGCAGATGTGGAGGTTGGCAACATACCCAAGGCAAGTATCATAAATGCTAGGGTTAGTTTCTACTCTCCTCTGCATGCCTCTATTGGAAAGTAAGCTAGACAGATTCTTGGTCCCAATAAATATGGCAGTTCTGACACTGTCATGTAAGAAAATCCAGTTTCCCAGCAAAAACCTCAGACAAAATAGCCAAACTGAGATATTTATCACTTTACACTATGTTAATGCAAACAAAAACAACACATGCTACAATAAATCCATTACTGAGTCTTACTAGAACAAACTGGTATTCCCACATGACTAATTTTAAGCTGGAAGGGTTTGGGTTTGTTTTTTCTCTATTAATGCTTTTTTTTTTTTGTGACGGAGAAGGCATTTTTCAGTTGAATGACAAATTTTGCCTCCAAAAATGTCCAGTTTCATTGAAAGATTTAGAAGTTTCAATAAGAAAAAACTAAGACCAGCAATTCAATTATTGCCTGAGTGAGAGATTTCTTCAGTATTCCCCCTCTCACCATCACCTCAAAAAAATAAAAAAGTAAAATATTAACTGAAAGAACAAAATCCATCCACATCATCAATATTTTTAATGGGGGAGAGCAGTTCTGGCTACTTCTGTCACTTACTCCTTATGCTTAAATCTAGTTTTGATCCAGCTCTCACTACCCGGGATAGCAGTGCCCCAAAGCCAGGCAGGGCTGGATGTGGAGTTGAGCTCAAACTCCACGCAGACCATTGCAGCTCAATGCCATGAATTAATAACAGTAATAGCGATATGCTTAGAGCCTATTAGAACCTATTTAACCTCAAAATCAGCTTGGCTGAGCTGGCAATGCCAACAACAACGGTTCTCTTAGAGATATATATGAGCCTGCAGAGTAGGACTCAGTGCAGTCAGACACAGACTGGGCCAACGCAGGAGAAAGCCCACTGGATTTGCCAAAGTGAACAGAGCTTAGCGTATTGGGGCAGCAAAAACACACAGCTGAATGGCACCATTTAAGCCTCAAAGGAGAGCCCGAGTGCCAGCCAGCACAAGGAGATAAGGAGCACCCCCGGAGAAGGGTACAAAGGTAGCACTGATGAGCAGCGCTTGGCTTTGCTCCCACAAAGGTCACAGCTGGGTCTTCTATTAACTTTTTCTTAACACAGCATTATTGAGAATTATACCAAGCTACTTGATAGTAATGCCTCCCTCCCACAGACCTTTCACAAGAAAATATAAGTATTTGACATCCCTGGCGTAAGCAAAGACAGTCAAAGGCTCTGTTATCATCTTTTATAAGCTGGAGAACTTGGCTATGAGTAGACAAAGGTTGCCATCCAGCAAAGCGTGTGGGTAGTATCACTCATAGGAATAAACTGATGCACGAGCCTGCAAGATTTGTCTAAGCAGATCTCTGAAGGTGTGTCCTGGTCTTAGCTACAAGAGCCTCCATCTCAAAATAGAAGTAATCGGTAAAAATCTGACTACTGTGAATTTAAAAAAAAAAAATTATCTATATTGCTACAAGGGGAAATTCTTCTTTATTACCGTTTCATTACCAGTATCCTTTTGGAGCTGAAGTTCCTGCACACACACGCAGCAGCCAGATTTATCAGACAACCAAATCTTAAGTGTGGCAAGGTTGTTCCCATTCATTTCTCTGTTTATTTCCCATTTCCCATCCTATCAACTCAAATGAATTAAGGTGGGAGGAGGCAGAGCAACTAGAAAGGGCTGTTTTTAAAGCTGCACTGAGTAGAAGGTAAGAAAATATCATAAATTTTATTTCATGCCTTCTTGCCAATTGTTAGAAATGTGCAGTCCATATGAATTCATATAACAAGGAGGGAATGTTGGGAAAACCAATAAAGATTTTGTGGTCTTAACTATAATGAATGTAGTTTGCTATAGAGTCTGTTTTTCACTGCATGGCAAAATGAATCATAAAATACTGGACCTTGAAACTCCTGCATTTTTTAACAATAGCCTGGGGACAGTTTACAGTGTAATGAATTGTAATTAACCCACCTTCAAAATCTTTTATGAGTATTTTGCCAATTAGCTTCGCATGCTTGCTAATGACTCATGGCCAGCGCATGTCTTTACAGAGCAGGCTTTTACAGCACACGCTAGCCTGTTAAGTCAGCAGAAGTATGCAGGACAGCGAGGTAGACGCAGGTAAGACCCAGCCAGTCCTAGCAACCTACATATTTCAACATTCAAAGAGCTTTTGCTGTTCTCTCAGACCCAAAATAACTGTAATAATGTATAGCGACGTCAAAAGGCTTTGGTTTCCGAAGGATTGCGAGGAATGCAAAGGGCTCAAGTCCTGACATCTGTTGTTACTTAGTACTAACATATATAATGCTGCTAATTGCTGAGCCATCTTTGTTTTCCTTACTTAGCACTAGGGTTAGAATTATTTTATTTTTGTGGTTCATGGCTTCCTGCCACTTGCAACACGAAGTCCACTCTAAAGAAAATAAAACAACTACCAGGCTGCCTACTAACAGTGTGTGTGTGGAGGGCTGGGGTTGTTTCTTCCCCCTCTTCTGTTTTTGGTTGTATTTTGGTTTGGGTTTGTTTTTTTTTTTAAAATTAAAGAGGAGTAAGAAGAGACATGCCCCAAACAGACCCAGCAGAGCTGGGACCTGACCAAAAGGCCACATGGGCCAGTATCCCTTCTCCCAGTATCCCATTTCCCAGGATAGGCAGGAGGAGGAAACTCAAGCAGGAGGTTCAGCATGATCCCTCCCCTGCTGTACCCTCCTCGCTTCAGGCAATCCGTGGTTTATGGACTTCCCAAAGCAGAGGCTGCCTCCAGACCAGTGTGTTTTAACAGCCACCCATGGATCTATCCTTCTCAAATGTTTTTGATCCCTTTCTCAAGCCATTTATAACTTTTGGCCTCCGCAACATCCTGTGGCAATGAGTTCCACAATTTAATTATGCTTTGTATGAAAAAGTACTTCCTTGTGTTGGTTTAAACCTTCTTGTGTGACAGCATCATCGGGTCCCCTCTAATTCTTACAAGAAGCAGTGAACGACCATTTTCTATTTCCCTTTTTCTATGTCAGTCATGATCTGACAGACCTTTACTGTACCTCCTGCTGCTTGTCATCCCTTTCCACTCTGAAGACTCCTCATCTGCTTATTTTTCCATCTTTATGGAAGCTGTTGCCCGTCTCTTTTCATGCTGAATGCTTTCCTTCCTGTGCTTTCTAGTTCAGCTCAACCCTTCTGGAGATAGATGGCCAGAAAACACACTACCGTGCAGATGTAGTTTCATGGAGGAGTGGTATAATGATGTTTTCTGATCTGTTCCTGCCTCTTTGCCAATTCATTCTTAACGTTGTAGTTGTCTCTTCTGATGGACTTTAAATGATATTTGCAGAGGCCTCCAGGCTCTCTTTGCTAAATGTTACATTTAGGGCTCATCTATGTTGAAGTATAGTTCAGGCAAGTTTTCTGCATGTGCTCTGCTTTTGTTGACACTGCACTACAGCAGTCATTTTATCGCCCAGCCATTCAGGATCATCAACCCTTTCGGGAGTGCTTTGTGGCCAGATTTAGTTTTACAACACTGAATAATTTGCATCATCTGCAAAATTTCTCATCTCACTAGTCATCCTTTTTACAGGACCATTTATGAATAGATCTGAACGCTATCAATTTAGTATTTCAACAACCACAGTTCTAAATAATGCACAAAACCCTCTCTCTTGCACGAAGATGTGTGGCAGACATCCTAGCCAAAGCCTTGAGGGGACTTACCAGTAACCTCCCACAATGGTGAAAAGAGCTTTATACCCATCTTCCAAAAAGACAGCTTTTAACTTCTTATAACTTCAGGAAAGAACTTTCTTTTCTCATGTCTTATCATGAAGCCTTGTTGCAGACAGGTTTTAGGTAATTGTGTTTATTAGCATGACTCTCCTAACTCCTCTGAGCATGTTATCAATATTGAGTAGGTAAACCAGAGAAATTGGTGATAAGAATGAACATCTGGTGTGTCAAGCATTTCATTCCACAGCCAGGGTTATGTCATTTGTTGGCCTATTATTTTTAATAACTATCAGATCATCTGTCCCTGATGATCATGGTTTCTCTGTAAACCATGCAGACCATCAGATGGAGGGACCTCAAGTTGGTAAGAAAGACTCAACTACAACAATGCCTTTTTTTGCCAAATACAGAATCACTTAGGTGAGCTGCACACTTTTGCACTGAATTCCTATAGTTTGTCAGCCAAGAACCACAGAATCTGTCCTTAATGCCCTATTGCAAAAGACCACAGCACCGTGAATGGTGGGCTTGGTTTGATGTGCCTGAACAATACCTATTGCTGCTCTCAGCTGCCCTCCTCTCGGAGAATTCTCAGCTACACCAAGAAGCAAGTTCATCTGAGATTGCCCTGCTTGCACATGCCAGCTGAAGAGATTTTTCTCTCTACTGTACCCTGGTATAGATCCAGTTCTCTTGGAGGATTAACACTCACAGCAGTGTGAAACCCACAGGGCAGTTAGCATTGGCAAGTCATTTCCTTGTTTCACAAAATATTGCTACTTCTCTGTTGTCCTGGATCATTCTCACTCTCCCGTCAGTCAGCTGTCCGAGTGGTTTAGCAGGAACGGCCAAACTTGTGATAAACTTAACCTGAGACTTAACTTGTGCCTTATCCTAGAAAAACGTGCATTTGCGAGGCATCCCTGCAGACTGTGACTCAGGTATCCCCACGCTCTGTTGTGGTGCAGGACCTGCCACATGAAGTTATCACGAGTTCCTGAGCATTACCCCTCTGGGTGTTGTTCCGTGCACCACTTTGCACCTGGAAAACCTGTTTGCTGGACATACAGGTAATCCACTGCAGAAAATTCTATCACAAACATGAGAGCCGGGTGCTTACAGAGAGCATAACTGGAAGGGGAGCCAACCCTTACTGCATGAACTGTATAGTTCTTGCTGTGAATCTTCAGAGTTGAGCAGTATGTTTGGACCACAACTTTTTCCAAAGAAAAACTGCAACATCCACCTATACTGACCTTAATTGTAATTGCCAATTTTCAACCTGTTTTTTTTTTTTTTTCCCTTCTTAATTCAGTGAGAGCTTTGCCTGTACTGGGCGGGACTGGACCATCTGTATATGTCCAGGTTATGGAAAAATATTATTTCTGTACCAAATGAGCTCAATATGTCCCCAAGCTAGAGGGACTGTATTTACAGTCGTGTCTACTTCTACACATAGTGTGGATTTTTCTTCACTGGGGGCCTAATCTCAAATCAATTTAGTTAGTTGGAACAGTGGCATTAAATTCAATCAATCAGAGCAGGATAAGACCATGTATTATTTTAGCCAATCTAACATGCCACACAAAATGTGTTGAATCATTTATTTAAAAAAAAAAAAAAAGAAAAAAAGAAAACATATGGTTAGATAATCAATGGGAATCACTAGACACCTACACAGGAGAGTTGCAAGCATGGAAATACTCATATACATATTTGAAGTTACACCACAGATTTCTTGGGTGGGTTTTTTTGCCCTGCTGCTATGTCTGGACAAATAATTTGGATGTTGATCACTCAGGTAATGTAATCCAAAATCATGTCGCCTGTGCTGCAAAGGGAAGTGAAGGAGAGAACATTTCATTTCTGTCTAACACAAAGCAAAGTTCACAGCTGTGTCTTTCCAAGCAACACTATTGCCTGTAACACAGCAAAGCCGGGGGGGGGGTGG